>JAQNCA010000001.1:13344970-13359102 GCA_029783725.1 Acanthurus tractus
TCAAGATTCTCACATTTTCTGTAGCTAATTTTGTTGAGAAACAAGTGAAATCATGACAAAATATCTGTAATATCTCTTTAGGAGATGAGTGACAACAGAGGCAAGACAGAGATTGAAATGGAAAGAGACATTTCCACCCAAACACCCACAGATCCAAAAGACGAGACAGAGTAAAGGCTCATTTTCTTTGAAGAAACCAAATCAGATTAACAAAAGCACCCATGAGTTTGAAGCAATATGGAAAACAGATAAGGAAGTGTGACATATGCACAGGATGAGATGGTTGAAAGATGGTTGTGCCCACACTGTCGGAAGCTGTGATTCACACATACAAAGGTTGACTTGAGACTTATTACAAAGACACCTGCATGCTGCAAGTTATCAGCTCACCACCTTTAAGACCAGCAACAGTGCTTTTATTTGTTCATAACATTAGCTTCCCCAAGCTAAGCAAAGTGACATGTATGCAATGCATCAAGGTCACAGAGGACTCTGAGATATATAGCGGTAAGTAAAAAAAAAAACAAACACAGGTGTCTCCAAACTAGATGTTTTTCTGTATAAAATGCTCTTATCATATGTTTTGTCATAAAGTGAAGTTATTATACGAACAAGTTAAAAGGAGCCCATCTATCCTCTGTGACTGTGCCTAATACATTGCACACACATTCAGAGATCTGCCATCAAGAGATGTTTAAGGTAACAAGAGCAAATATTACGAGGGTGAGTCTTGTCGTTCTCGAGCCCAATAACATGTGGTCCAGGAGCAACAAAATCAGCTTTTTGGTATCGCTTTTTAAGCAGTTTGTCTGCAAACAAAACAGCAATTACCAGTCAGTTCACTAAAGAAAACAAATCTCAAAGTCAGTCAAAAGTTCACACCATTGAATTATTTTGTGACTACACACATTTGGGTTTCAAATTAAAGGAGTTTTACGAGGCTCCAGAAGCCTTTAATTAAATTCGCAAAACTTAAAATTGCAAGTGCTTTGGCTTTACACAGGGTCATGATTAAACAGTGCAGAGGTTCATTTTTACTCAAGTTAAGATACTGTTTTAAAGCCTTTAATTTCAAAGTAAAATCTGCAGCTTTCATCAGGTTAACAGGAGTTTTTTCCCAAACAAGACAGCTCCAGAGAGCTGAGGCACATTAATACATTGAAGAATTTGCAAAGGTTTCAAGGACATTTAATTTTTTCTTACCTGCTTCTTCAATGTTTGTGCATTTCTGGTACATGGAGGTGCGTAGTGTGGGCGTGCGGACGTTTAGCATGCGGATCTTATCCACACGGGAGTCAAACACCCTCAGCGTGTGCTCCTTCTCCTCATCATCATGACACAGGATCTTACTATCAATAAAGGAGGCAAACATCTGCGTCTCCAGAAACCGTGACAGGAAGGGCAAGTATGGCTCCGGCTGGTCAGACAGGAATGACGCCTGCACATACATAAATTTAAAAGGTGAAAATCAATCAATATACTTCAGAAAAATAATACTCTTCACCATACTAAGCTATTAACAAGTTATTTGTAGCCCTTTACCTTGTCAAAGTTCTGCATCTGGTCTCGATTGGTGAACCAGGACTCTTTGTCGTGGCTCGGTTGGATGACGAACACCTCATAGTCTGCGAACATTTGGGTGAATCGGTTGGCGAAGACCTCCCGTACCTGGATGTTGAGCTGGTGCATCTTCAGCTCTTCTTCATCACACTGAATACGCGCATCCTTATTGCTGCTGGCGTCAT
This sequence comes from Acanthurus tractus, assembly GCA_029783725.1. Lineage (NCBI taxonomy): Eukaryota > Metazoa > Chordata > Actinopteri > Acanthuriformes > Acanthuridae > Acanthurus > Acanthurus tractus. The sequence goes on from JAQNCA010000001.1 coordinate 13,346,716, forward strand.
CTCTCACCTCCAGCTGATGTGCACAAGCATTCAATAACACACATCAGGGGAAAAAAAAGACAGAAAGAAAGAAAGGAGAGAAAGAAGATGTGTGTCAAAGAGGTCAGATGAAGAAAAGAAGCAGTGGAAGTTTTTCATGTTATCTTATCAGACTGTTATCATGGGCCGCTGAGGAGGAAGCAGGGTTATGGGAAAGAGCCGAAACACGTTCTTTTTTTAGCATGTCAGTAGGTCACAACAAAACAACACAGGACAAGCCTACTAGTGGAATGACCCAGGAAACTATTAAATTACTGCCTGTCATTTTAGTTTGACTACAACTACCTTGTGATTTTATGCCTCCACAAAAAAGTTAGATTGTACATCCATCTCTGTCCAGACTAATAAATGAATGTAAATAAAGAGTTTAAATGAATTATATACCAGAACATAAATTTCAGTGCATTGATGTTGATTAATGGTCAGCAAAAATGTTTTTGAAGAACATAATTATCACAGTAAAGTTGACCTTTGGAAATAAAATGTCATCACTTCATAATCCAAGCAAATTAGATATCTGAAAAATTTTGACATGATCAACATATGAATTCTTAAAATAATCAGTTCATCCTCGAATCCAAGTTGATGTTGGTGCCAAATTCGAATACATTCTCAAAGATGGTCTGTAAAAACTGCATTTGTGAGAATGGGACAGGCATGCATACACATCGACTAACAGCCTTAAAACATAATTTATTCTGCCGCAACTGTCACAAGCACAGAGGCATCAAAAATCATAAGTGAGGTCTAGCCTTATTGCTGGAAAGCTACACACCAGTGATGAGCTAATCCATTCACAGAGAGTTAACACTGACCACTAGTACATAAGCTGATTAGACCACACATACAGAGACTCTCTCTTGCTAATTCATCTGTCTGTCAGTCTTAAGAGTGAGCATTTTAGAATAACTCTTAATACTCCTTGTACTTGAGCCAAATGGAAACTAGGTGGTACAATTTACTTACATCTGTTGATGTCAGTGTCTATAAAAGGTTTCTGTCATTCAGGCTGTGAGACATCAACCAGCAGCCTTTTACAGGCAACAACTGAATGGAAGATTTAACTAATGCAGCAAAACATTTTTGACACCATCATCTACTTTCAAACATGATGCATAATACACTCTATACATGTTAACTTTATTATTATGTTCATAATTAAATATAAAATCATAATGTAATGATTTAAAAAACAAAACATTTTGACAGCAACATGTGTCTGGTTCATTGTGTGGCAAAGCAGGGGCTCCTCCATTTCTCTGTTCTCCCTGTCTGCATTAAGGATAGTGGTAACATAATAATACAGTACACCTTTATGCTATAGTATTGAATATCATTCCATTATCTTTCCTACCTTTGGCCCAATGAATCATTTATGAGCTGGTAAAATATACATTTATGAAAATACATTAATCCTAGCTGAGAATGTATTCACATTGTAACAGAGCTGGTGAATACAATTTTTATAAGATATCTAAAAAGGCTGATTTTGCATTGAATGCATTAATTATTGAAGCTAAAAGTGTTACTCAAGATAGTGTTCCGGGCACAATCCATCCGCCTACATATGTAATTTGCATGGTTATGGGAATTCTGATGACTTAACCCGCTAGCAGTGAGATCATATTTATTTTAAATCAGTCTTGGTAAAATAATGATTCTTCTTTTTTATATAATCTTCTGCATATGCAATTTTGTCTTATTTGCACTCCTTGTATCTACAGTCAGTATTTCATTATTTGAAGTCAGAACTGGACAATACATGAGTCATGATCATGTGTGCAGTGCGATGACATCATTTCTCACCTTCTCCAAGCTGACACCTGTCCTCTTGACCAGAGCCTGCAGTCTGGCGATAGTTTCATTCTCCCTCAGCAGGTAGGAGTTGAGCGGCGAGGCCAGGTTGCCGTTGCGCTTGTCAGAGACCATGTCAACAGATCTGAAAACACGGTTCTTGGCCTGGCTGTCGCTGGAGTGAATGTTCCCCTCCGGAGACACACCAAAGGACATGAGCACCTCTGAGATCTCCTGGATGAACTCAAGTTTGTTGGGAAACTGGGGCAACTCCTCTGGCAGTTCAATGAAATGGTTGTCAATGTCCACAAAACACAAGTTAGCCTGGAAGGAGACAAATAATGAGATGACTTACTTTAAAAATACACACACACACACATATATATTTAAAAATTAATTCTCATTCCTGCAAGTCTAACTGTGCTAACGCTAACATGTCTAACAGGTCCTAATAACACTTTTGCAAAACCCACAAACCCTGTTTCATACCCCCTTCGATTTGACAGCTGAACTTCCTGACATGTCACCACATTACATTTTCTTCACTTGTACTTTTGTGTATAGACAGATGTGTGTATGACAATCAAAAAGACTTGTTCCTAATGAGCCAGCTGATGACTGAAAATCAAAGTGGCACACTGTGCTGAGAGCAGTAACTGGCATTGAAAAGCAAAAAAAAAAAAAAACTGTCCTCCATGGCTTGTGTCAGCAGTACACCAAAGGCCTTACCTATGCAGAATGACAATAATAAACCTGCTTGTTTGAGATATAGCAAGCATGTTTGCACACTCAAAGGAAATTAAAGACAAGGAGAGATTCATTCGCTAATGTCCACATCATCACATCTTTTCTCTCAGTCAGAAATAACAAGTTAGTAAAGTACATTTACAGAGACACACAAGCATAAGAGTGCAGAAGGTTAATTTGCAATCTGTGTTTTAGAAGTGGCACTAAAAGGATGAATGAGGATCTATAATACTATTCAAACTGCTCAGCGCAGTACAAACATGAAAATCCCACAGCAGCTATTTGTCACCATTTCAAGAGTCAATTCTCAATCTGAATGAACCAAATAAAGAAGGTTCAAATTCAGTATGGGAAGACACCACGTTGTGTTTGTACCTCTTGTGGCAGTTCTAGTTTGGTGCGGTCATCCTGTCCATTGGAATGGAGTCCCATAAGATACGGCACAGGAGCGTCCAGGAAGTGGAGGAGGGAGGCAGGCAGAATGGGGACGTACACATGTTGCCACTGGAAGGGGAACATTAAGGCTGTGATGCTCTCTGCCACTGTCATCAGCCTCTGGTAATCTGTTTCACACACAAAGACAGAGAACAGTGGTGAAAGATATGTACAAATAATGTATACAGCGCATATTCCAGGTTTACTTCCCTGACTTGATTATTACATTAAACTCTTTCTAATTGTAATGAATCTGGGTGTTTACTTTTGTTGTATCCTAATGCTGGTTTCCACTGCACAGTCATAAAAATCCACACATGCAAATGTTTGTTCAGTGATATAATAAATGCAAACTGAAGATTCACTGGACGAGAGTTTAGGATTTTTTGGCAGATTTTAAAATCACGCTGGGGCAGTGGGCAGTCTTCCAAACATCTTAAACTTTTCTAAACAAAAAAAAATGTTTTTGGACATACTCCTGACATGAAATTAAATGAAAAAAAAACAGATTGCACAACTCTTTCTCCTCTTACCCCCCAAAATTTAGGGCCACACTGCCTCTGCCTAATGACGTTGTTTATTCCTCTATAACACGTTTGCAAGTAAACAGCAAATGACAGAAGACTTGTGCAACATGTCTTACATTTTACATCAAGCCTCAGCTCTAGTGTTTACACTCTTGGTTTGAAATTTATCAACTCCCACACATGACATGATAACCAATCCTGCAATGGTTGCAATGACCACATAGGTCCATCCAAAACAGTTTTAGCTTAGCTAGCAAGTACAGCTGTTCTTTTTTTACTTTGAGTAGACAAAAATGACACGAAAAGAAAACACTTAACCCTGCTCTGTTGTTGCTGACTGTCTTTGTTATTCTATATTCTGTTAATGCATAAGGGGAGTTAGAGATTAATAAATAAATAAATTAGTTAGATGACACACGAGCTGATTCCAGCTTTGGGGTATGGATGGATATTTACAAAACAAATCATAACAAGCTGCTATATCCTGTCCTATAATAAACATTCTAGCAAAGGCAATGGAAAATGCTTGATTTGGACAACAAAACAGGGACAACATACTAGTGTAAACTTACAAGTTTTTGAAATTCTTGCCTGCCTAGCCTGAACAGTTTCTTCCTCTGTAATACTGGACTCATTAGAGGAGGAAGTACCCTGAAGGACTTTTGTGGCCTGCATCTCTATGGAGGCTCTCGACTCTAAATTGTGACACAGCCACAGTCAGCTGATCCTCTGGTTGAGGGTAAATTCTTTGTTCATGACTCCACACAGAAACACGCTGTGTCACACTGAAGTCAACTAGTATTCATGCAAATATGTGTCTGGTTCTCCTCATCTGCATTCCTACTCTGTCCTGTTGACACGTACCGTACATTCAGCCACAGCAGCAGCAGTCCTGCCTCTCCTGTTATGGTGCCAAAATAAATACCATTTCTTCATTTGGTCATGTGCTGCTCCATGGGAAGAGGCTCTCACCCAGCCTGGGCCCCCCCCTCCCTACCATCTCAGCAGGCTTCCTCTCTCAGGATGGAGACAAGAATATTAACCGTGTGCTCTTAAAACTAGGCCACCATAACAAGAAACCACTTAAACCAAAGTCAAAAGAGTCAAGTGGTGTTGCTCACTTGCACAGATGCATGGTAGCAGTTTGGACTTGAGGTGATGCTTGAACTGTTCAGTTTACATACTGAGTGCAAATATATGCAGTACAGCAGGCTAAAAATACACTGAACACACAGAAGTGAAACTGCTGCAGATCTTACATCTCAGCACTGCACGGATCAAAAGACGTGTTTGACAAAATGAGTTCTGTGATCCTTTAAACTGGCTCAGTTTGGCAATAATTGAGGCCATTTATTTCTACTGAATAATTTTTATTTTGTCAGAAGTGAAGGAAAATGCTAGAGAATCAAAACTTGGGACAGTGCAAATTATTTAAATTAGAACTAGCCAAAGTAAGGTGGCAAGTAATTAATATTAAAAAATATGCAAGTTATTCTCTAAACTAAAAGGCTACAGCATGATTGTCTGCACATGGCTGACACATAAGCCAGACTGTGTATCTTCGGGTCAAAGTCAAACAGATTGTACTGACAGAAGTACACCTTCACATTTGTGCATTTAAACTTAATTTCAGATGAAGTGATTCAACATCCTCAGCTAACTACACGAACTCCCTCTCCCCTCATCTTTCATCTTGTAACTGTCAACTGCACAAATCACATAAAAGACAGAAATGTCAATGAAATAATGACGACAAATAATGACTTAATTGCAGCATGTCACAATCACTGACACATGATCGACACACAAGCAGCTTCCTGTCTGAGAGAGCCGGAGGAAGCCGCAGAGAGTGTTTGAACATTTTTTTTATTTATGGCTTCATGGAAGAAACACTGGCCAGTCTTTTTAATTTCTTTTTATCACAGTTATGAATTCCAGTGATATTTTTAGCACATAGCACATACAGTTGTCTCCTTATTTGCGGAGCATCCCTCTCCTCAGTGTATGTGTGTGTGTGTGTGTGTGTTTGAGTGTGTTTGAGTGTGTCTAAGTGCACAATATTTTTCCTAACAACCCCTTATCTATTCTCTGTGGAAGACTGCCAGGGCTTAACTCTATACAACAACCTTCACACGTTCTGCAGTGATGAGTCTCACGGGGGAAAAAAGAGGCATGATGTCACCTCCAACCAATAATAATCATCCTGCATCACTGCTATCCTCCCTGTCTCCAGGTTGCCTGGCAACACAACAGCTTTCCCCCTTAAGAGCTTCTCCCCCTCAGCCCCTGGCACTTTGTAAACCATTTGCCTTCTCATGTCATTGTAATGGATCCAATCACCATGCTAGATCGAGTCTCCTTAAATGATTTCCTTGTTTCTCGCTGAACGTATATACACACATTTTCTCTTGTGATGAGCAATCACATGAATGCTGCCTTTTCATAATATACTATTCTACTCAGGAAAAGGATAAGATGGATAAAGTTAATCTTCATGGAGCAGTTACTCCTCATGAATAAATATTAAGAGGGACTGAGCTTTCCACATGTTGGGACTGCCAAAGGGGCATTTCGTAATCAAAATGAAGTAACTGCTTGTCAGTCTGTTGCTGTGTTTTTTTGCTTAAAGAATGAATCACAAAGAAGACAAATCACAGCTACCAAGAGAGGCCCGCTTTGCCTAGCTGCTTGAATGTGCAAATAGGATGAACCAACACAGCAATTCATACATGGACACACACACACACATATACATGTGATTCCTGGCAAAAGAAGCTGCCTGCGATGGGTGAGGGGGCCAATGCTTACACAGGCTGGTACTCACACCGCATCACTTTAATGGAAACACTCAACAGGTTATGTAATCTCTTGGATAATACTTTAGTTCCAGCATCCATATCAACCGTGTCCCAGCCTTCAGCCACGGTTTCTGTTCATTCAGACATTTTAAATCCTTGCATTTCTGTAGTTGGATGATGCAGGGACAGTTAAATAAGTAACACAAGGTGCAACATTTCTTTCTTGATGCACTCACTGAAACCAATCATAAAAAGAAGATTACGCTTATTTCAGGGCTGCAATGATTAGCTGAGTAAAACAAAAGGCAACAGCAACTATTTTGATAATCCATTAATTAGTTTGTCATTTTTCAAGCAACAAAGTGAGCAACGTGTAACTTTCCAACACCAAGAATTTGACATTCACACCTATTTTTGCATGATGATTGCTGTTAAAAATTTATAAACAGGAAGGAAAGCCTTAAAGCTACAGAAGCTTGTAATGACTCTATCTAGTCTTAAGTCGTAACAATATGTCCCCAAGCTCCAGAAATGTCTCTTAAGACTGCCTGTGCTAAAAGGATCACATGACCCCACAATTCGCTGCAACAGCTGTTGCAGATAATGGATTTTTTTTTTTTCACTTTGCCACTTCCAGCTGTTTAGAAAGCGTGTACAGTGTTAATGAATTGTCTTCATGCTAAACATAATTTCAGTGTCACCCCGACTGCTCATCTATTTGTATTTGAAGCATTGTTGTCATGTAAGCAGGATGTGTAGGTAATTTCAATCAATACATCCCAATGGGACTGGATGCTGAAGGTTACATAAAAATATTGAGTGTAACATCAACCAACCAGCTACTTACGCTGTGAGTAGAGAAGTATCTGCATCTCGAGGAGGGCGCAGGTGAACAGCTGAAGAATGTTCTCCACCCCCAGCAGATTAAACATCTCACTGATGGCAAAGTCAAAGAGTGGCAGCTCAGACGTGCTCGGCCTCTGGCACACAATGGGACCGTAGACGCCTGAAAACTTGAGGGACCGTCCAGAGGGTGGCAAGGGCACCTCATAGAGGATGTTGTAGATGTAACTTTCTAGCGGGAGGGGCGGGGGCTGAGGGGAAGAGACAGCCTGGTGAAGTTGCTGCAGCACCTTCCTGCAGGCCTGAGGGAAGGCCATGGGTGTTATTAGGCAGATGCACTTTGAGACATAAAGCGTGTCACGACTGATGTCGTACGAGTTGAAGCGCTGCAGGCGTGAGATGGCGGGTGCAGCGTGGAGAACGGGACGAGTCTGGGAGTGTTGGTGTCGCTGATCCTCGGGTCCTGGTGGTGAGGTGGGAGTGTGCAATATGTCGTACTGCTCTGCATTGTGCATGTGGTACAGAGTCTGCATGGCGCTGCAGATCTGCTTACTGGTCACCTCTTCAAAGAAGGTGAGGGCGAAGCCATAGGTCCGAGAGCCATCCTCCCTGGTGATGATAAAGGAGTGGAACTGAGGCTCTCGAGAATCAACCTGTGTTCGGAACGCCAGACCCTTTGGCATACAGAGCTGTGAGAGGACAGAAAAACAAGGTATAAGAGGGCTGAGGAAAAAAAAAGGTGGAGGGACATTAGACTACATCAAATCCTGGTTCCCTGCTGAAAAGGGAAGTTTTTAAGCAGTTATATAAACTCAAAATGCTTGTCATGCTGAAAAATTTTGGCTGGTAAACATTTTGGGGAAAAACGTTTCTTTACTTTCTTTCTAAAAAACAGATCAGACAGATCATGCATGAGACAGATTGATACCAATCTCATGAATGAGAGTAGAAAGGTTATTAACCTAGCTTATCACAAACAGGGGAAAAAGCTAGCCTGGCTCTGTTCATTAGGTTAAACCTACCAGCACCTCAAAAGCTTCTTAACGTGAGGTACCTTGTATGTGTAACAACAAAGTGAGTTATGCTTATGTCAAAGGGAGTTATGAAACTACTACCTGACTAGCTTGGCTCTTTACAAAGTTCAAACAGTGAGCTGAAGTGATGCTGGCGGCTCTAACGGACAGAGCCAAGCTATCCATTTCAACCTGTCAACAGATATTTTGCTAAGCCAGTTGGCTCCTAAAATGCCATGCTTATCAACCTAACAAATTCAGTTACTGATATTTGTATGTCTGGTTTTGCATAAACACAATTAACTGCATTAAACATAAACCTAACATAAGGTATTTTGCATACACTGGCTTTATCGTGACCATACCATTATTCTTAAAGCGCAAAGCACATGTTATGACTGCATAGAGATCATACCATGCCAACAGCATCCTGGTCAAACGGATTCCATTCGACATTGTCAGGAAAATGTGCTAGAACTTTGGATTTAAAGGTTCTCCTCAATGGACTCTGCTCAAAATTCTCACCTAGAAGGGAAACAAACAGAGAGAAGAGCAAAAACATACAAAGAGACAAACAGTTAGCACGGGAATCCAGATGCAGGTGGATGAGTAGAAGTCTGATCAGAAGCAGGTTTAAAGTGCCAGGCGCAACTCCAGAGGAAAGAGCTAGTCAGCATGTTTGTCTTTAGAGAAGCATTGTATCACATCATATAAAGCTGTCATCTGCATCCTGCTCCAAAAGGCTCCATAAGGACAGATTAAAATGTTCAAACAAGCAATATTCTAAATTGATATGTTATCAGAGAGTTGAATAATCTCATTTACAGATTATAATGCTTCCTGACAGCTTTAATGGCAATACAAAGGAATACATGAAATAATCAATCATAGAAAGCAATAATTTAGCTGATCAGAACCCAGAGTAAAGCAGAAGTGATGCACACACCAAGGCAGTACTGAAAAGTCGTTCAGAGTGTAGGGGGAGAGTAAACATTGACCAAGCAATGCCAGTGCAGGCAGCACTGGATTCATGTGTGTGTGAGAGAAACAGAAGCAGTGATTGTCAAACACCAGCTCATTGTTCAGTTGCTACTGAAGGATGTGAGGGAGAGGGAGGAGGGAAACCAGGAGGAGAGAAATCAGAGTGCGCAAAAAACAGAAAGGGCAAGTCCCCACAACTGTGCAGAAAATAATTGCGAAAAACACAAATTTGAAGTAACAAAAAAAGAGGGCTAGTGAGAAAAAAAACAAGGTGCGCCAGGTTACAGGTTGAAGGGTTAAAGCTGAGCTCAGGTTAAGATGGGGAGGAGTGTGTGTGGTGGGAGGGTTACCTTCATTTGCCAAATTTCCTCTGGCCCCATCTCTGAATTTAGTAGCTTCTATATACTGGCATAAAGCTACACAACAAATGAAACAAAAATATAATTAAAAGCCTGGTTCTGGATGGGTAGCGCATCACTTCTCAGTTTGTGCAAACACATCCTGACAGCTTTGCTCTCAAAGCTCTGCTCTGAGAACAAGCTGCACAGACAGAGGACATTACCATTCCAGGTTGGTATGCTAATTCAAGGCAGCTGCTGGGGTTATGATACAAAGATCCAAGGTTTATGTGTGTCATGGTTTCTTTGTCTAGAGATCATGCAAATCCATATGGATAATATATGGATTATATTCACATCGCAAAGAGCCCGCAGCCATGCTAATGGTTCTGTGAGGCTGCACACTGGCACTTGTGGCTGAGTACTTATGTTAGCATGCTAACATGCCCACAGTGGCGATGCTATGAAGCTTACTTTTAACAAGTATAATGTCCTCTTTGTTCGCAAGCTTCTTTAAGCATGTTAGCATGCTAACATTTGCTGATAAGTACTAAGCACAAAATGCAGTTGATGTTGATTTGATTGTCATGATCTTCTATAAGACTTTTTTTCAGTCAGTAGCAGATGTTCCTACCTGTTGATGGTGGTTGATGAAAAGTAAGGGATTGACCTAGTTAATATAAATTAGAACTGAACCATGAATGTCTGTACAAAATCTCATGGCATCATGTCTAGCAGTTAAGATATTTCAGTCACAGGTAAAAATTGATCAAATCATCTTCAAACTGACAAATGTCACAATTCAATAATGGAGGACCAAGTAAGTAAAAAGCAAAAAGATGACAAAGCTGTAGCAATATTTCTCTCATGGTATAGTAAATATTACTATTTAGAGGACAAGCCTGGCAATATTCTGCATTTTTCTTATTGTGATTTTATTCAATAAAGAGACCAAATCCGATGATAGTTTGATCCAATTATTACGTATTGTACGTGTGGTGAAAGCATGATGTAGTTTATTCCTCTATGCCACATTCCTCTATACTCCCATTTGAGTAACATCTGGTGAAAACTAAGATACAAAATCCTTAAAAAATGCAATTAGTTTAGATTTATTTCATCAGTAGGAATGAGTGCCATAGACAGGGTAAGAAAGTTAGACATTATTAAGAATATTCTTGGTCTAGTCTTTTTATGAGATAAGTTTACAAAGAAAGACACAAAAATATATAGAAATGTTAGCCTCATACTTCATAAATTACCAAGTGGTATGTAAACCCCCTTTTTTTACAAAAACATGAGGTAACATTTAGATACATTTTAACATTTTGCCCTTCACTATCATGCTGAAATAACATGTGAAGTTGCAGCATGTTGGTTTAATATGTGTATCCCTTCAGTGGACAGTCATGGGGCTGACTGTGTGAATGGCTGCTCTTATACTGCAGGCTAACTGGCCCTGGGGCTGAGTTAGATTTTCAAAAATTTTACATAAAAAAGATTCTTTATGCAGCCAGGCAAAGCTTTCTGCTGTCCTCTTCATGCATGACATTTACCAAGCATCAATGAAACAGTCCTGCTGGCAGAAACACGCATTCATGCAGCAGGTCGAAGCCAAATGTGAGCTGTGGGACACATGCGATTGAATCTTGCCTAGTTTCACAACGTCAGCTTAAAAATTGAGCTGCTCTGTTGAAAAGGCCTGTGATAAGTGAAACTGGGACTTCCCTTCCTGGACTTTTTGTAGACTTTATAGTTAGGTGAGAAAATTCAATGTTCAGTGATTTGAGACAACACACAGATAAAAAATGATGACTCTATTGACAGTTTTCCCTAATGACTACATAAATTCTCTCAGTCGCATTTATTTAACAGGACATTTATGTTAGTCTTTGACAGCATTTACTGAGAATTGTGAATAAAATTTTGAGATAGATGCATGAAAGTTTTGTCTTCTCTCAGGTGAGAGGTTCACTCTACATCACCACAAAGTAGGGGTGTAACGGTACACAAAATTCACGGTTCAGTACGTACCTCGGTGCACAAGTCACGGTTAGTTTTTTTTTCGGTACAGTCATGAAAAAAAAAAACCCAGAAAACTTAAATGTCTTGTGCTTTATCATGAACTTAATTAAAACGTAGAACCACAGCAGTTTGCTCTTTTTTTCACAGTTTGAATGAAAAAAAAAATATTTAGAAATATATAAAATTTAAAAAATAAAATCCTGCTGTTTTTTTACACTTTTACATGAAAAATAGAAATATAACTTATGCATTTAAACAATTTCACTTAAATAAAAGTAAGTGCAGTAAACAAAACATGCTTCAACATCAAAAGTGACACAAACTGAGTTTTAGGAGTAGCATCTAAAAGAGAGAGCACCCCCTTTCATTTTACTCTTCATCATCGAATCATCCAATAGCATTGGTTATTTCTTTAGCGCGAGCAGAATGGTCAGGGAAACTCTTTCTTTTTAAACAACCTTGATATCGTAGTTTGCACCAAACTGCGCTTTGTAGTAGTGCCGGTAATGTTCAAACTCGGGTGGTGTCGCTTTAGATGCGTTATTTCCATCTTCGTATTTTATAGTGAAACCAAAGTGTTCCCAAACGGGGGACTTGAGGTTTGCGGGAGCTTCCTCTAGCTCGTCAGGCTTACTTGCCATATTGTGAGTGAGACACAAGCTGCCCAAGGTGAATGTGGAACTTCGCCAGCAGGTGACTCAATTATGTCCGCCGGCTGCGCCTAATAATTCGGTACAGGGTCGTGCCGAACCGAAAGTCGCGTACCGAATGGTTCGATACAAATATGTATACCGTTACAGCCCTACCACAAAGGTATCAAAAATTCAGTGCCCCTTAAGTCAATCAA
>JAQNCA010000001.1:13359202-13371341 GCA_029783725.1 Acanthurus tractus
GGTTCGATACAAATATGTATACCGTTACAGCCCTACCACAAAGGTATCAAAAATTCAGTGCCCCTTAAGTCAATCAACACTTTTATCCTTCTCCAACACAACAGTTAGGGAGGTGTTGATTGAAGCAACAATCAAGTTCACATTAGACTCTTAAGGAAGGTGAGATAAATTCTGGCAAGGAAATAACGGTCTGAAGGATCGAGTGGTTTAATCAGTTTGGCACTTTTATATCCCAACTACCCACAGCAAGGAAACTAGGCCAAGAACAGAACTCAGACTACATAAACATCAACAACCAAAGACAGGTCAGACAGCGGAATTATGGTGATTAGCGCGGGGGGGGGGATGATTCAACTCGTAATTTTTTTTTGACATTTTGATCCCACAGTGATGAGTCAATCTGTGTTTAATTGCCATATTTAGGGCATATGATTGTTTGTGGACTTTGTTCAAAGAGAATTAGAAAATGCTGACACAGCAGACCGAATTCTGCTGTTCATGAACATGTGTATTTAGATGAAATTCCAAGACAGAGTGAAAACAGACGTAGAGCATGATGACGTGACCGAAACTGTTCGTAAACACAGTCACCGCAAAGTCAGCAAATGCAAAAAAACAACAAACATCTTGAAACATCTGTGTGAGGAACAAGTTAGAGGCCACGTTTGTAGTGAAAATCCAGAATGTGATTATCCCAGCATAAAAGTACAAAATGTTCCTGTCTGACATACAAGATAAGAAGAGCATAACACAGTGTTTTCCAAAGCTTAAATGACATGACCTTACCAAATGATAAGGAATAAATTAACAAAGGGTTTCTCTATATGTTGTCACTCAGTTTGACCAGACTGTTGTTTGTTTCTTTTAGAGGAGACAAAAGATGAAGGTACAAAGGAAATGAAGGTACATAATTTTCATTTCAATCATCACTTACATGGTGAATGGGTATAAGAAGTGTCAAATGTGGTGTAAAAAAATAATTTGACCAAGACATGAACTTGAAAGGGAACTAAAAGGAGAATTACATAAACTATTGACATATATTTTTTGTACAACTCAGGATAATCAGGCTATTTTTTAAAATTGTGAACAATTTTTATGCCCTTGCAACAGACAGCAGACAGAGGACAGAAAACAAGGGAGGGAACTGCAACAATGGTTCAGTGCAGAACTTAAACTAAACCCAGAACAAAGCCATAAATACATGCTAAGAAAGAAACTGAAAAAAAGGAAATTGGATATTGAAATGACTGGAAAATGTTGTGAAATGGTAATATTAAAAATGAAAAAAGAAACTGGAACTCCTGCAAATGACAACAGAAACAGCAAACAAGAGGTATGCTGCCATTGTTCCTTTTCCTTTTTCCAATAAATACAATGGCTTGGTATATGACAGTTTGCTGCTCCTTGGCGTAATAAACATAGGCTTTGCAGGTGTTCCTTTCACCTGTATTTAGTGCTAATTACAAGCTAACTGCCTCACAAGGGAAATGCACTTGTTGGCATGAGCACCAACAAACTCTTAAAGCGTAAACATTTTCTTGATTTGTCATATTCTCCAACAAATAGACTATGATGCCATGAGTGTGTGGACCGGCAGCAGTGGGAGTAGAGCGTCATTGAGCTCTGGCTCCTCGCTGTTTCATTCCTAATCCTGTAAGCCAGGGACCACCCACGGCTTTGTCTGCACTCCTACTGTGCTTATACACCCTCGAACACCTACTGTAGCATGGCCCACTAGGCTCACACATGAAGGGATGTACCTCTCTGACAAAAAAGCCGTATTGAAAAACGATTCGACTTGACTGCCCGCAGCAGAATGTGGTGAGGACACTGCTAACACTTCAAAATAGCTCATCAGAAAAAAACACCAACACTTATCCCCCAAAGGACCCCAGGCTGACAGAGCATGATAGCTCACTCTCAGTTTTAACTCACAGCCTTCACAGCTTATCCCAACAGAGAGAGACAATACGTTTATTTTTACTCAAAAGAATCAAAACAGTTCCTCTAATTTTTAGTTATTTACTTGCTAGAGCATGGGAAAGGTTTCTAAACAGGCACCTCAGTTTAGTAAAAACAGGCACACCAGCGTTGCTGTCTTTTCTCATCAAGATCAGTGGGAAACACCACTTACAGCCTAGCTGCCAAAAAACCCCCAGCATCCTGTTTTGTGGGTAGCTTTAAGAGAAAACATGGTTTAGTTACTGTCAAAAAGAGAAAAAAAAAAGTCATTATGTCGAGGAATTTTTTAAATGCCTTTGACCTTTTGGACACTCATATACTGTATTAAGCTCAGAGCACAGTAGCCACATATCCCTTATTCAGAACTACTAATTTAAGGAATTGTGCCTGAAACAAAACCCCCAGCTGACAACATAAAGAAGAGGGACAAGTTCAAAAACATTTGAACATCTTTCAGGGATCTCTGCTACTTTGTCTGAGAGTAACTGACCTTATGGACAGGTGACAGAGAGGCAGAGATTTTGGCTTGATGTGAAACTGGCTGTCTAAATGCAAGAGCCTTTATTACTGTGATTAACCACAGCTGGGCTTTCCCCACATCTCACAATGTCTGCTGTTAAAAAGGTTCTACTTCTGAAGCCTTGAGACGTTGGACCTTTAGTTATAAACATAAAATGAGAAAACAGCCAGTGAGAATTACACACGAGAACGAAACTAATATCTAGATCACATCTACAGCTAACAGGATGAGGTTGTCAGCAAGAAATCTTTGAATCTCCCACTGCTTTGATGTCACATGACGACCTGAAAATTTAGCTGACAAAACACCTGTTTGCAGTGGTGGGATTGGATGGCAGAGAAACTTTACTCATGGAAATATGCAGTCTTTAAGACAAGAATGTGCAGGTTTAATTACTCTGACATGATGGGAAAGAATGCAAACCCTCACCATTCAGGGCCATCTACATATGTTCTTATCCCAAGTCTTATCCAAACAGGGAACAATACATTGAGCTTATCCAGAGAAAGGCTCTTCACTCCCAGGGGTATGAAAAGGTACCTTATATTCAGGGAATTGCAAGTCAGGAGGTCCCTTAAGAGCAAATTTGACCCTGAAGACAGCAGATATTAAATACCCCAAAAGAACACAAAGGAGCCACATACAAATTAATTCTTTCAACTTTGTTTCTGAGAAACTGGGTTTTGTCCAGCACTGAACACCCATAAGCCTAAGCCAATATGGATCACGCTGTTCATCTAATGTAATGAAAATTAATCTGGGAGATTTTCAAGGTGCAGAGGTGCCTCAACTGTGAGTCAAGTGGCATTGTCTGTGGAAAAATTGGTGGGATGGAACTTAAGTTCAAGCTCTGAATTTGTAGTAATTTTCCGAGTAAAGATCAAGATAGACTGCCCCCTCAAAGTTTTGTAAGACCTGTAACGACTCTTCAAAACTGCATTCAAATTTCTCAATTTTCGAGAAGACTTTGGGAAAAAATTCTGACAGGAGACCCTGTAAAGCTCATAAATAAACAACTGAATGAAAATATGAAAGCCCACATTATGCATTTAAAGCCAGCTTTCATGTTGAGCCATTCATTCTCATTTGTTTGCTGAGTAGGATTGGGGAAGAGAGGCTGCCTGGGAAATTCAAAAGGATATTTAGCATTTGAATAAGTGGAGCCTGTGTGTAAGTGTACTTATGTCCCTCAGCTCCCTGTGTTTCCAGTGTCGCCTATGAGGCTGCAGGGTCATACATATGCTAATCAGGTCCTCACTGTGCTGCCAAACACTGTGCTTTAAGAAAGTTTCGGCCCTTTCTTTGTGTTCACTGTACTTAAATCCCCACTGCACCATAATAAAAATGAGGAACATATTGTGATTCTGTTAAGTAATTGGAAAAACTACAACAGAGTCTGATTTCGCTCATTTCTTTCATAGTATTGATCAATGGCCAACAGTTGTGTCAGCAAAGTTTGAAACAAAGCTACTTTAATTGATTTAAAATGTTTTTAATCACTGGGCGTATGATTACAGAATAATGTTCAGTCATCTGCTCAGTAATTTCAATGATTACTCAGTAAGTAAGAATCCTAAATTTCTATCTTTTGTATCTATAATTTGATAAGGCTGCATGCCCTTTCATCGTTTCATGACATAATGACACCCAAAACTGGTCTTCAGTTTGGTTGAAACAAGCATCTGCTTAAAATAAAGTAGTCTAAATTGAGTAAACTATTTTACAAGACTGCACCTAATGGTTATTTTTATAATTATTTATTCTGGATTCTTTAATTGCCTCATATGGTCATTTTTTTCCACTGAAAGACAGAGAATGACTAATATGATTAATCTATTATCAACATAGCTGCTGATTTTCTGTCAACTGACTCACTGACTAATTAGCAATTTCTTACAGCACCAGTAGTCAAGTATTTTTCTGAAGAATTCATTCATCCATCCGTTATCAGCTCATTGTTGACTTCACTTTTTACACATCTGCAGTTTCATCTCACCAAATATTTTTTCCTGTTTCCTCAGCATTTGAATTTCCTACTCCCACACACTAATTATATCTGCAACATCACTGTGTTACTACATGTGCAGTGACTACATTTACTTGTCAAAAACTGGACTGAAAAATAAAGGATTTCGTCACATGCAAAAATTCAAATCTGACACAACATGAAACTTTCTACTGTATGGTCACTTTTTAACTGAAACAAAGTACATAAAAATATAGCAGATGATTACCTGAATGCGTAACAAAGGAACTTCTACACAATTTACCCTCTTTAACTCAAAACTGAAAGCCATAAGGGCAAGCCCCTAACCTCTTTCTCCAGTAAACGACAGCAGTAACTAGAACAGCTTCAGAGATGTTTGACCACAGAGCCCCAGTTTGTACTTCTGAGCAAACTTCCAACTGGTTACACTTTTTACGTGATCAAGAACTGCTATATGTTGCTAACAAACACACAATGGTAGATATATGATAGACAAAAATATCTTATTTCTTGACATTAAAGGCATTTGAAAGTTTGAAATAATAATGACACAGCTGATGTGACCATTTTAAAGGAAAGAGGGGCAGCTAATCAATAGAATATTGCTCTATCCTTTCATTTGCATAGGTGTGGGAAACCTGAGTTCACTGAGGAAGAGAGGCTGAACCAAAGAGAAAAAGTTGCATGTTTATGTTGAACCACATTAGCGTAGACAAGCCTGTGGCCTGGTCAATTAAATCATTGTTGTGCTTTATTGTAACAGAAAAATGCATATTCTTTATGTTCCATTAATTTTTATCCATTTAGGGAAAGTTTGAGCTCAACTGTAAACAGGAACTTGAGTTATAGGAAGTAAAAAAGGAAGTACTGGGGTTTGAAAACCTGAGGTTTTTTTGGTTAGGTAATTGCTTTAAGGAGAAAAGAACTTTCTTTCAGCCACAACAGCTAACTCTGCAGGCCTCTCACTACCTGCTGAGTCACAATAAATCACACAGGAATGGAACAAAAAATAGAGATAAAACAGACTCACTGAAATCAATCCCTATTAATCTCTGTTTTGTGAGCAGCAACAGAACAATGATTCTGTTTTGTTTTAAAGGTCAAAAATCAGTAAAACTTGCCGAACTAATTGGATTGTTGTCTGATGACTGTAGAGTACAAGAGTAGCGACACAGTAAACAAGAGCTTATACACCTGAAGACACGTACTCACAACAGGCTTACGGTTAGATAATGGTAGATTTACGCTTAGATCATTCGCCCAACTAAAGCATACAAACCATCAACATGACTGAACATGAGATTCTACTTAATGAGAAATACATAACATTTAGTGTAAATGCAATTATCAGTCATCAGTTGAGCTGAAACTGTATTATGTCTTTACAGACCTGTTTGTGCCATTCAACATTAGTGTTTCCCTGAGGGTACGACCTGGCAGTCGTGTTACTGTAGGAACCTCTGAACCTGGGGGAAATTCTGAAGCTTCTAAATACTTATGTATGCTGCAAATGACATAATTTTGCACTGTTATTACACTGTTTTTTTAGCAAATCCCCAAATAATTCCCACCTTCACTGATGCCTTTAGCCTGTCATGACCCCCGGATAAGTCAAATTTTACTTAATTCTTCCCAAAGTGGGGGCACCTTTAGGTCAGTCTATACTGGCTACACAACCCCTTTCACTAAAACCCATCTTCCCAAACTGGGGGCACCTTTAGGTCAGTCTATACTGGCTACACAACCCCTTTCACTCAAACCTGTCTGTCACTTGAAAAATCAAATGAATTTCATTAACAGAAGTCTTTCACAACAATGGTTAAAGGCATGAATGCTATAGAATAATGTCCCAACTGTAGGCATCGTCTACAGTTTACACAATATGTAATAGATGCATGAACAGTTTTTTGAGATATCTTTTGGATCAAGAAAAAATGCATGTCTTTGTTAAAACATGTTCTTCTGAAATTAAAAGTGCAGTTTTTGTCACATATCCTGTGTCTTTGTTCATGTTTGTAATTAGCTTTTCACAGATGGTAGCATTGTAGGATTCATCTTGGATTGAGTTTCTGTAACATTCTGGTAGTCCCGTGTGTCAACTCCAAGTGTTTCTTCCAACAATACTGTCATATTGCACACTCCCACTGACTGAAGCCAAAAAGTATTCTCATTTACAATCAAGTGTGCATTTAATAAATATGTTTCCATGTGATATTTTATGAGGTATAAAACAGAACTGTTTCTATGCTCAAATTTTACACTGTTCATGCTCAGGGTCCAAACAATTCAGGAACTCTCAGGCCACCATGCAGTTATATATGCGGTTCCCCTCTTGTTCATCAGAACACATGCTCATGCAGATAAAATCATAACAGAAAAGGTCACGGTCCCAGAATTAAACAGGATCCAGCTGTGTCACAGCCTATTGTACACTCTTTAGATGTTTAATCTATTTATACAGTTGTTTATGAAGGAAGTGCCCTCTGAGGAGGTGGTCGCATGCAGTGTACAGTATGGATCTCTAGTGGATGCTGAGGATGTCAAAGGTCGATGAAGGGGCAAGCTCCAGTCTTGCCCTGGGGCATCTAACAGCTTAATCCGCCCGTATACATTGCTACCTTGATACTTGATCTCCTATAAATAACCTAGTGACAGCTACGGACCACTATGACGACACCATCAGCCGTAATAACATCACATCAACCTACACCGATGCCTGAATTAACACTATTAAAAGTGTTGCTCGCAATATATAATCCATTACTGCCCAGTATCGATATCAAATCATTTGAATGTACAGAGAGTAAACATCAGGAGGGAATTTATCGACAACCCTTGAATTAAAATTCATGTCAGCGCGTGAAAGGGACATAACAAGCCAGTAATCCTCTCGCTTCTCAGCGAGCTTAACGTTACAGACAAACAGGCTGAGAGAAGATGAGCTAGGCCTAACCTACTGTTCGTCGTGTATTAATAATGAGCCTACATTTAACATTAAACGAATACAAAACGATAGGTTCGTTACGATACATCAAGTGCTAAACTGTAAACGTTGACCCAGTGCTGTAACACTCCCTTTCCTTCCTGCCATGTTTGCTAGAGCATCAGCCCGACATTTACCCCGATGGCTAATGTGCTTACCGGACAGTTCGTCGGGTTCCAGCCCGCTTTCGGTGTCGAGTCCGCAGATCACAAAATAATCTGCGAACCGGCAGGAACCGGAGCTGAAGCCGGTGGTCATTTTGAGACTCGTCCGGTCGTACCCTTGTCCCCTCAACAGGGAGCATATTAAAGGGACTCGGAGAAGTGATTTCTCCCTGCCATCACGGATGCTACGTTACTGCGAAGCTTGGAAATCAGTACAGATACCAAGCTAACCTGTTCTGCTAACAACGGTCACAATACATCCGGTCGATATCCTTCACAATAAAACGTCGCCAGAAGTTCAGCCGGACAAGAAAATTAAAATTTCCACTTAACTGCAAGACTCTTAGCTTTTTAAACATAAATTTGAAAAAAATGAAAACATAAATAAGCATAAACAAATATACCTGACTTAATAATATTAAAAATCAATATTACACTTCGCGTAGTTGTATTAAAACGTAAACGTAATTTCTAAATACATAAAATTTCGAATAGAAAAGTTCCATCGAAAAGCAATCAAATATAATGTAATAACAGTATGTTGACTGAAAGAACGATTTGAAAAAAAAACTTTAAAGTTAGCAGTTAGAAAAAATATGATTCTATTTAGCGATTAAAATAAACACAATTCTTTACGTGAAAATAATACTTCTGTCACAAAGTGAATTCGCATCACACCTTTTATTTTGCAGTGGCTTAAGAAAAAAATACTACATGTCTGCAAGTTAAGACAACATCGTATAATTTCTGACATTTTGAGTGTGCCTTATGTTCTGTAGGCTACAATTCTTTCCCCTCGTATATGAATGCACGAATTTCAAAATAGTCGTCCTAATCATTTTGTATCCGTACAGAGCAATGAACTTGACCTGACCAATTGTCTTATTTTTAAGCAGATTTTCGTTACTTCCAGGAATTTTTTTCACTGTTAGACTTTAAACCATAGATGTACACATCCTGAGAAATCAGAGCTTTGCAGTCGAAGTGCATTGTGGTTTTCAAACACTACAGCTGTAATCTCCTGGTTTACAAACAGTATCACGAGGCCAGCCTGATACTATTGGTGCAAGAACATCTAAGATACTTTTTAAACTCCTCGGCATCCAAGTGTCATTACTGTTATTGTACATTTGACACAGTATTTTACAGTTTTATTTAGCACTTTGCTTTGAAGGAATGAAGTAGCGTTCAGTTGTGTTACAATAACACCACCTGGTGGCACTAACACTCTCCTCACCTCACTATTGATTGAATCACATAATTGCGTGGAACCCCAGGCTTGAAAGAATTGAAAGAATTTTTGAAAATTATCATTATCTCAATTTTCCACAAAAAAAATTGTCTTGTGTTAATAATTTCCCAGCTGCAGTATGTACTGTTTATGGATAACTCTCAAAACTCATTCATATTCTGCAAAGATAATTTTAATGATTCAATAAATATTTAAAAAACATAAATTTGATTAGATAGGACAGAAATGTGCAATCTGTAAACACTTCATATTGCAATACATCACTGCTCAGTACAAAATAATACTGCTTTCTGAAATGTTAACAGAGGATTACACAAGAATTAGCTCATTATATTTAGGTAAGGTTATAGAACAAGAGAACAGCAATAATATCCAATTAAGGGTATGTTAAGCGTGAAGTTAAGAATATGATTAATTATTTTAGCAAACAGAGTGGGAAAAAAAAATTATCATCTTGGCAGATTTTGTGTTAATAAGAAATTTTAAGAAGTTAATCTAGCTTTAATTTAAACATTAAGACAATATTTACCTTTTCAGAACCAGCATTTACCACTTGACTTTATCACTTTAGTCAAGAGGATGCATTTTCCAAAACAAGAATCATTTGTAGAAATGCAGCTCTGTCATTAACTGGTCAGAACCATGGAAAAACATCAGTATACAGTTATTTTAGTTTTTTACCTGCTGCTATGAAAGCATAAAATGTTTAGACATTAGCATTGTCATACAGTAGAATTGCTTCACATATGTTGATAGTAAATCTGTTCAATAATAAGACGTTTAAGTGAAAACAGAAAATCTTAGAATGTACTAAACCAACGATTTCAATCACTGTGCAATTTTAAGAGGTTTAAGTCTGTTAAATAAGTTGCCTGTATGTAGAATAACTGCATCATCTCTGATAACCATCCAGAAAGTTTTTAAATAGGAAAAAATTACCTTGGTTCACAGGGGGAAAAAAAAGAAAAAAACACTTTCTGAATGAAAACAAACAAACAAACAAAAAACAGTAACAGCTTTTTAGAACATTAAATATTTCGCTATTTCAAAAACCATTTAAAGAACAAAAAATAATGACATGAATTAGGCATTAAAACAAATTTCTCCTGGTAAAGAAAAAAATGGTATAAAGAAAGAAAGGTAAGGCTTGTATATAAATTAGTTGGCAGTTTTACTGTGGGCACTAGGGTATATACTTTGTATCTCCATTTCCATCCTGGAATAACAAATTATATAATTGGGAAGGGAGATGGACACATCTGAGTTCACACCAAGTGAATTATTGTCAGTGAGCGCCCATCTAAGCCTGGACTTTTTTTTTCTAATTTACAAGCCAAGATGATTCTGTTCGGCTTTTCACTAATTATATGGGTTGTATTCATCCCAAGACGCAATGATCACCTGTGTTGTGATGAAAAATTACACTAGCTTAGTCTGTTCTTTACCATTCACAGTGCAAAGAGCTGCTTCACACTACTAACATGAACAAAAAAGAGGGAAAATAACAGGGGCATTTGTGTGGCAGTGAATCCAGGCACCTTTTGGGGAAGAACATGGGAATTCACCCAAAAACTCACAAATGTAACACCTGCATTTTTCCTTCTCCAGTTTCATTCCTTCTTCACACTGCATACATTTGCCAAGGCAAGCACCAAGTATCAAAATGTACTTTTTAAAAATTAAAATCTACTTTCAACAGTAGTGTGACAGTTATTGCTGTGATGGTATTCTTCATTAGGTCTGAACAAGCATGACACAAGCATGTTCAAATACATATTAAAATGGTAGTGGAGCCAGAAGGTGCTACAAACAGGATGTGATAATTGATATCTTACTGATGTGTAACTGCTAAAGAAAATGCAAAATGTAAAAGTTGTTCCTGTGACAAAAAAACAAATTTCTGCACTAGTGCCATACAGAGCAATATGGTATTTTATTTATTTTTTTAAAAAGAAATAAGTAGTATGTGGTTTATTTAAACATCCTACAAGTAGCACCTTTAAAAGTCTGGCAAAAATCATATGATCACCACCTTAAATAAAAACAAAACAAAACAAAAAAAATATTCCTATTTACAAGATGTGCCACAATAATCAACATAATTCACAGAAACCAAAAACTTGTGCAGGCAGCGGCCAGTTTCAAACACTAGGAGCAACCCACCACTGCATGCGTTTTGTGGTCAATGAGTTGCTTGTTGTGCCAGTGGCCAGAGTTTCTCCAACCAGCAGTACATCAGCAGCTGTGGATGAGACTGAGGCAGAGCGACTTGACTGACAGCTGCACGTTCCTGAGCCGAGGGATGGGGGCACTGGGATCTGCAGATGATGTGCCAAGGTGTTTAGTGCTCTACTCAAGTTTCTTCTGTAGCTTTTTCTGGAAGCAGACGGGCAAGATGGAGAGCACAGCCAGTACGCCGAGCACAGCCAGAGAGTTCCAGGACACGGCCTCACCTGCAGTCGTCAATTTGTACAGTGTTGTGCCAGCGTTGATAGCTACAAAGGATGGTGGTGCCACACCTGTGAAGCAGCCAGATTGAATAAAGCTGAGTCAGTTTATAACAAATGATAACAAAATAAAGCACAAGAAAAATGATATGAATGAATGGTCATACCGAGAAAGGTGCCAATGAAGAAAACCCCCAAAGGCACATTGATGACAGGTGAGGTGATGTTGATGAACCAGTTGGGAAGAAAGGGGGTTATTCTCAGGAAGATGATATAATTAATTAGATGATTTCTGTGTTTGTCGACCTGAAAGCAAAAAGCCAGAATGTTTTTTTAAGTCATATGACCAGTTTATTAATTATACTGGTACAAAACACTGCAATCAAATGTAACAGCACTGCAATAAATCATATCTGTTAAGCAACATAATGACAACACCACCATTAACTCTGGCTATATTGAGTAAAATATTGCCAGTGCCACTGAAAATTCCCTTAGGGCTGAACTGGCTGAATTTTAAATTTCTAAAACAGCTTCTAACTGGAGTTAATTATGAAGCTTCTAACATAAGCTTCATAATTAACTACACTGTTTTTGTTTTGAAGTACATCAGATCACAATGTGTCTTACAAAATATTTTCTGTATATTGTTAATCCAAAATAAAAAAACTATCAAAACATCTCAAACATAATAATAATCTTTGAAATATACCCTAAATTCACAGTGTGTATGTATATATAAATAAATAAATACAAATTTATTATATATATATATATATATATATATATATATATATATATATATATATATATATTTTTTT
>JAQNCA010000001.1:13378307-13388941 GCA_029783725.1 Acanthurus tractus
GATGGACTTATCTATAAGTAAAGGTTGTGTAGTTTATGGAGCTTCGTTTTGTGCCACTCTGTCTTCAACTTTTTAAATATTTAAGATTATAGTAAATAATAGGAATGGGCAATACCCTGCTTAAAATCACCTGAGGCCCTCAAGGAATGATTTTAAATAACTTATCCCAGGAGTTGTCTGGAGCTCACAGATTTTGGCTCGATTGCCTGTACTAGATTAAATGTATGCAGAAATTAAGCCTTTACTTGTTTTTAAGTCAAATTTGTGTCTGTTTGATGCACTGGTATTGGACGGACAAATTTTGGCAACGGTAAGCTTTGCTATTCTTCTGCATCTGCACTTAAGAAATTAATAACAAATATTACAGATTAAGGCCTATCATATATTTCATAATTAAATAACAACAATCCTGTCATAGCACGTGTTGAATATGTTTTGCCCCAGTTAAGTAATCCTTCTAGGATTTTTTTTACAGTGAAAATAGCTTGAGATTTTTTTTTTTACTATTATTTACACCCACATATCCATTGAAAGTAATGGCTCACTTGAATGGCCAAAATGGGAGAAAGTTCTTGGAAAGCTGGCTGAAGTTATTTGAGTTGTGTTAAGAAAAAAATCATGTCTTCTGGAGGATGATGGAGTTACTGTTGAAGTACATAGCTTCTAAATGTAGTACTTTGCTTAGTCATAAACACTGACTTTGTTTTTCATGGAAAAAGGCCAGATCAAATTGACTAAGCTTTTACAGAATTCTTTATTACAGTGTGTTTACACATGGGAGCTGCAAGGAAATACTGCAAATACTGTGGCAGAGATTTTCATACCAATATATTCTTTGAATTAGCCATGTTGATGTTATTGACTGATGCACACACCATCAGTTGGTTATCTTCATATGGCACTTTTACAAGTTCACATGGAACAGCCCAATGCAGCTGTAGTTGTGTAGGAGGCAGTAACCCGGAAAAATATGAGTTGTAAACTTGATCACTTTATTGCTTTATCATATTTCATATTAGAACATTGACTTAGATTTCTAAAACCATGTTATTGCCTGAAAAAAAGACCTACACTGCTATGAATCATAACTGGTTAATGTGAGTACCCATGCTTATGAGAACAGTCTATTTGAATGAGTCACTCTGATGCCATGTCCGCTATTTTTTTAGTTCTTTTTTGACAGTCTTAAGAGTTGTTAAGTGATATTTTAAAGCTGGAACCTATGGAACTTTTTTGTTTTGTGAACCTTATGTTAAAATGCAGCAAAGCACAAAATTAATCAGCTTTGAAAAGATAGCAATCCAATATCTGTTTTTAATGTCAGTCGCTTAGCAACTGTGTTTGTATGACTTAAAAACACCTGAACGCTAAACATAATAGGTACTCAGCTTGCCAGATAAAAAACAAATATCCCCAAGCTCCCTTTGACAGGAACATATTCACCATGTCGCATAAAGCCACAGTCATCTCTCTGCAATGTATTAACAATTTGCCAGTTTCATGTGAAACAATGTGAAACCAAATTGTATTTTAAATCTGAGATTTCAAGTGTTCAAGAGTCTATTACCAGTTTACATTCAGCTGTTTTCAAATCTGATTTACAGGGTCACACCCAGGTAAACTTTGTGTCCACCCTGCTGCGTGTCACCATGTCTGATCAGCTGGATTTGCCTGTCAGGCAAGCAGGTGAGTTGAAACATTGACATGAAAAAATATTTTTTCACTTGGCTAGCTGTTATATAATGTTATAATGAACATGAAAGTGAATTCTTGAAAAGGAAATCCCTACTGTTTGCTGGTAGCTTAAGGAGTGAGCCCAACATGTCTTTACAGTTATCTGATTTGTGTAGTCAGAGTTGAAGGATAATTCTAAAAAGCCAGGATGGAGATGTAACACCGGCAGATTAGGGTGCAAGATGTCCCTTTGTAAAAATTGTATCGCAAAACTTCATGCCAGGGATTTGCTCTCAGATTAAGCATAAACTTGCATCCTATTAAAAAAAATGTAAAAAGGAAATTAAAATGTGCAGTTAAAAGATTGTGACAAAGAATGATGACTTCACCTGGTCTGCTCACTGGATTGTTTTTCTTTAATTTTTTATTTAGTTCAAATCTTTTGTGCATACAAAAATAACAGGCACAATAACACTTGCTTAGGAAAATGAATTATCCCTTTTCATTTCCATATCACTTTGATGGTGTTGTTTTGTGTCTTATAATACTGTTTCAAAGCAATTTTGACTCTTAATACCTGCCCACCCCCCATCCCCCCCATATCAACTGAAGCCACATAAGGTCACAAGCCATAACAACTCTGACACTGTGTAACTTACCACCTTATCCTGCATCTGACTCAAATTTTGTCAGACTGCATTATGAGAAATAGACTGGATATTCTCCATGGTCCCAAGTTAAACAGGTCACTTATATAATAGTTTGAAAAAGATGATTTAGCGATGATACATGATTCACAGTGTTTTTGTGAGGCTAAAGTGCCACACTGAAGTGCAGTGGACACGTGGAGTTGGTTAAATATAGCTTGTTTTGCTTTAGTCGAAAGCTGCACTGTGAGGAAGGTGTTGGTGGTGGGAAAAAAATCAATGTTAAAAGTTAAAAAAGTTGTTGCAGGAAGTACACTGTATCTGAATCATTGTGTGTTCACCTCCCATGTATTCATAACTGCACTAGCAAATTAAGCTGTTGTACGGCTCAGCTTTTGTGCAATGAACTACTTTTCCAGCTGTTGGAAAAATGTCTGTAAGTGTTTAGAGTAGAATAGAAAAAGACCAGCTCATCCAGGCTGCACAGAAAGCTACTGGAATAATATCACAAATGTAGCTGATCACAAACGCACATCATCTTAAATTGCTGTATTGGCGGTTCTTACACTCACTCTGTTCACTTAAAGCTTAGTCAGTCACTTGAGGTTTTTTTTTATTCAGCTTCTTTCTAGGTCGATCTTGGCAATCCTAACATAAAAAAAGCTCTGGTTTTCGCACAGAAACAATCTCTGTGTATTTTTTAATTTATTAGATAGTTTTTACATAATTTTTGAGTGAATAGATGAATCAAAGACATTCATATCAGTTTTATCACAGACTGCCTCTGGACAATGTGTTTGAATGTGGGTTTGAGTTGTATTTTAATCAGTACTGGCAGCATCTTCAGTGAGTGGTGAGTTTTTTTGAAATCTCTGCTGCTAGTTAGATTTCTGCTGCCAACTGTAAAAGAGGGTAAATGAAATTTTGTCTGGTTAGAGTGTCGAAAAATGACACTGCCGTTTTTTTTGACACATTGCGGTTGAACTTTTAATTGTGGTGCCATCATTGCATCAAAGCCCACAAACTGCATTTCCTTCCCTCAGTTGTATTTGTGCAGTAGCAGAAAGAAGTTTCACCCTTGAAAAAATCAGCGTAGTTGGAGAGCCCTTTTCCATTGCCTGCAGTAAAACACCACCCCCCAGTGTCCTTAGATCCGGGTTCAGACCGACTCGTTCAGCTAACAGAGCCACCGGCTACGCATGTTAGCATCTGAGCTAACTTGCTTACAACAGCAACTTGTAACAGCCAAAGATGGCTACAGTAAATAATATAGTGAACAGCAAGTTAATCTTGTTATAAGGTCCTTTATTTGTTTGGAGTGACCCTTGACCGGTTGTCATATGCTACAAATGACACCTTTCTAATGAAGTGCAAGGGTGGGCATGTTTTCTTTTAATTTAGTCATTTATAATGCTTGCAGCCATTTCATTCAGCTACACATTTTCAAGAAGTAATTTTCCTTCTGTCCATGCATCTAATAGATCTGACAGATTCTTAGTGGCTTTGCTGTGTTGGGCAATGGTGTAGTTTGGTGGTCATAGGCAGAGGGGAGGGGTTTATGCTCTGTCAGCATTAATAGGCTGGATTATGATCGCCCAGCCAGCAGTGTAGACATTTGTGTCAGCAGTCTGACATCCACCTCCCAGCCCTCGCTCCTCTGCGCCCTCAGATGCCTCTCCCTCTGCGAGCCACAGAACTCAGAGTTGGGCCCCACATTGTAGAAGTGAACCCAGTTGACACCTTTGTGCCACATTCAAAACTACTGAACTGCCTATGGAAGAATTGATTCCTGCAGCCTAGGCTTGAGGTGGTTCTGATTTTGCACCACAGTGTTGTACATAGTAACAATGATTTAAATACAGCCAACAATGAGTATACATTTGCATGAGGTTGTAACCCAGTTGAACTTTAAATCATACATAGTGTTTTAGTTAGTTTTATACTCAATTGAAGAAAATAATACAAAAATAATGGGATGGAATGATATTCGCAAAGTTCTGTTTGAGTTGTAGATTTTAGTCACAACCTTTTTTTCTTATTTAGTGAAACACCTCAAAGTAAAATGTACAAGTTTTTGTATCTTGCAAAATATTTAAATCTGACACTTTTCTGGATGGGGAAGTGAGTTTATGCACCTTTCAATAGCTTAATGGTTTCATAAGTTGTTTTAATAAGCTATTTAAGTAATCATTAGGACTCGGGTTATTGGGTAGAAACTGCTGAAAGAGCCCTAAATTGCTCAACCTTGTTTTTATCTCTCTGTCTAGGTGTGATTTACCTTAAGAACATGATAACCCAGCACTGGAGTGATGGAGACGGTTCAGGCACAGAGACGCCTGTTAATAACATCCCTGAGGAAGACAGGCAGTTCATTCGAGACAACATTGTGGAGGCCATCATCCACTCCCCTGAGCGCATCAGGTAACCACACAGCCTGCCGGCAGAGTAGGGCAAGAGTAGCTTCGTTAATTACCCGATCTATAACTGCCTCTTTAAACTTGTCAGGGTCCAGCTGACAACATGTATCCACCACATGATCAAGCATGACTATCCCGGCAAGTGGACGGCCATCGTAGACAAGATTGGCTTCTACCTGCAGTCAGACAACAGTGCAGGATGGCTGGGCATCTTGCTTTGCCTTTACCAGCTTGTCAAAAACTATGAGTGAGTAAGAGTTTGATATATTTATTTTATAGTGTTTCATAGTGCAGGACAGGTTAAACTTATGCTTGCGATACTGATGTGTAACCTGGGTATGTGTGAAACAGATATAAGAAACCAGAAGAGCGTCAGCCTCTGGTGGCGGCTATGCACATCTTCATGCCCATGCTGAAAGACCGCTTCATCCAGCTGCTCCCTGACCACTCAAGTGACTCTGTCCTTATTCAGAAACAGATCTTCAAAATCCTCTATGCCCTCTTCCAGGTAACTTCACATCACCTTTCTTTAGCTAGGGTCTCCTGTCTCTGGGTTTGAATGGAATTTGTCAATTGCCCCCGCCCAAGTTAAAAAAAAAACAAAAACATGATCTTATATATATTTTACAAGCTTTGAAAAAACATTTCTTCAAGTTGTGCTCAGCCAATGTTTGAAAAAGCTGAAGTAGTATCAAATATGCTTTTTTTGTTAACTGAAACAATATTTTATTTTGAAATTTTTAATGTCCCTTTTTGGCTAAACACTTAGTCTAGTAACTAGAGTTTTTAACCTCCACAGTACAACCTCCCCCTGGAACTCATCAACAGACAGAACCTGACAGAATGGATGGAGATCCTGAAGACAGTAGTGGATAGAGATGTGCCTCCAGTAAGAGACCAAATTATTCATACTGCACCAATATGTCCAATCACTCCTTACAAATGTGCAAAATTAAGTTCTCCACAAGCTGATTTGCCAATAATGTCCTCGGTCTGTGCAGGAGACGATGCAGATTGATGAGGATGAGCGACCTGAGCTGCCCTGGTGGAAGTGTAAGAAGTGGGCCCTTCACATCTTGGCACGATTGTTTGAGAGGTAAATTTTAAGTAATTGTCCCCTTGTTTAAAAAAAAAAAAAAAAGGGAAAAAAAGCAAACATGTTTTACAATTGCATTTACTATATTTAACCAATGTTGCAGGTATGGAAGCCCAGGTAACACAACCAAAGAGTACACAGAGTTTGCTGACCTTTTCCTCAAGGAATATGCAGTCCCTGCTCAGCAGGTAAAATTTAAAAGGTGTACTGTCATTTTATGCCATACATCTTTTGGAGTGCAGCTCATAATTACAAGAAATGTCTTTGCACATTTTTGTACAAGGTGCTGCTCAAAGTCTTATACCAGTTCAAGGAAAAGCAATATGTGGCTCCCAGAGTACTCCAACAGACACTCAACTATATCAACCAGGGCATAGCACATGCTCTGACATGGAGAAACCTCAAACCACACATCCAGGTACAAAAACAATGTGTTAAAATATCTACAAAACATTTCACAGCCCAGTACATTGTAATCTTCAAGTTAGTTGTACAGTAAAATTATGGAAACTGCATTTGTCTTAAAAGACTGTTACTGGTAAAAGCATTAAGTTACACCATTGCCAAATTTCATGGTTCCAGCCGAAAGATCAAAGATGCATTATTTACAAGTCAATTTCCTTCTCCCTGACTGTGACTTTTCATTTTGTTATTTAGGGCATCATTCAGGATGTGGTTTTCCCCCTCATGTGTTACACAGACAGTGATGAGGAATTGTGGCAGGAGGATCCATACGAGTACATCCGCATGAAGTTTGGTAAGCTGAGAAAGATAATGCCTATGATCAAAAAGAAATTTGGCGCATTATTGTTGACTAGCTGTTTTTTTTCATTTGTGTTTTCCTTTTAAGATGTGTTCGAGGACTTTATTTCTCCAACAACGGCAGCCCAGACGCTCCTCTTTACTGCTTGCAACAAGAGGAAAGAGGTGAGTTGTTGTATTTCCTTAAAACTTATTTCTTCCAAAATAATAAAGTAAAAGTGACATGCCTCTTACCTGTAATCCATATTGGATGAGCCCTGATCTAGTATGTTGGTTCCTGCCTGGTTTAGGTGCTGCAAAAGACGATGGGCTTCTGCTACCAGATTCTCACTGATCTAGCTTCTGACCCCAGGAAAAAGGATGGTGCCCTCCACATGATAGGCTCTTTGGCTGAGATCCTGCTGAAGGTAGGTAGCTGTCAGCTGGCTTGTTTACACCACTCCTTTGACAATGCCTTTTGTCTGCCCACACAGATTAAAAACATTGAATTCTGTTCTGAGCTAAAAATGTGTTAAACATGTGTAACATGGTGCAGCAAGTTGAATTTTTATCACACATTTCTGCTTTTCGCCATTAGTGCCCTGAACATTATTTTTTGTAGAAGCTGGTGTAGCTATGAGAGATGGTCAACCATTGTGCCTACTCAGCTTTTTTTTTTTGGTTAAAATTCATTTTCATATTTCATAGTTGTGGGTCAAATTACATTCAAATGCTGAAATTGTTAAGTTTTGTTTACCAAATCATGCACATTCAGCCTCTTTCTAGAAAGTAGCAAACAAGCCTTGGATGTGTATTTGGTAAACTTGACAGTACAAAACATACAGGCTATGTGCTGTACATTGTTTGACTTCCTTGTGAAACTTGACAGTTTTTATTTATAATCCTTCACAGAAAAAAATTTATAAGGACCAGATGGAGTTCATGCTGCAGAATCATGTCTTCCCCTTGTTCCGCAGTGAACTGGGCTACATGAGAGCCAGAGTAAGTGATCATTTCCTAACAGGTAGACCGAAGAGTCATGTGATATCATACTGAATAAAATGGCTTTGAATCAACATAAGTTAGTTTATATCGTCACACTGCTTGTCTTGTGTTTAGGTCATTTAATGAGCTCTGCCACATTTCCTCCACCTTTGTTTTTATATAGGCCTGCTGGGTGCTGCATTACTTCTGTGAGGTGAAGTTTAAAAGTGACCAGAACCTTCAGACAGCTCTTGAGCTGACCCGCCTTTGTCTAATCAATGACAATGAGATGCCAGTTAAGGTGGAGGCTGCTATTGCTCTGCAGGTTCTCATCAGCAACCAGGAGAAAGGTGAGCAAGTAAATTCACGCAGCTAGTGTTACTCACTGCACTTTATGCAAGATTTCTCTTCTGAGAATGTGTTGCTTATTAGTTTGCCCGGAGCATCTAAATTAACTTGTGGGATGTGTTCTTTAGCCAAAGAATACATCACTCCCTTCATCCGGCCAGTGATGCAGGCACTCCTGCACATTGTCAGGGAGACAGAGAACGATGACCTCACCAATGTCATCCAGAAGATGATCTGTGAATACAGTGAGGAGGTCACTCCAATTGCAGTGGAGATGACACAGCATTTGGTAAGTGCAATCAGTAAAGAGACTCCATGTCGATATCAACAAATGAGTGAGAAGAGAAACATAAATATTTAAAAGTTCTCCAATATGGAAATGATCAATACATGACGGGCTTTATTTAGATGAGGGAAGGACGGCAAAGATAAGCCACTCATGGCATAATATCAAGAAACATGATAATATATTTAATTGAAAATATATTCAATTCAAAATATCAGGATTATAGCTGTCTCACCTAATTGTTTAAAACATCTGC
This sequence comes from Acanthurus tractus, assembly GCA_029783725.1. Lineage (NCBI taxonomy): Eukaryota > Metazoa > Chordata > Actinopteri > Acanthuriformes > Acanthuridae > Acanthurus > Acanthurus tractus. The sequence continues at coordinate 13,386,757 of JAQNCA010000001.1, forward strand.
TGTTCTTCTTTTTAGTCCCCCCACCACCACTAATACAGTGACTGTAATTCACTTGTTTACCCATCTATTTTGCTCTTAAGAGAAAGCTACCACCAGATGTCATAGATTTGACCTGTTCTGTTTCAGACTAATGTTGAAATGTGTGAATAATAAAACTCCACAGACGCAATCATAATAGTCTCATTGTCCATTCTTTGGCAGGCTATGACGTTCAACCAGGTGATTCAGACAGGCCCCGATGAGGAGGGAGGAGATGACAAGGCTGTGACAGCTATGGGCATCCTCAACACCATTGACACATTGCTAAGTGTAGTCGAGGACCACAAAGAGGTTAGCAGCATAGCCACAAAGCATGCTACCCACACACTCACACGCATACACTCTCTCTCGGTTGATCACTCATTTCAGTGCCACTTCAAATGCAGAAACAGCTCTGGTCTGTTGTTGTGTTTCTGCCAACACACTTCAGCCACCCACCAACTCCAGGGAACACGCTGTGTTCTCACCATGTTCAAAGTGACTCAGAGGCTGAGGCAGACGCTAGAAATAGTGTCGGGGCACGCTGCCACCATGTCTGCCGCAACATTGGACTGCTGGTGCTCGAAGCCAAGCAGCCATTGGATTTGACCAAGCATTGCTTTACACTGAGGGTTCTTTTGATTGCATAACGGTTCAGTAGTTTAGGTTTCAGCAATTGGCAATGGACGTCACTCTGCTACAAAGAATAAGGACTATATTTATTTTAACAGGAAAATGTACCCTCTTCAGTTAATGGAGAGATATAAGAGGCCAGGTGACATCACAGGGCTGACTTATCAGTAACAACACAAAACCACTGATGATGAAAAGGTGTTTATCCTCATTCATATAACTGATATGACCTAAAATAAGCACTAACTAAGTAATTAAAACCTTAGGTTGTTTAATACATTAAGCTGATTGGTCATGTTTTCAGTGTAGCAAGAATAGTAAATCAATATTAGAATCACAATTTAAAATAATTTTGAAATTGGATCCTGTAATTTAGTCTTTTATGCATATTTTCATCTTTTTTAAATTAGTATATTATGTGTATATAAGCTAAATGGTTAAAAAAACCACCAGTTTTTTTAACAAAACAAGTAACTGGTCATTTACTTACATAGTATAGTAAACCAATAGCCTTGTTCTGGAACATATACTACTGCATTGGACTACAATTTGGAGAAATCTTATCGATTTAATCATCATTGCTTTTAACCTCCATATTTTTTCAGATCACCCAGCAGCTAGAGGGCATCTGTCTGCAGGTGATTGGCACGGTGCTGCAGCAGCATGTACTGGGTAAGCAGAACTGGTCCTTCCTGCACGTCCACATTCCACCAGCATGTTGATCTGAAACTCTGTCTGCACTCCCAAGAGATGACCTATTAATAATAAGCAGATTTTATTTTAACCCTTTTGTCTTCTTTGATTTATTTTGTTCTCCAGAGTTCTATGAAGAGATCCTGTCCTTGGCTCACAGCCTGACCTGCCAGCAGGTGTCGCCACAGATGTGGCAGCTCCTTCCACTGGTGTATGAAGTCTTCCAGCAGGATGGATTTGACTACTTCACAGGTGTGTACTGGACCAAGAGCCAGTGCTTGTATTCATGAATGTTGGTTTCGGTGAGATGTAAAGGTTTTTTAACTGAGCATGAGCATCAAATAATTATGCTCTTTAAAGCCTATATCAGCCAATATAATGATTCGAGGGAGAACAGCTGGGGATTTATGTTGCTATTAATTCATCTGTGTGAAAGTAAACATGTTTCTGTTTCAGATATGATGCCTCTTCTTCACAATTATGTCACAGTTGACACAGACACTCTCCTTTCTGACACCAAATACCTTGAGATCATCTACAGCATGTGCAAGAAGGTAAAATGGTGCAGCTGGTAAAGTGTGATGTAAGGAATCCAGCGTTTGTGATCATGGGAAGTTTAACTTGATTGTGTCGCTTTACACAGGTTCTGACAGGTGATCCAGGTGAGGACCCAGAATGCCATGCTGCCAAGTTACTGGAGGTGATCATTCTGCAGTGCAAAGGTCGTGGCATTGACCAGGTCAGTCTCAAACACGAATATACGCCACACTAGATAGATAGATAGATAGATAGATAGATAGATAGATAGATAGATAGATAGATAGATAGATAGATAGATAGA
>JAQNCA010000001.1:13389041-13399299 GCA_029783725.1 Acanthurus tractus
ACTCCATCTGGGCCTGCAGCTTTGTTGGGACGCAGTCTCCTCAGCTCTCCATAGACCTGAGCTGCTGTGATCGTTGGCGGCGGAAGGGGGATGGTGTCCTCAACTGTGCTGGTGATGGCTTGTGGGAGTAGGTGGGTGGGGGCTGCTGAGATGGGAGATGTGGATGGGACGGGCTGATCAAACCTGTTAAAAAACTGGTTTAGCTGGTTCGCCCTTCCCACATCTCCCTCAATAGGAGCACCTCTCTTTGAGCTGCAGCCGGTGATGGTCTTCATCCCCTCCCACACCTCTCTCATGCTGTTCCTCTGCATCTTTTGTTCTATTTTTCTTCCGTACTGCTCCTTCGCCTCTCTGAGCTGGACTCTGAGTTCCCTCTGTACTCGCTTAAGCTCCTGTCTGTCCCCATCTCTGAAGGCCTTCTTCTTCTGGTTCAGAAGGCCCTTGATGTCGCTGGTTATCCAGGGCTAAAGAGACTAGTAAGCTAAAGAGAACCAACTGTAGATTATAGAGGGAAACGTTTACAGGATGCAGTGTTTAATGTAACATTTGCAATATATATTTTTGCTCTATTGAAGATTTACTTGCTGTTGTTGCAGGTTGTGCCCTTGTTTGTGGCTGCTGCATTGGAGCGTCTGACGCGTGAGGTGAAGACCAGTGAGCTGAGAACCATGTGCCTGCAGGTGGCCATTGCTGCACTTTACTACAGCCCCCCTCTCCTCCTTAACACTTTGGAGAATCTACGCTTTCCAAACAACACTGAGCCTATCACCAACCACTTCATAACCCAGTGGCTCAAAGATGTGGACTGCTTCCTTGGGTAAGAGTTTCAAGAGCATCTCAACAAATTGCCACAACAGTATACCTAATCCTGACTTAGAAAGGGTTTCTTAATTTCATAATAAATTCCTGAAGCCTAGTTTTAATGGTAGAAACTCGTCAAACTAACTTTGTCCCCCTCACAGTCTTCATGACAGGAAGATGTGCATTCTTGGGCTCTGTGCTCTCATTGACCTTGAGCACAGGCCTCAGGCTGTCAACCAGGTGGCTGGCCAGCTTCTTCCAGCAGCCATCCTGCTTTTTAATGGCCTCAAGAGGGCGTACGCCTGTCGAGCAGAGCATGAGAATGACGAAGATGATGATGAAGAGGATGGGGAAGATGAGGACGAAAACGGTAAGGCACTAGTGTTTGATGTACTCAGTGTTGCATCAGCCAAGTTGTGTTTAAGGGATACTGAAAGGTGTTTCCTTAACCCTCTGAATGAATGTAGCTGAGCTTGGCAGTGATGAGGATGACATCGATGAGGAGGGCCAGGAGTACCTGGAGATGCTGGCAAAGCATGCAGGAGAGGACGGAGATGATGAAGACTGGGAGGAAGACGATGCTGAGGAGACAGCACTTGAGGGCTACACTACAGCTGTGGATGATGAAGACAACTTAGTTGACGAGTATCAGATCTTCAAAGCCATACTACAGAGTAAGACAAAAAAAAAAACTGCTGATGGAGAGCTCATGTTAACCTATTTGTGCAAATCAAAATGTAACATTTCAGTAACATTATTGTTTACATACAATGCTTATCTGACTTCACTGTGATGCGCAGATATTCAGACCCGTGACCCAGCATGGTACCAGGCACTAACACAGACCCTTGACGAAGAACAGGGCAAACATCTTCAGGACATTGCCACACTTGCAGACCAGAGACGGGCAGCACATGGTGAGCACCAGCTGAGACTGTTCCCTATTAAACTCTGATTCAGCACTTCAGTCTGACAATAAAGCTATTTTTTACTTGCCATTTCTGCTTTTTTTTTGTTATTGATACCATTTTGTGTCAGCCACAAATTACACTAGTTTTGGCGCTTTAAAATCTATCAGCATTGTGCCTTTTTATAAGCACAAAAGACACGATTCTGGGATGAATCAGGTATTGAACGAATAAATGACGTGTGCTATAAACAAAAACTGGGTTTAAGCAGATAAATCCATGCCACAGTCGGATATTGTCTGGTGGTCTGGTAGATTGCGGTTAAAACTTGGTGTCAAAAAAACATTTTGGTTAACAGAAATGGAAATAAAAACTAGACTTTCGAAAAACAAACTAAACTAAAAAAAATTTAAACAATAAAAAAAACACTAAAATGAGAGAACCGAATTATTTGAAACCAAACTGAACCCTGAAAATAAAAGCAAAATTTTATATAATAAAAAAATTAAAAAGTGCAAAAGCTCTTCAGGGGGTAGTAGAAGAACAAGAGAAGAGTGTATGTTTGCATAACTTATTTCAAATGTGGGTAGGTTGACAGACTTGAGAAGCTTAACAGGCCTTTTCCTGGTATTTAAATGTGTGCCTATGTCCTCTGTTTTGTCAATGATGCAGAAAACAATTTAATTAAATTTGTTTGGGACATCCTGTCAGTTAAAGTTGCTGGCTGTCAGGGGAGATCTACTGTCAGCTGTGCAGTATATGAACAGTAAGCAACGATGAATCTCCAGGAAACAACCTCTGTGTTTGTGTGTGGTATTTAAGCTTTTTTTTGCCTGCTTCTTAAATTCCAGAATCCAGGATGATCGAGAAACACGGCGGGTACAAGTTCACAGCGCCAGTGGTGCCATCCACTTTCAACTTCGGCGGCACCGCTCCAGGAATGAATTGAGTCATCCGTTCTACTTTTTATTACTCTGTGACTGATTGTAGTGAAGTGAAAAAAAAAGCTTGTGTTGTTCCCTTAAGTAGTGGTTCCAGAACTGGTTCTTCTCAGTCATTCTTCAATCTGTCAAATGGGAAATAGCACCAGAAGATGTGGGAAAGCAACCAAAATGCAACCAATGGCTGGGGGGGAAAAAACAAACCAAGAACTTGAGCACGATGCAAGAGAAGAAGCTCTGAACAACGTTGTCTTCTGGAGCCCAGTGTGGAGGGGATACCATGACGGCAACTCTTTCGTTTTTTTCCCACTTAAACAAATTTGGGGGATTAACAGTTAGAAATTGATAATGGGACTAAACATTTCATTATCACTGTGGCCAAATGGCCGTAATATGGTTATACCTCTGGTAGTGGTGATATCTACGTTATTTTCTGCATAAACACTCATGTTTATGTACATACAAGCCAAGGTTATTGATTTTTCAAGTAGCCTTGAAAAAAAACAACCAGAGGCATTTGTAAGGTGTTAACAGCTGTATTCATATGTAGCATATTGGATACTTCATAGCACTATGTGATGCCTGATCTCTGTAAATTAATGACTAGCACTTTCATATTGTTCAGGTCTCCTAGCCTTCTGTATCAGACTGCAAATTTTTTAATGGAAGACTATTTAAAATGAAAAACCGCTGTAACTTTGTTACTTTGCAAGCGACTTCTGTAAAGGCTGGTTGTCACACATCTGGCTACAGTGTGGATCAGTGAGCAACTCGGAAACATTATTGATTTCAGGAAAAAAGAGGATGCTCTTGGTGTTCAGTGGCTACAGGACATGTGTTTGTGAGCACTGAAAGTACAATTGAATACATCATTGACGCATGTACAATTGGACTTATCGTGAAGGTCTCAAGCTTTTGGTTGATGTATGGATGAACCATCTATATATACAACAACATATTAAAAAAGAAAAAGCTAAGGTAATTGATGACCCTGAGTGTTTCCTTATACAGGCCCATTTCTTTGTCTGGTTTATGAATTACAAACAGTTGGTTAATGCGCTACTTTTTTGCATGCCATTCTTGTTTTGTTTTTTTTTTGCTTTTCATAAACTATTTATAAACACAGTCTTGGTCAGACTATTTGGCCCTCCAGCAGCTCTGAAGTTAGAAACTAATCAATACATCACTGTGACAGCTTTCTTGATCTTAACATTTTCTCTCACATCAGAGAAAAGCAGCTGAGAGTGTTTTCAAGCAAACTGTAGAAATATTAAACAGCCAATGGACACAATAAACAAAACAACCTCACTGCAGTTTAAAGTAGTTTGAATTATGATTTTAATCAAGGCTGGAGAGGCATGTTACCATTAGGAAAAAAAACAGACCTAAATTCTAAACAATAGCTTGATTCCATTAACCTGTGCCAGGGTCTTGGATCATACTGTGGATGTTGACTGACTGGAGTGTAACTGATCCATCGTTAATGTTAGAAACACCAGTGCTTTTCCTTCAATAACAAATAAGAATGTGTGTCGAACAAACAGCCAAAGTATTACTATACTGTTTGAGAATTATTCACCTCTGACAACATTATATCAGCTGACATGATGACTTAAAATGGTGTTATGTAAGTTTGGGGCCTTGTTTTTCTGTAATAGTGTGGTTTTAAGACCTTTTTTATTTGGTGTTTTATTCTGTGTAAGTCAAGTTATGGATGTAATTATGTTACCACACAGAAAACCTAGTACTTAAGCATAGTAAATGGAGGGAACAGGGGTCGACAGAGAACTGCCAACTCACTTTAATTGACTACAAACAAAATTCTTGAGGTTGGATAATTAGGAGTGAGATTCAGTTTTCAGTGCCTCAATGTTACATTTGTATTTATCTTGTTGAGAATATGGGCGACTTTGAAGTCTATTTGAGCCAAATGCAAGTGTAGTATTTCCCTCTGGCAGGTAGGATGCAAAACAGTTGGAACCTAAATAAGTACACCCACTAGAGTACCATACAGAGTGCAAGTTTAAGCAAATGATAGACTATTTTTTTTAACTGACAACCATTTCAACAATCATTTAAGTCATTTTTTTTTATAGAAAATGTTCATGGATCCAGCTGTTTAAATGTGGGGATTGGCTCTTAGTTGATTAATTATTTGTTATTAGTCATGAGGCCTGGGCCTCAACAAGAAGTATAAAGGGAATATGTCCCTTTGGGCTCAGGGTAATTATTTTTGAAGTGGTCACGAACCAAACATGCAATTGATGAATGGAGAATTTAATTAGATGATTAATCGATAATCAAATAATCATGAGTTGAAGTTGACATAGGGCTTACAAAATAGTAAAAGTTGTCTCAACAGTTTAATGCCTCGTTTTCCTAATTATACCTAAAAAACTTGGAGGACCTCCAATCAGAGGAGATTACTTTTCAAGTGTCTTGATACTTTTTAAGACATATTACGTTGGACATGGTGGTCGAGCGAGCTGGAGGATGAAGAGAGGAGCCGCGTTACCAACAAACAAAGCTTTAAATCAGAGAAATAAAACTAAGACTTTATAATTTACTATTTTTTAATGACGACTTTCTGAAACACGTAAATAAAAAAGCAAATACCTGAGAAAGGCTTTCTGCATAACCCCATCATTTTTTATGTTGTTGTTTTTTTTTTTAAATTGTTTTATGGAAAATTCCGTTTGTCTGTCTTTCCTCCATCACTGGCACGCAGGTTTTCGCAAGATTTTGTGGAACTTGAGGTTTTAGGTTCATAATAAGAAAAATACAGACGGGTTTTAGCAGCCTGTTAAAAACGATTTAAATAAATTGAACCAACGTTATGTGGCGCTGTCAACACGCATCACACATCCCTGCTGCGCCAACGACATCTCATGTGTGTCAGAGGCGCACAGTTAAACCGCAGGGACGGAGCTGAAAGTGTCACACAAACGCCACAGACAGACTGACGTCCTTCTGCTGCTCACACACAAAATGTGGCTTCGAGAGGAGCTTTTAAAATCCATATGGCACGCATTCACAGCCCTGGACGTGGATCACCGCGGGAAAGTTTCCAAATCTCAGTTAAAGGTGCGTTAAACTATTTTTTTAAAAAAAAGCATTTTCTATCAACTGGAACACGCATTGTCGCAAATTCTAAAAAGGGTCAGTTTTTGAGTTCATGAAAAGATGCCTCTAAAGATTTAATGTGTCTGGGACGACAGCGCCGCCACAAACACGATGATTGGCAGAATAAGCAACAGGTTTTTGAGGCAGCGCATTATAAAGTAGTGAAAGCGGAGCACAGCCCTCAGCATCGACATCAGTAACATGCAACACACCATTTTAATTAATGAAACAATAAATATTAAGCCAGAAAGATCGAATTTGAAATATGATAGGGAATACTTTCCCTCAGTATGATTACTTGAACTCATGTTACATGCTTTTATTTAAGAGTACAGGACTTTGACTTCTGTATTCGGATTGTTTGCTTAAGTAAAAGATCTGTTTAGTTTTTCTACCCCTGCGTATACTTCAAGTCATTCCAGCAGAAACTATTAGACTTTTTACCATTGCATACACGTTTTATGCATTATCAGTTATATGTCAGTGTACTGTTATAACTATATAACCCTTCCCCGGTAAGATACAACATTAAACAAATTCATCTTTCAGTGATAATACAGTAATAAAGATTATGTGTATTGATGCATAATGAAGTAATACAAAAGGGGGCCCAAACAACATAATAAGTTAATCTACTTTTGATAAGTAAGTTAAGTGCATTTTGCTGTATTTTTTCAGGTTTTAACTTAAACAACAATTACTTAAAGTAAAATTGGAACATACAACTTTTAATTATTAAGTTGGAATTTTATTTTCTGGTATTGTTACTTTAAAGTAAACAAGGATTTTCTGGCATTATTACATGATATATATTCTACTGTTTACTGTTTACATTCTCTGATTCATCCACTGATTATTCACTGCTTCTTATTTGTGTTTTTCTCATGCGTCAACACTCCTCATAGGGAGAAGATTTCGGCCTCTTTGATCCACTTCTGTTGTCAACAAAATTTTAAGATGTGTTACAGGCTGTTTTTTCTGAAGCAAAGGCTAGAGAAAGAGTTGGTATTTTGCTGTATGACAGACTGGGCCTGAGTCTGATGGCCTGCTGGGTCTGATGTGTATGTGCCCAGCCTGACAAAGATGCAGTCTGACTTCAAGGATCATGCAATGCTCTTCATCTTTCACATATGCTCTCCCAAAAGTTCATAATGGATAGGAAAACTCCAAAAGTCTCTTTTTTTTATGGTGCATTTGAAGTGACAGCACTGTATCATCAAAGGGAAACACTTCTGGGTGTAGTACCTAATTATTGCAGCTGTAGTAACAAGTAGAAAAGACTTTCAGTTTTAAGGAGTGCCAATGAGTTCAAGAGCAGAGGTACCGCTTGACCAGTGATGCCTGTAAATGTCAGGGACAGGTTTTTGCATGTGTGGTTGCAAAATCTAAAAACTGTGAGACTGATGTTGATCTTTCTCTTTTACTTCCTATACTTGCATACAGGATATGTGTCTTGGTCTAGTTTTTGGCCCTGCCACCTGCATCATTCATATCTCATTGAAGCATCTTGTTCCTTTGTAGGTGCTGTCTCACAGCCTGTGCACAGTGATGAAGATCCCACATGACCCCGTGGCTCTTGAAGAGCATTTCAAAGATGATGATAAAGGGCCTCTGTCCAACCAAGGATACATGCCTTACCTCAACAGGTACATTCTTGACAAGGTGAGGACAAAGATGTGAACCAGTTGTAGGTGAATCAGAGTCATATGTTTTTAGTTTTAAATAACATGCTTAAAACAATGACAGTCGGGGCTGGGTAGCATTTTGCAGTTTTTAATTTTAGTGCCATTATAATACCGGAGTTTCAGATCTGATAGCAACCCTTTTTTTCATAAGTATTTTTATTCTGCCAGTACAGATCAGTATGCATGGAGGTGCACGCTGTGCAGTGATCTAAGCATGTTTAGAATAAAGGTCTTAGACAGAAGTTGGCCTTTAAATCCAGCTGGAAGCTGCAGTGAAACCAAAACCAAATTAAATGATAGTGATTACACATCAGGAAAACACTGTATTAACGAGAGACTTAAGATACTGTAATCATAGAGTATCACAGTAATAAGTGCACATGATCATAAATTAGCCTAACAAATTACATGCAGTCAGTTGCAGAGAAAAAGAGTGAAAAGAGGAAAACATTGAGTGTGGGCTCAACATAAAATTAAGCTGTTTAGAATGTTTAATAAGCAACACATCAGCTTTAGCCATCTAGCATGATGGCTAGCTTCCCTATAGGCTGAACAAAGTAATAATCTAGGCAGTAACACTATCAGTTAAAATAGAAAAAACCCCACCAACACACACTTCTCTCTTGAAAACTGTATGACATAGATTAGGGTGACTTATCATGAACTGGCCTGGATTGTAGGAGAGGAAATGGTTACCACTTCTCTGTCCTATCGTGGGTAGCATTGTGTTTATGGCACTGGCTCTTTATTTGTTGCCAGGATAGTAAATATATATTATTTGTAGATTAAATGAGCCAACTCCTTACATACTCTTTGAAAACGGGGGATTCTTGTCTCTGATAGAGTTTTTGCTCTGCAGCTTGTTGAACGCTGTAATACACTGCAAACACATCTGTGGAAGAGTTATAAGACCATGTCTCATGTCAGTAAACTGCTTGAGTTTCACTCTTTGCACTTGGAAGCTGTTTTCCTGCCTTTCTCTCGTAGGCTCTGACTTGAATAAAAATGAGGCATTTAATTACATCAGGTTTGTACCTCACATCCTGCAGACTCGAGGTTTTGAAAGGAGACAAACACCAGCGTCCTGCTTAGCATTTGTAAACACACTGTGCTTACTGTTGCTCACCAGTTTGACTTTGACTCTGGCTGAATGCTCTTGTTTTTATTCCCAGGTACAGCAGGAGTTTGATCTGCTGGAGTTCAACAAGATGTGCTGGACTCTGTGTTTCAAAAAAAATATCTGCACAAAGAGGCTCCTCATCTCAGAAGATGATGCCTTCAAAGTCTGGTGCATTTTCAACTTTCTGTCAGAAGATAAATATCCACTAGTTATTGTCACTGAAGAGGTGAGGAAGATAATTACAGTGTGTTTGTTTTTTTCAGAAACTAAGAAAGGAGAGTTTTGAAGGGGATATCCCTTCAAGCAAACTTGCTTTTAATATTTTTTCTATATGTACATTTTCTTAGATTGAGTATTTTCTGCGAAAGCTGATGGAGGCCATGGGGAGTGGATGGAGTGAGGAGAAATTTTCAGATTACAAGCTGCAGCTGAGCACAATGCAGAACTGCCTGACTGCCTGGGAGCTGATTGAAATGTTGGGGTTGGGTTACTTCACTAAGGGCCTGAACCGCCAGACCATCTCCATGGGCATCAATGAGGTCTTCCAGGAGCTCATATTGGATGTGCTCAAGCAGGTTAGATAGCACACTGCTCTAATCTGTACTATTTGCATGGGTATCTCATATTTACCCACTCTTCTTTCACACACACAGTTTCGGTTTTATTTTCCATTCAGTGAGTATTTATCAAACTTTTTTGCCTCAGGCTGCCTCAACCCTGCAAACAAGACCCAGAGCTAAATAACACTTGAAGTAAATAATGTGCAATTGAAATATTCTTCCAATATAAGAAGAAACAGATAAAGCAATGTGTATAAGAGAATAAGTTATGACTGTAAGCAGATTTAGTAGCTTTAGCTTTAGGACTTTAATTATACATTTTCATTTATGTATATGTTTCTACTAAACTACCATCATTACAGAATAATAATAGCAGATCATTTATTGTTGGATATCAGTAAAACACTGTTATTTAAATAATGATTATACTATATATAGTACAACCACTAGTATTAATAATAAAAATGGATTTCACCGAAACTGCTTGACTCAGTTGCTTGGATATATTGCTTGCTATTTGTTACATAACTTGTACTTGAAATACAACAGTGATTTCTTTCAGAATAATGAGATGATTGTGTTTTGAAGGGCTACATGATGAAAAAGGGCCATGTAAGGAAGAACTGGACCGAGCGCTGGTTTGTCCTTCGACCCAACTCAGTGTCATACTACGTCTGTGAGGATCTCTTGGAGAAGAGAGGGGACATTATTCTGGACCGAAACTGCTGTGTGGAGGTGAACATTTCAGCTGTGCAGATTTGTTTATTTTAGGGTATGGTGTTATCTGTTTGAAGTATAAAATATGTATGATGTATCAATACTCTGAATAATTAAATTTTTTTGTAAGTAAATTATAAGCAAAACCTTCTATGTTAAAGGAAGATTCAAGCATGTGAACTGATATTTTTAAGGTTGATTAGATTTACTGCATTTCCTGAAATGATAGCTGTGTCTCAAATAATGGCACAGGGGCGGCTGCCACAAACAAATCAGTGCCTGCCCTAAACAGAGGGACAAAAGCAAGGGTGGGCCAAGTCCTTGTATCTCTTTCCTAAAGTGCATGCCACCTGCATGCTATACATTTACATTACTTAAGTGTAATAAATTCAACTACATGAAT
>JAQNCA010000001.1:13404749-13420000 GCA_029783725.1 Acanthurus tractus
GATGAAATAAACTTTTTTACATGAACTTGCTTAATTGTAAACTAAAAGAAAAACATGGAGCTTTTTACTGATATACAACAGTAGATACTTTTCAACTCTAGCTTCTTTTTGTAGCTAAAGTTGAGTGAAATGCACTTGTTACATTAATTGATAGGATGATAAAAAAATAATAATAAAAACACCATCTGTTTTTTATGAATTTGGATGACTGGTTTGATTTCGGAGGTCCCTTCTTGAGAGCAGGCTTCTTATGAAAAAATTTAAACCTAAATACTCCTCTGCAGCATGCCTCCCTTTTCATTCTTTTATTATGCTTATGCTCTTGTTTGTCTTCATAACTCATCTACAGTTTGATCATGATGAAGAGAATCCACCAGGTGTCACCATTTGAACAAGATCCACAGCAAATGATTCACTGAGCTGCTGTTCTGGTGCCCATGTGGCAGCTTCCAAAAGCAAAACCACAGTATACATATACAGTCTTTTTTGTTTAAGTGCAAGTAAAAAATTGCATGGAGTACATTTCTAAGATGTACAAACCTTAGTGGCATCTCCTCCAGTGGATTATGATGGTGCTTGCAACTTTTTACCTGGAGGTGCTGAGCATCACCAGTGTTAAGGGTTCATTTTTAGCAGTAAATTCATTTATTATCATTATACAAAACAAGTTTGCAAAATTGAAATGAAAGCTGTAGCTCCTTTATGCTGTACATAAACAGAAAACACAGTTATTTACATTTTAAGCATTGATGGGCATCTTTTGTTATATATTTTGTTTTATATGGCCACATACTTCTGACACATCATACATGGCTTTAACCAAAACTACATAAACTGAAAACTTTATGTTTGAAACTAAAAGTAAACCATTAAATAAAACTTAAACCAAAACTAAATATAGCAAGCACACTCTCAAAATTAAAAAAAATTTAAGTAATAACTTTACCTATCCACTTTTATCACAGTTTTTTAAATGATGGCTTTGCAAAGTTAATGTTGTCCACAATTACATTTATTCAGTCACAGTGGGCAAACAGCTCAGTCTTCAGTGCCACAATCCTTCCTGGCTTCATGCTACTTTGTATAAAAATTAATAATCAGCCTGGTAAATGTGTAAATAAGAGAACAGAGGTATAAGATTAGTATCGATATTTGCAAACAGCTCGCTCTTACGTTATCTGGATCAGTATTGGGAGAGTTACCTGCCTGCCAGCCTGACAGGTCTGTATGTGTTGTACAGTATGACCTCACTGTTCCTGTAATCACAGGACAGGATGAGTCAAAAAAAGATCACACTTGATGCGTGTGACGTGCAGCAGCAACGACTCAGAACTGCTGTGTCTCTGTGTCAAAACAAATCAGTAAGTGCAACAAAGGGCCACTGTTCTCACACATATGGCTCACCTTTGTCTTTTTCACTGCCATGATTCAGTGAAAAAGGAGCCAACATTACAGGAACATAGTAACTAAGTAAAATCAGCTTGGGTTACTTGTTTGTCAGGTCTGCCAGCCAGTTTGCACAATGTGCGTCTTTTCTTTCTGATGTAAAAACTCTCAAAACACCTCGATTTGTCCCCATTCAAGAGAGGAACTGGAGAGAGACAGAGACAGTTCATCTTGAGTTCAGAGTTGTCAGAGCAGGAGATGAGATAAGAACTTGCATTCATACAGTAATCTAACAGTCAGCACTGTTCAGATCTCTTTATACCAGCAGATTACTGATAAGATCAGATATTGCCTAAATCTCTGAGCTAATACTGTAACCAGGAATGTGGTTTAACACCAAAACAGATCAATCCACACAGATCCTCCCTTTATGGATGTTTTTTTTTTATATGGCACTTTTTTTCAGTGCACAAAGATTTACTGCATAGGTCAAAATGCAGACATATTCAAAAATGATTAGAATAAACAGCTGATTATGGATAGAATTCAGCGTTATCCATGAAGTATTTGTCTTGTAATGTTAATCCGGTATCCAATAAATAGATTTGTTGTCCACATTTCTTCTATAAGAGATATTTATATCCTAGAATCTGAGGGGAAAAAAAGTCTCCTTTTATTGCAAAGACTATTCTCAGAATTGGGAGTGTCTAATCTCTGTAGCTAAATTGCACAAGCTTCTCGACATTCCAAAAATAAGGATATCTCTAGCTGACTCACCCCCGCCCCCATGTGACTGAAAAGCACCCCAATGCCCATAACCAATTCATCAGATTGCTGTCCAGAATATCCACATTGAAATTGATTTGCAACAGGAACATTTTTGGGGATTGTCTGCTGGTGAAAAATGTCTGGCAGATGCCTGTTTTTCAGGGTTGGATGACTTCTCACAGTGACCTCACAGCCCTGAGGATTTCACATGGTTGAATGGACTCTGGGTTTAGCTGTGCAGAGAAACTGTGGGTCACGTACAATGGCAAGTGAAAAACATCAGGGCTGCAGTTGTGGCATATTATGGTCTAGCCTTATATGGTTTAACACCTCTTCTCTATTCATACCTTTTGCTATGTCCTTATATGGTTGAAACATCCTCACTGCTTTCTTATGTGATATATTATGCCATGACCTTATGTGATCTGAAATGCTTTCATTGTACAAGGGCCACTGTGGCTTTGGCCCACGGGTACTGAGGTTTTATACCTTTGAAGTGTTTTCCTGTTATCAAGAATAGACGTCTTTGTACCAGTGTCACAGTGTCACAGTGGCCAAGGGAGTCGATGTTTTATGGCATTAAAGCTTTTCCAGTTATCAGGAGTGGGAGATGTCAAATGTGGCGTTCATGGAGCGAACTGAACCTTCACCTTGTGAATACACTGATTGAAAGGGTTCCACCTGTTTAGAGTTGCATTTTTTTGGGTAAGATGAAAGCTTTGCCAGGCCTGTATAAGTGAAATGTTTGATCTGTACAACAGAGGTCCATGCTGGCTTTGAATGCCTGATCGATGCTGTACTTCTTTGTAGTAAACTTCTTTATATGCAATGATGTCAGTGTCAACTGAGATTCCTCCATCATCCATACAACATCACTGCAGAAGATACCACACAGTCAAATAACTCTATACAGGCAGAGGCAACAGACATGAATGCAAACTTAAGAAACCTCCACTACTGTCTATTATAGCTACAAATCCAATTATACTTTCGTACTCGTGGATGAGCGGGTGGTGTTCGGATAAGATCATCTGGAGCTCACTTGATTCATGCAATTGATAATTTCTCAACCAGACCCCCATGTGCTGCAGGCAGCTGACATCATCCTGATTGCAAGGGTGGGATTGGATAATGTGTGTGGAGACAGTGAGGTCAATGTTTGGAGTTGTTGCAATGAATTCTGGAGCAGGTGCCCGCTGAGGGGCCACAGGGCTTTGAGGACAAGGGGCCCCCAGCAGCAGTGAAGCAGCTCTCACATTGCATTGCCCGCATTGCAGAGGCACCCAGGGAATGAAAAATGCTCCATGGCTTGCATAGGCTACATGGATAATTGGGATTTGGAGGACCAATAAAATAAATCAGTATCATCTGTCACTTGAGTATTTTCGAGGCCCGTGCAAAGGCCAGTCAGTTTATTTTTCAAGCTGTTTTCTGGTACATGAAGCATTTACCGCAGCTGCGACTGAACATGAAAAAGTACAGAATCCAAAACCAACAGATACGTGCAAGCCTGATTTTATAGACTGCTTTTGATTTGTCTTTTTATGTAAGAAGTGTATGCTTCCAGCCAAACAAGACAAATCACGCTGAGCTCAGAAGTTACACAAGATCACAATTACCCTGAAATGCATTTTTGAAGCGCTGATGCTTGTATCAGTAAGTTGTCTTGGTCCCATGACTCAGGATCCAGTCAGAGGAGGAGAGGCTATGTGTTCTTCTGGTAGCTGTGTGGAATCAATAACTGAATAACATGGCTGTCGAATAAAACTGGTGTTTTCTGCCACAGGAGGAAGTGATTCCTATCATGCCATTCCAAACAATCCTTCTGAATAACTTCCGCTTCAATCTCTTTTCACGGGCAGAGGTCCTAATCTCCGTACCCAAAGCAAGAGGCTAAATATGGAGGAGGTCTGCCAGAGGCTCTGCCCAGATGTTGTCTCGTTGCAGCTCTGCACCTGCTGCCATTGCAAGCCAATTGGGAAATTGTATTGAGGAACATTCACCCACCGCATTCCTCCCCCCCAGAAAAAAGCCCCCTCTGCTCTTCTTCTGACCTTCAAGCTTCCTCTCAGACAAACCTTCCTGGGACCACAGGAGTCCCATTCAGGGCAGCCAACCAGGCGCCATGGAGCCTGCGTTGGGGCTCTTGCCCAGTCCCATATTCATTGCTGGCAAGTGCGACACCCATCATCATCCTCTCCAGACCCTGTTGTTGGCTCCAAGCAGAAAACATGAGTTGCAGCAGTGTCTGATTACGTTTCATTGACAGAAAATCTTTTATAAAGACGTTGTGGTCTGAGCTTTCCTCCTGTATCCTGTGACTCATTGTATAACAAGACTAAGAGTCTACATTCATGCTGGTGTCTCAGGGAGGCTGCACTCTGGCACAATGGTGCTTGTGCTTAATGCTAATCTCAGCATGCTGATATGCTCACAAAAACAATACTCAGGCTAGTGCATGATGCTAACATTTGATACAAAGCAATAAACATGGTTTGACTTCCGCACGGTCCCAGTTAGGTTCAGGGTTTGAGTTCGACCGGCCGCTGCTTTGCATTCAATATGTACCAGTTTTAGAGAAGTGAAAAGTCAGTGGTAGTTTTTGATATTTTTAAATAAATAAGTTCCTTTTAAACAAACTTCAGAGTATTAGAATATGTTGTGAGCAGACAGTTTTGTTACAGCTGTTTTTCACTTTGGCAGTGATGCAAGTATAAACATTAGTAAATAATTCATAGTTCAAGGCTTCTTCCTAATAAACCGTTTAGCCTGCGGAGAGGAAGAGCCAGGATCTCTTCAAAACAAGGGCCACACAGGGGCCATAATTTATGTAGGACACTCTTGCTGTATACTAAGAAATGGAAATCAATAAATATCTGTAAAGAGAAAACAAATATTTCCAAAATGCAGCAGCTTGATTTGGAAAATTCTTAGCTTTGATTTAAAGTAATGGACAAGTTTTATCACAGTGAAAACATGCAAAGCCAATAGCTTAGTCTGACTTTTCACATCTAGATGCATGTATTCAGTTTTTATATATTATCGTTTTCATGCTTTTATTTAAGAATGTGACAAAGTTCTGCACAACCGTGTGCAGCGAAATAAATGAGCCCTTTGATATCCGCTCATTAAAACAAGAAAACAAGCAAGAGGTAGTTTCAAGTATGTTGGGTTTATTTCCAAAAAATTAGTGTCACCACAAAACATGGTAAAAAGGTACAGTAACAAAAAAAGTATGACATCTTTGAAGTTTCATTTAGTTTTCTCTTTTTCAAATGCAACTGTGTGGGCTAAAAAAAACAAACAAACAATGGATAAGACAAGGATCTCTGAAAAACCACAAAGTCCAACGTGATATATATTCATTTACTTCTTTTTAAAAGCCCTTAAAAGACACAGAGCATGCCTGGACAAACTGAACCCAATAAAATTCTCCATTTCATTTTCAGATTAAAGTTTTATCGCAAACAGGGAACAGGCCTCTCAGGTTTTTGCACAAATAACGACACACACGAGCAAAAAGACTTGTTGGTCACAGAATTAAGGTTAGAAAAGTATACTTATGTTCAGTACATACAAGTATATAAAATGAAATGTCACACAAGTATTTACAGAAAAAAACATGAAGCCACCACACTTACACAGTTACACTTTCAATTAAAAAAATAATAATTTATATTACACGAGACAAATGTGTTATCCAGGAGTCAATAAACATTCAACAAAATAAAGAAAATGTCACTTCTTTAAATAGAAAAAAAAGGTCAGGTAAATCTTTTGAACACACTGTGCAAATTCTTTTCATTTAAACTGTTTTGAGGAAACTTCGTATGTACACTGTAAAGTAATGCCTTTAGCCTCGCTGTCTGCATCTGTTAGAAAATCTATATTTGATAAGGAGTGCATACTTTAGAGCGAAGTGCAAACAAATTGCTTCTCATGTTGTGCATTAAAATCTCTGAGTTTTTGGCGGTTCATATGTTTCTTTAAGCAGCAATAACCTTTCCTCGTAGTAAAATATCTGATAGAAATTCTTTTAAAGTCTAAAATTGAACCCACAGTTTGAATGGCCAGTGATATTGCTTTGATCTATTTACAGCTTAAGTAGGATAACATTTTCCTTGGTAGTGCAGTCCCCTAGAACATCAGCTTATCTTCATCCCCGATGGAGGCACAGAGGAGGGAGCTGAAAGCAGAGACGAAGGAGTTCGACTCCAACCCAAGCAGAGTGATGACAGCCTGCGAGCTGCTAAGTAACGGGCAGAGAGGCGGATGGACAGCTTTCATCCTCCACTGCCAGGCACTTTGTTCACTGTGGTCCCCCAATGTTAAGACACATGACAGCTGAGTCGAGTGCTTGTCACGTCTCTGCTCTCAACCTCCTGACACCACCTCTAATGTTCACAACGCTTATCTCAGTATTCAGGCCATGGCTCAGGCATCCGAGATGCAGTTCTGGATCTTGTCTATCCACAGCTGGGCGCTCGGCGCGTCTGAGGCGCAGAAGTTGTAGACTCGCTTGCTGGTCTTCAGCTACAAAGTGTATCAGACAATGAGGGTTAAATGTGTATCAAAAGGATTAAACAGACTTGAATGTGCACCAAATAAACAGCAGACCACTTTTCTGTTCCTGACACTGACACAAAATGTTTATCGCCAATGTCTGCATATGTTCTGGATAACACACTTTTTTCATCTCCAACACTATCAATATGCATCAGGTCTGTTTTTGCTGGAGCAGCTTTCATCTTTGGAGTGTGAAATTCACCTGCTGATGTTTTAAAATCCTGCCATCATTTGTGTGTTAGCTATTCTTGTTTGTTTACATCACATCTGCAGTTTGTAAAGCAGAAGGAAGCTGTGGTTTCTCTTGACTATTGACAAAAAAGATGCTGCATAAAAGAAATTTAAATTTCCAGACATTAAACAAACATAAAATTATCTGCTATAATTAAGAAAACGAGGTCAAAGAACATCTGCTCTTTCTACTTCACTGATAAAATCAGGATCCATCAAACACACCGTTCAGGCTCCGCCTTCCATTGCTGTTCCTATCTGGTTGACCAGTCAAGGAGTTGTGCACAGAGATTTAGACGAATCTTTTCTGTACTTAAAGTTTCAGGTTTCTTTGCCTGCGACTGGATTTAGAATTTGTCACGTACCAAATCTAGTTTGCCTGGTGTAAGTTAGGGATGTGTACAGACATCAAACCCTTGAGAAGAAGCAAGAAAAACAAATCCCAAGTGTTTGCACAGATACAAGTCAATAAAGTTAAATCTGTAATTTTTAGGGGACATAAACATAAAAAACCCACATATTTCAGCAGAGGAGATTTGAGCGAGCAAAGAACGCGATTTTTTATTGTCACATACAATCATATTTCATACAATGTGATGAAATTTGTTCTCTGCATTTAACCCATCCTTTGGGAGCAGTGGGTAACCGCCGTACGGCACCATGGGGCCAGCTCCATTTCTTAACCAGCCAGCAACTGACAGCAGAATTAACCTAATACGCATGTTTTTGTTGGTGCGGGAAACCAAAGTACCCTAAAAAAAACCCGAGCAAGCAAGAACATGCAAACCCCACATAAAAGGCCTTAAACGAACTCAGGACCTTCGAGCTGTGAGGCGGCAGTGCTAACCACTGAGTCATTAACCACATCTGTAACATGCAAGCAGTCACTTGCCAAATGGGATTGATTGCTCTTACTTATTTTGACACATTTTACCAATCAGAACTAATGCTGCACTTTCGACCCCTCTGTGAGAACACAAGAACCATGTAGGAACAACAAACATTTGTGAAACGCTGATGAACTCACGTCAAAGAAAGCCTTTTCACTGATGTGTTTGGGAGCTCCTATGGTCGGTGCAGCGATCACCACAGACTCCACCTCGGCCAGATCAATGTGGCCTCTGCAGTTCGTGTCCTCCCCGGTGTCGTAGTACCTCAGCTGTGAAGACATGAATGTTAAACCTGCAGCCAGGCGACCGTTGTAGTGTTTTTAAAAACATGAATGTGGTGTTAACTTGCTCACCTGGTGTTTTGTAATGTCCAACACAAACCAGCGAGGTTTCCAGCCTTTCAGCAGCGCGCCACGTTTGTACAGGATACCTTCGTAAGACCTGAAAAATACACAATTCATTCAGAGTGGATGTTGCCTCTGAACCTTTTGGGTTTCAAAAGTACAATCAGCTTGGATGTCATTTGTTACTGTTCATGTTCAAAGTCAGGTGGAACTTTTCTCAGCTTGTATTGCATAAACAAAGCCTTACTGGCCTCTTTCTCCATATGTACAAACTGCAGCACTGTTTGAACATTGTGTTCCCTTCAAAGAGGCCAAAACTGGGTAGCTATATCTTCTCTCAGGGGTCTTTTTATGGAGAGTCCTACTCATATTTCTATATTCTCAAAAGCTGTGGAACACATCTACATCTAGAGTCAGGGTTCCTACACCTCATTAAACATCAAAATTCAGGGACCTGACAGACCCAGTTCCCTCAAATTCAAGATTTCAACAAGACATCAAGGCTAATTACTGTTACAACTAGCAGGCTTTACAAACGCATACAGAAACCGACTTAAAAGGAAGGGAGGCTTGAATGTGTTTACACTTCTCAGTTGTGTTGTGTCTCGGTGATGTCAGTGACTATGAGGTCTCTTGCCTTCTGTAACACAGCTCAGTAAACTAATATGCTCATTAAATCAAAGATGTAACTGTGAGAGACAGTGAAGAGTCACAGTCTCTTTGCTGTTATGTAAAAAAAAAAAAAAAAATCAGTTGCTTTTTTTTGCAAAGAATATTATATATTGATTTATGCCCCTCAAATTTAAAGACCTTTTAGACCTTCTGCCTGTCATCAGCTTGTCAAGAAGCTTTAACAGACATGAGTTTTTATTTTATTTGTCCACACAGACATAAATATCTATGTTATCAGTACTGTATCAATAATATTGCTGTATTTCAGGAGAATAAAGGTGTGAAACTTGCAAAACACCTAGTTAAATATTTTACAATGACATTTAGAGGTTTATGTGATTTATGGATAATATGTCATGCAGAAATAATGAAATACAGAGAAGTGCATAAAGCTCAGCGGTCATAAAAGCTTCAGAACAACTGAAAAAGTTGAGTGTTTCTGACTGACTTCATCTGTTGGAACTTTTGGCTGTCAAAATATTTTTTAGAATTTAAAAAGTAAAGAGGACAAAGGAGGGCGCAAAAAAACTCCCCTAATTTACATAAAAGTAGATTTTAATCTTTGTTTGTCCAACTCAACGGAAGATATCCAAATATTAGAGCCAAGAAAATGTACTTTAACCTCACAGTAATTTTAAGATTACACACCCAGAGTTTAACAGAGTACAGACAATCCTCACAAACATTACACACTGCATACCGCAGCACTGACTCATTTTCCAAAACTGGACTGGCCCCCCGGCAGTGGTTTTCAAGTGAATCAAATGTGGACTTCTTACTCGTTCCAGGACTTAGGAAGTTCACGACCCACCTGTTCTCCTCGCTCTTGGGGGTGAATTGGTTGTAAAGTGTTGCAGCACGGCGGTTGATCCCATTCGCTGTGGTGGTGCTGCGGTCTTCCCCCAGCCCGCTGTCTGGCAGGTGCAGCATGGAGCGCCGCTGGAAGGCCTGCAGGCTGGATGTGGGAATGAGGCCTGAGAGTGACACCGACTGTTTCCCGAGCTGCAGACACAAGTATGAGTGGAAAAAAAAATACACACCAAAGATCAGTGTTACACAATTTCACTTCTGGCACATGAAGGAGAAAACATTTCATCTTTATTCTTCTAGCACGCACATTTCCTTCTTGTGAGAGGTCTTCCTGGATGCTCATTCGGACTCTTTCCAGAGTTGTCTGCCATTTCTCTGGGGCCTGGTTCAACTCACCCTCCAATTTCTCAATGTCCTGCAGCCAAGAAACACGGCAAATGTGACGCATGATACAAGCAAAAACAGGATAAAACTTCAGGTTTCTGCGACAGGCGTCTCACAGCGAGGAGTTTGGTGATGGCATCAGGCTGGGCGCGGCTCACGCTGCTGTAACACGGCCAAACGATCCTCCTCTTACTGTTGGACAAGGTATTTGCTTCCTCTGAGCTGTCCGACCTCACAGCCATCATCCTCCAGTCGTAACAAGGCCCCGTGGACAGAGTCTCATCTGTAAAAAAGTCCCATTTGTTCAGGCTGGGGATGCTGATCGATGGCTTCAGGGTCACCTATAAAACAGAGAAAAGTTTTCATGAGAAACAGATGAGATGCCCATCATGTAACATAAGTTAGACATTATTATGTAGTTTAATTTCCAAATGAAGGCAACTGATTAAAGCAGAATTTTAAACAAGTCTTATCAGCTTTTCAATCTTGCAGAGCATTTTGTTAGTTATCACTGTGATGAGAAGAAACTTAAGGGATCGTCACCATAAAGCAATTATGCTTCTGTCTCTGAAAATGGAGGCATTTCTCAATGATCAGAAAAACAGTTCCCAAAATCATGTGATAAGAAACAACACCAGGGACGAGGCTTGATCTCCTGAGTTTGATGAAGTTCTTGAGGTCTTATTCTGTCATATGTTAAATTAAAAATATTTATTATAAAAGGAGTTATTTTGCTCTGTCCAAAACCAAGAGACCAGTTAAGACAAATGGTCTTTTTAACTGTCAGAAATGTTTTATCTTTGTTCACTTTTGACAACAGTGTTTGGAATTTCTTTGATTCACTGCCATTTAAAGCTCTGCTGTACAAGCTCTGTCTTGACAAAGTTCATTTATAGTGCACATTAATAATGTGATCATGTTCAGACTCACAGTCAAAAGACTGGTTCCATATAACGCTTATTTTTAACTTCTTACATAAATAACATCACAAGAGAAAAGTCAACAGTCAAAGATGAGATCAAGCAGACCGCTGTGGCCCCCTCAGAGTGGGAGCTCAGTGAATCAGCTGTTAGTTGTCAGACACATGTGGAGGACAGACAGGCAAAGGACAGGAACACTCACTTCGCTCTCTGAAGGGCTGTACAGATAGTTGAAGAAGATGGGGCTCCTCCTGTGCATCCTATTGATGCACTCCCAGATGCAGATGCCTCTGCGCGCCTGCTTATCACCTTTATCCTCAAACAACAAGCCTGTGAAATACACAGAGGAGAGGCAGCTGAGAACGCGGGCCAGTCAATTCCACAGACTGTCTGAGCTGATGCAACACTCGGGTCAGAGCAGCTGTGATTCAACAAACAGGCTTATGTGTGCTATTATGGGATATAGGAAAAAGGCTTTGGGCTAGATGAGTTCCTTCACGCTCTTGTATGTTAATTTTTGTTCCTTACAAAGACATTGTGAAAGAAAAGGCAGTACTCCTTTGAGTAAGCTTAATGTTTTCGTACTAAATTTAATTTTGATGCAGTGATTTGTCTTAAAATGTGCCTTCTAATGTAAATGTCACATGCAGCCAATTTTTATGCAGTATTTCCTCTGTGTGAAAGGGATAATAATAATGATAAAGTAACCCTTCTTGATTCAAGTAGTAAAGGACACTGACCATGTTCCAGGCGCTCATAGTCTGAGTCCAACAGGAAGTTCTTGAAGCGGTTAGAGATGTGATGATAGGCCAGGAACTTCAGATAATACTGATTAAACTCAAACTCCAGAGGATGCTGCTCCAGAATCTGCAGAGACATGAAAATATGGACAGATGGAGACAGAGAGGGAAGAAGAGACAAGGAGAGAAGGTCAGATTGTGCGTGTGACAACTGAAGTGTGTCCCTGCACTATAGCTTCACGTCCCTCTCGTGCATAAAATGACAAATCTGCAACAGGAAAGAACCTTTCCAGTCCTTGTTGGGGCAAAAGTCAGTGATATCATTGCCGCCAGACACAATCCATACTGAGCCAGCGGTCCTGCAGCTCTATTGTTCCCATCCAGTGGTGTGAGGTGGCCAGCGACAGAGAAGTGTTGGATATTTGCGGCCACCTGGGTCTTTTGGTAAAAACAACAGCTGTTTTGGAGATGAGGCACTTCTATTTTCAGCTCTTGTCCGAAACCCTGCTCCCCCTCCCCTGTTTATAGTTCTCCAGTACGCAGGATCCCTGCCAAACTGGCTTAGCTGCCAAGCCTACAGTTTCAAAAGACAAATGCGGAAACTATTTGTTGATGTAAGTGTATGGGAGTGGATTTGAGAGACCCCAGGAGATGCAAAAACCCCACAACATTCTCTGCAGTTAGCATTTCAGAGCGGACGCAGAACTCTGGACTTCAGCTGTACGCGCTTCATTCATGACTCCACTCTAACCCCCCCCCCCGAAATCCTAAACCCTTCCCAGAGACTCTCAATCCCCAAAACTGCAATTTTCCACAAGCAGCTCCACACACGCACTGAAATGTGAAGGGATGCTGAAACACGCAAGCACGGGCAGCTTGACTTGGTTCATAGACCATCTGGGCAGCAGCCTCCCTGCAGCCTCCCTCGTGCAATACACTGTGGAATCTACATACCCAGAGCTGGGAAGTGCAAAACTTGACCGAATGTATATGTAGTGACAGCTGAATTTTTTGCTGCCTTCACACTCTCGCCTGTACACTTTAGAGGAATGTGATGAGCTCATGAAAACGGTATGACTGGTGCTAAGTCAAGGAGGGAAGTCACGTAGCAAGGGGCAGAGATGCTTGACAGTCTGGAGCAACTGTGGCGGTAAAGCTCACCTGGTGCACACAGTCCAGGAACTGCAGGAAAATGGGTGTAAAGCCGCTGCCCTGGCTGCTGGGACTCAGGTTGCTCCGCTGGCTGAACTTGTGGCCAAAGGACAGCCACTCCTTCTCCAGCAGCACCTGAAAACCCTCCAGAGTCCGGTAGAAAGGATCGCTCAGCAGCTGCACCAAAGACACCACCTGCAGAGGGAAAAAGAACAGAACAGAGGAATGCTGAATAAGGATAAGACAAATACAACACTTCTCTGCAGAATCAACAAGACAATAGAATTCTGCCCAATGCATTTTCCTTGGATCGGGTTGTGTATTTAATCCTGTTATTGGTTAATCTGGCAAAATGATAAAAGCCAATAAACACTGATGATTTTCTTTGATGCAAACATTACATTAAAAGAGTGCTGTCTTAATAGAGCTCTGGAAATGTATTTCATTGGAAATTTGATCCATGTACATGGGCTGCATTTACATAGTGCTTGTCTAATCTTTCAACTGCTCAAAGTGCTTTACAACATGAGCCAACATTTACCCCTTCGCACACTTTCACACACTAACTGGCAGGTGGCTTCTCTACACAGTGCCAACCTGCTCTTCAGGTTTTTATATACACACACTCACACAAAGATACAACTGGGAACAATGATGTGTGTATCCAAATCCAAGTGACTTATGACAAACTCTTTTTTTGATGATGTGTTTTACAGATTTAATAACCAAATAAAAATCAGAGGAGTGATTCTGGCATATGAGGGCATAAACAAACAGACAATTCAATTTTAACGATGTGAAGTGGGAAGATTTAAATGTTGAAAAATAAACTCTGACAGACAAAGTAACAACAACAACAATGCTGTGTTTCTGTTCTAGTCACTTGCTATCATGCACGGAGATACTGCTGATTATGAAGCTTCTCATGTTGAACATGCACAGTTCAATCATCTTATCATTAAACCACTGGCAGCTGTTTGATCACATGGGGACCAATCATCTGACAGCACAACGTTCAAGTGATCATCTGCTGTTATTAACATTTATTTAACATTGAGGGCACCCTTGAGCTCAATCCACAAAGCACCAGTTGAGAACCACTTGTCCACACATGCAAAGCACTTGGCCTGCTTCCCTGCCCGCGTCTCCTCAAACACAACTAATGAGCCTTGACGCGTGTGGAACGAGCAAGAAAAACAGTACATGGCTTCCCCATGGGGTTAAAAAGAACATTCAGCCCCGAATAGTGCAGAAAGCGCCCTGCAACCCTGGCACTGATTTAAGCCCCTCAGATTATTGTGAGACTAACAAACTGAGGAGTGGATTTAAGAAAGAAGCAAGGTATGAGAGGGGAGACTTGGGAAAGAGGAGAAACAGAAAACAGGGTTTAGAAAGAAAGCTAAGACGCTCCTGCATCCTGTCTGCCGGGTGTCTATGGACCGTGGTCAGAGTCAAGGGGAGCCAGAGCATATGGAGACCATTTGCCTGTGCGGGCCTGGCGTGATGGAGCCGGTGGCCCATGGAGAGAGATGCTCCAGGCTGAACACGTGCCTGGCATAAGGGATCCACCCAGTGTGCTTTTAAACAGCAGCCCTGGGCTTAACAAGCCCTGTAAACACATTGGAAGGACACGCGCAAGCAACACAAACATGTGCACTTACAACAGGTCAATATGGAAACTATGAGCTCAGGGAGCAAATATGTGACCCAATGCTGAGTGCAGCAGCAAATAATATATACCTCTGATCGGGATTGAAACCGACTTTTTGTTTACGTGCCTTAAAATCACAACCGTGAACTTTCGTGATTGAAATCAGTACAATCAGTGATGTAAGGCTTAAAGACTTCAGACCTTTTTCCTGATATCTTGCGTTGCGTAATTGGGTCACCAGTGACAGAACTGACTGGAAGATGAGCAAGAAAAGCAGATGTGCCACATATCTGATTTGCTTTACCAAAAGTGCAGCCATGATGTCTGTGGAGAGTCTCAAAAGATGGTTGTCATTAATAATTTAAGCATCAGATTTATTCTATTATAAGTTACGTGTTTCTGCTTCTTCTGTCTTAAAAGATGACAGTAGATAGTGAAAACAAAGTGCGTTGGGTCAGCTCTTTTTTCATAACATTAACAACAGTTTGCCCAAACTGAGGTTTATAAGAGAAACCATTTTAAATTGATATTTTGTTTCATCTTGTTTTGATAAATGTATTATTTGTTTATTTCTTTTATTTATTACTGGGTTTTTATATTTATTGGTTTGGTTGTAGAGTTTTTCTTGCTGATTTTTTTATGAAATACATAAAAAATACTGTACTTATAATGAAAACAAACATTTTTTAAATAGTCAACTATTTTGATTTAACTACTGATTCTCACAACAGCTTGTG
>JAQNCA010000001.1:13420281-13491133 GCA_029783725.1 Acanthurus tractus
TTTTATATTTATTGGTTTGGTTGTAGAGTTTTTCTTGCTGATTTTTTATGAAATACATAAAAAATACTGTACTTATAATGAAAACAAACGTTTTTTAAATAGTCAACTATTTTGATTTAACTACTGATTCTCACTACAGCTTGTACTTATAGACAAGTTATTTGCACAGGTTTAAAGTTTATTTTAAAAAATTGTTCATAAAAACACCATAAATCAGTGCTTGTTCTATTAAACACATTCAAGAGAATGAAGACAGAGTTGTGTTATCCAGTGAGAGCCAGTAACTCTGACAAGGCAAGGTGTTTAATCACAGCTTCTCACTTGAGATGGTACTTTTGTTTCAAAGAAGTGATGTGTTTCTTTTGATCCACGTGTTCCCTGTGGTGTTTTTTATCAGCTGCTTTGATTATTAAGAGGGAGCGAAATCTAACAAGCATCCCCAGCGGTAAAGTTGCGGTTACACACACGTAACAAGCCTCTTGTTCTTGTTCCTTTGTTTATGAGGTTTCAGGTGCTGTGGAGGCATGAATATTACAGACAAGGATTTGTCTCTAACAGTCCCGTCAGCATTTACAGTATACATGATCTTTTTTACTATGCCAGATTTCCCACTTCCACAAAGCATAAAACTTTTAGTGTTTTGTAATATTTCTTCTTTGTCTTTATCTGTTGTATTTCCCCTTAGGTTTTTATGGACAGAAATCAAAATCTGTAGAAAAAAAGGGTGATGAGACACTCCTAAAGACAAACTCTGCACCTCGTTAAAATTCTCAATTTTTCCCCTGTGCTCTAACTCTTACTCAGTCCTATTGTCCTACTTGTGCATAGATATTTGTGCATTTTACTCACTTGTGTGGTAATGTCCCAGCCATCCTCCAGGCTGAGGAGAACAGATGAGCCGCTGTCAAGAAGCTCCACCAGAAACAGCGAAAGCTGCAGGATCTTGTGAAGCTGTGGGAGATTGACATGTGCACACATATACACCATTAATCCTTACAGTGCATTTATTTCCATGTATGGTCTACCAGGAAATTACTTGCAGAGTACTGCTTGTTGCTTACGAAGGGTTTCCCACCGATAACACTGTTCAACAGTTCATGAAATGTTTAATATAAAGACAAAGGCTGCAGGGGTCGATCAGATATCCAACTTAATAAGAGCTCTGTCGCTATCTCACTGATGTAAATCTGTTTCCCCTAGGAAAATGACTTCAGGGTGGATTTCTTCATTATAAATCTGAAGCTACTACACAGGATAAGCAGTAAGAGCTGAATGCTGGGTCATTCTCACACAATTTTTTACGGTCTTACTCTGAGATTTTGGCAAATAGCAGAAGGTTGTGTTGTTTGTGTGTTGGCTCACCTGTAGGATCCATTCAGAGTCCTCCAAGGCTTTGAGGAAAGAGTCTTCAGAGTCGGACGAGGTGGCACTGGGGGCGCAGGCTCTCAGCAGCTTTTTAAAAGAGGCTTTTACTTGCCTTGTGTCTGCAAATTCCACCGGCACCAGTTCACAGTTCAGAGAAGAATCCACTCTGAGACCCTGTAAAGAGAGAGAACAGAGTCACCTCCTTGTAGGTAAATGGCAGGACTCTCAAAAGATCTTAAGTTCACCTTAATGTACAGTACATTTTGCTAAAGAAGTCTGAGTTGCATCCTATTGTGTCCTCATTGTACCCTATTTGGAACTGCATCATTGCATCCTATGGGTGTAAAGGCTCAAATGCACTAAAGATGACAACTGATGTACTTCTTTGACCATCATGATTTGATGCTCCTATGGCAAACTGCATGTATTTGATATGAAATACCCACATTACAGAACCAACAGTATTTTGGGAAAAAAACAGATTATATGTAGTACACATATTACAGTGACAAAGAAGACCTCAGTATGCACAAGGACAACTCACACAAACACAAGCAATATTAGAACAGCCATTTGAAGTTGTCAGCACCAGTCAAAATGTCCCCACTCTGCTAGTTAAAACTTGGTTCTGGTCCTTGTTCTGTACTGAGTAGAACCTTGAACTCTGTAGGTCCCCACTTTCATCACACGTAGGAGTTTAGATGTTGACTAACTTTATGTGAATAATTGATGTGACTGGGTCTTTCTGACACTGGTGAAAGCACCTTTTATGTAACTGTGCAGACTTCATCTCTGTACATGTACGACTGCTCTCAGTAAACACTGAACGTCTCACTGGATCAGGTTTTAACTTATTTTAGAGATATTATTTCATCTACTAGCACATAGAGAAGGTCTTGAACTTTAAAACTTAGCCTCTTCATAGCTGTTGATGTGATATTATCACATTTTGGAAGGAAACTTCGTGAGTTACCACATCATTGAGCAGTAAGTGAGAAAGTGAGTCAACTCTGAGGATAAATGTATTATCAGATGGGAAGTGCGTGCATTCATTGCATGAAACACGAGTTCTTTGCAGAAATTCTGACTCTATCTTAGTCATAAAAAAGAACCAGATTTCACTTTTCACAATATCTACATTTTTATCATTATTGTAAATAATCATATTATTCATAATAGACAGTGTCCACAACATATGAATTTATATTCAGTAGTACCATTGTTTTGGCTCAGCTTGTCACTAGTATAGATGTTCCTTATAAAATCACACACATGTATTATTACGATGTTTTCCAAACCCAGATCCCATTAACCTTTAGATTCACAAAGGAGTCTGAACTTGTAAGTAAAATACAAACTCAGTGGCCACTAAGTATAAAGGTACAATTCAGTGCATTTCAACACAACAGCTCAGCTACTACTAAAACTTTATTATGTTCAGTTTTTGATGACTATGTCCAAAATGTGTAAATACAATCATGTTTAATCCTGAGGTCATAGTCTTAGATGGCGTTATATTGGACCACACTGAGAGGAGTTTGTGTTTTTTGTCTGTTCCATTTACACTCATAGAAACGTTAGGAAAAAAAAAACATTAGGAAAACATCTAAATATGATGCAGTCCAAACCACCACCACTACTATCTGTGACCTTAAAACAAAAAATTTAATTGGATTAACACATCTAAAACAGTGTCAACAAAATCTGAATATTATAAGCATAATAAAAAGAGACTTTATGGCAGAACAGCTGTAGTAAAATGCCTTGTCACACTGTGGATGGTGTACCTGGTGGAGCAGCCCCTAAATGTAGATTTTCAACAATATGTTACAACAATCTCACCCGTAAATGGGACTTCTCTCCAAAGACATAGAGGGCAGCTTGCTGTTTCAAGAGCTGAGCCTGCAGACTGTTGCTACCTGCAGGGGGCGCCAGATCCTTCCCTGCTAGTCTGGCACCAACATCTGCTGTCGCCGGATGATGGCTGAGTCTGCTGCTGGAGCGCAGGCTAGCCCACATGCCTGCAAGCACACAGATACAAACAAAATTCACACACACACGCAGGAGCTGCCTGTTCGAACGCCACCGATGTACACATGCTGTCAAACAAACTAAGGCTTAATGATGAACAACACATGACAAGCAGACTAGGTTTACATGCACAGCACTGCAACAGAGATTATGTTAAGACCGTCATTCTTTCAGTGTACCAACAAAGCAGTCGCCTCTGCATATCGGGTGTGTTGAGATATTAGAAGCAGAAGTTTTTTGGAATTTCTTGCAAGTCAACAAGTCCAGAAGCTGTTTTCCTGAAAACCAGCATGCAGTTCCTCCAAACACATCAATCACTATTAGGAGGGACATGATTTTTCACAGCAATCCCTTTCAGTCCATTTCAGTTGCATTTACATGGCTGTCAGCTGCTACTAATGTTAGCCTCTGCAACCAGGGGGGTTATACAAAAGAATTTGACCAAACTACATTAAAATTTAGACAAAAGTCTTGAAATCCTTTTGGGTCATTACCTGAGTTTATGGTGAAAGCTAACAAGGGCTGTTGGTAACAATTTTCACATGATATGATCAAAAACTGTTCACACTTTATGCTGTATTTGATTGCTAGATTTACGTGACTGCTATTTAGACCTGAAATGATTCAGAGATAAACGGGTGATGAAAACACAAGTCATCACACACATTCCACCGAAGCATTTATAAGAATTTCTTAACTGAGTCCTTTTCCCCTTTGAGCCAATTTTACAGCAAACTGGAGCTGTGTTAATGATACCACAAGATCCAGAGGGGTCTCATTTTGTGATTCATGACTTGTCTGCCATGACAAACAGCCTCCCTTCCTTCTCAGACTGGACCTGGCTTTTAACTGACCACGTTCAGCCCTACTAAGCCAACGCATTAACAGTGGAAGAGGCCACATTAGAGCAGTAACTCTGGTTTGTGAAAAACCACAGCTCCCAGAGGAGCTCCCACAAAGTCAGCAATGATTAGTACGATGTCTCACAAGGTCTTTGTCAGGGGTTTGCAGCGCGATGCAGCAGAGTACGTGACCTGGTTAGTGAGTAAGTCAGAGAGCGAAAAAAAGAGAGAGTCTACGGAGGATGCGTTGGAAAGAAATGGAGCGCTTTAAGAGGACTTGTAGGGATGAAGAAGCAGTTTGACTATACCTTGTTGGTGGATTCGCTCCTTACTGGCAGGTTTTTGGTTTGAGTGAGTGAACAGTTTATCTCTGTACTCAAGCACTGGTTTGTGCAAGAGGTAAAGAGAGAAGATGAGGACACGGAGAGGGGCATGAAAAAAATAAATCACGTCAACATCATGCTGACATTACCACCTACACAACAAACCAATAAAGAGTACAGAAACAATCATGCAAATGAGGAGTTACAACTGATGGTCTGAGACTGGAATGATCCACATAAAGTTACAGAATGAAACAATTCTTGACTTTTAAATGATCAAAGACAGTGACTGTCATAACATGCATAAATATGTTTGGTCATTGTTATGATTGATGGTGTGAAGACAATGAGCCAGATCTACAGTATTTGCCAGTATATCAGGCACAGATGTTACACTATCGGCTCCAGAAATGTGTGATGTCTGTATTAAACAGGAGCACTGAACTGAGGTTCATTCGTTCTCTCCTTAGGTTGAGTCACATTAACAGAGGTTGTCTACTGGTTTTGCAGGAGATTTTATTCAGAATACTTGTCTTCAGAGGGATGAAATGAAATGGGATTACAAAAGTCAAAAGCAGGTATGTGTTGGAGAAATTAGTAAGATAGTAGTATATTTGCTTCTCTGATTAGACATTTTATGGCTTCATTTTTCTTAATAACTTAGAGAAAAATTAACCAAATCAATCTTTATCCGCTGCACTCTCTTTCTGTTTGGGTCTTTGAAGCATTTATTATATAACTATGTCCCATTTTCTTTCTAATAAATGTTCTTTCGTGCCTTTTTTATATGTGTGATCAGGTATTATAGTTTTTTGAGTAATAGTCAGGACTTTCCAGATATAGTTGAACAGCTGTCATTGCATAAAATGGATGGTTTGGAATCAACATCAACACTATCACATATTTTCTGAGCTCGGTAATCTCAGATAAATCATATCACTTCATTTGCACCTCTTTCTGAATAAATCTGGCTTGAGATATAATTTCTCGTTCCAAGGAGGTGAAGAATGTGTCAGCGATAATCCTGCACTCTAAATTTAGTGATTATTACTGGACTGTAATGTCTTTGTGTGGATAAAAAAATGGGAAAGAATACCTCAAAGTGTTCCAAATAATCAGAAGTGACAAGTCATCCTTTTCAGTTTGCTCAAAAAATGCCAAGTCAGTTTAAGTAATTCTGTAACCTTTGACTGTCTTCTGGAGCAGTGACTAACACAACAGACATGCACCAACATCAAACACAACATCTGACCGAGACAAAACACTCAGTACTGACGGAAGAGGTCACATTCCTGTTTGCGCAGTCAAGATGATGTGCCAAGTTAACAGTACATTAAGTTTTTATGAGTAAAATTACATTTACAGTTATGCTCATTGCAGGAACACTACAGTCCCCAGTAAATAATAAGGTTTTATGCGGCAGGGTTTTTTTTCTGAGATACACAGAAAAACACTTAATATAACCATTTGATGTATTCACTTTGGCAAAAATGAAAATCATTAGTCGAAAACTGTTAACAGATGCTGAGCATGATTTGTCAGGTGGTTGTATTCAGATATAATTACAGTCTCTAAAATTTCCTTTTCAGTACTTTTAAAATGAATGCACTGTGTGTCTGTGATATAAAATCTCTAAATATGAAGTTGCATGTTTAGGCATAAGTTTCATTGTTATAACTACAGAAATACAGTCTAAAACTCTGCATGTTATTGTTCCATTTTTGTAAAGAAAGTTTTTTGGATACATAAAAACAAAGTAATATAACTATCAGCATCAGATATTTACTTCAAGTGCTGCTGGGTTAAAAGTCGGTGGCTTACACAATTTCATAAATACTTGAAATGGGCTAAAATCGCAGCAGTATCATAATTTAACGTGAATGACAGGCAGTTTCCTCCCTTCAGGATGTCATTTAGTTTTAGTTTTTTGCCTTTACAAGTTCTCTGTTTAAAAGTGTGTTTTTTAAGCATCTAACCAGACAGTGATAGCGCAATCAATCGTATACTTAAAGTCTGAGACAATGTGTTTCATAACAAGAGATGACGTGCAAAAATGTGATCAAAGTGGAAAAGAGAGGAGGAAGAAATCTGGAAAACTCCATAAACTATCGTGATTATCCAATCTGTGTACAAGACGTGTACTTCCCCGTCATCAGCCCATCCTTCAGTAACAAGATGATGCTACAACACTTACATATATACAGTCTTACAGGTGTCAGCTGTAGTGCTACAGATAGTCACGTAACTTTTTAAGAAAAAAAAAAAAACAAGAGGACAACACTCACCTCCTCTGGTAAAGCTGTTTGAAAAAGGAATGTCTAAATGGACAGGAGCCATCTTTGGTATCCTGGATGTCCTCCTGTCACTGCCTGAAGACAAAACATTCACACAACACACAGGACGTGTCAGATTAGGAGACAAGCTCAGGAAGATCTTTGTTTCATTCAGTGTCTGCACAAAATCATAAACAAGACAAGATGACAAATGTGCACTGCATACATGAACAGGCGAAAACAAAACTGACTGTCATGACTTGTTATGCTCTATGGCTCTGTTTAAACTCATGTTAAAACTCCAGAACTGAGATCAATCTAATTGAACCATCAAGAGACCCAACACAAGATACACAGTATGATTTGTCCATGTGCGTGTTTGCGTATGTGAGCATCCTGAACACAGCTTCAGTTTCATATGTGTGTTGTTCAGTATATTCAGGATATAGACAGGAGGGGAGGGGTGGGCAAAGGAGATGGATGAGTTGAGCAATGACCCCAGGTTGTCCTGTGATTCTTACATAACCTTTTATTGTACAAATTTCCTTCCAAATGTTGCCAAACATCGGATAGAGTATTTCTCCCACAAAGTGGCTCTCTCTCCATCACACACACACTCACACACACTGATAAGCAGGTGAAAAATAACCGCTGACCAGCGCAAACACAAAACGGAAAAGGAATGGTTGCCTGATGGCAGAGAAAAAACAGAGCTGGTGTGGACAAAAATAATTCTAAGGAAAGCAAATCTGCAGTTTTTCTCTTTATCAGAAGAAATGAACTCTACTTGGCCTCTTGTCCTTTGCAAACAAACTAAGCTTTTTCCCACGGTGGAGCCAAGACCACCAAACAAGCAAATTCAGGTCAGCAGGAGCACAGGCATGCAGGTGACGTAGCTTTTGAACTGAAGGAAGTCAAGGCCCAGAATCAAGACTGGCAGACACTTACTGACTCCCTACAGACATTTTAGGACCAACTGTGAGGTTAAAATGATATTATGAGTACAGTAAAACTGTACTGATCACATGCATATACTTGCAGTTTGTAATCTTTAAAGTACATCTTCTGTCACTCAAAAAGTTAGCATCAATATGTTTTCTGACGTGATCTGATGCAGGGTGTCAAGGGGTCATCTCTACTGATTATTTACATGTTGTACATAAGCAAGTGTAGCACCTTCCGTATCACATAAATGCATCGCAAGGACATATGTTTTGATTAGTATCAGACAGTCCTGGGGAGGAAGGCGAGGTTTGTATGCAGCCTGGGAAGCCCACCTCAGGGCAACAAGGTCTTCTTCCTGGTTTTAACAGACCTTTCACATTTTGACATGTTGCATACAAAAGTCACGGATAACACTGATGGCTGCATTTCCAGTTTCTGAGCCCTGTTACATGCAGGTTCACTGACACGATTTAAGTGGGACACTTGAATGAATGTTTTCATTAAACCTGTGCTTTCCTGTTTTGAAAAGTCTATTTGTCTTTTGCCTCCTGTGTTATCAAAGACTCAAAAGTCACAACAATATAATATTAATTTCGTTGTAGAAATGACGGATGTATAATTTAGGAATTATGCCAGAGGCTGACTTGACTGCAGCTCAGGACATTATGATCAGTGTTGGAGTTTACCTGGTGAGAGGCCTATGAGGGAGCGGTTTGACAGGGTGTTGTTTCCATTTATTTTGAAGTAGATGGGGATGGAGCTGAGGATGGCTTGCAGGTACTTCTCTTGTTCAAGACTACTTGAAGAATCTGAGGACGAGGCAGGAGCTACAGGCAGAAAACAACAGTTAATGGAGACAGAAAATAATCAGCATAATTTAAAAATCAGTAATCAAGTAAAGGCCATACATTATTTTATTAACCTTCAAAAAGTATTTTTGGTTAAATATGAGTTGTTTTCCTTTCAAAGGCAAAGCTTCACAAGTGATACAATAATTCAAGTTGTTGAGGTAAACTTAATAGCTACAAACAAAAAACTGCATGCAACTTAGCTTTAATGAGCTCTTATTCTAGGAAAATGTAAAAGCTTTGCCTATAAGATAAATGAACTCCAAGCAGCTAAAGGATGCACACCTGTTGATGAGGGGTTCTGCGACTTGAACAATCCCACCACACTCTTGCCGTGGAAGCCTCCTGAGCGGAGCAGCACTGCTTTAGTACGAGGATGTTTCCAACACACCACAGGCAGACGATTGTGTCTGTAGCAGCGGGCCACTTTGTGCAAACTGCTGTCCTGTACTGCTTGAGGGACAACCAACAGCCCGGGGTAACTGACAGAAAGAGAGAGACAGACATTTAAAAGCCCCTGCAATGCACACACTGTTTTGAAACTGTTTTGTAGCACATAACAAGAGCTGCAGCTGAATTAACGGTCTTGTAGTGATATTACAGTCGAGCTCTTAGTGTGATTTGTGACTGTAGATATCATAAAATGTGTTTTTTGCACATCAGGATGAACTTGGATCAACTCAGAAACTTCAGTCTGGAAGCTCAGTGAAACATTAGTGAAGGAGGACTCCCTACTGGTCTTTAGAGATACTGAGGCTTACAAAGCTTTCAACAGATCCTGGAAACTAACATCCTTAGTGCTGTTGAGTAGTGACTGCAGGAATCAGCATAAATCATCAAATCAGGTTTCTAAACAACACTGCTACATCTGAAAGGTATCCAGGTATCTACCCTGTGAGGTCTCTACCTGCGACAGAGGGAGTAGAGTCTGTTCACAGCAGTAACCCTGAACTGCTCGCCTGACTTGGAGCGAGATGAACTGGCAGTGATGGTGCCCAGGCCCAGTCGTTGGTAGTCACGGAAACAGGACTGCTCCACCAGCTGCTCCATGGTTGACTTCTCTGAGGCTCGCAAGGTGCTGCTGGGCGGCAGCTCACCATCGTCTGATACTAAAACACACATGTGCACATGCAAATTACGTTTTTTTAAATCTTTCCCCCCTTTTTTTGTCTTTTTTTCTCTATCTGCCTCATTTCTCTCACTTGAAATGTCATCATCCTCATGCCAGGTCATTCTGCTGCCTCTGTCGTTCTTCTTCAGTGTGGTCTGGCTTCCACGGCCCATGGTGATCTTTCCAGCCCTCTTCGCTCCCTTCACAATAGTTTTGGACAGCGTCCTGTAAGGAGTGTAAGGCAGACATCAAAATAATGAATTGTGTGCAGTTTCAGCATTAAAACATGAGGACCCGTCAAAATTTCCAAAGAAGAAACAAACTACAAGAACCGGTCAGTGGGGAGCGTGTTGCTGTAAAGCTGCATCACAGACCTGAAGCCAGTGTTCCTCTCTTTCTGCTTTGGAAGGATGAGCTGAGGCGCTGTTTGTCCCGCTGCAAAAGCAAAGGAGCTGAAGATGGACTGTGGGTAGCGGATCCTGTGGAGGTGCTTCCTGAAGATCTCTACCATCTCTGAGCTCACCTCTTCATCAAAAGCCACCTTTATTAACTGTAAAAGATGTTAGAGAAACTGATATTTTATGACTTAAGCAACAATTCAGACACAGCAACTGATGTTCGCACAAGAGAGAAATACAGAAATCTGACTTGCCAGATGGAATGTTTAACGAATCTGTAGGATATATTTCACACGGTCATCTTGGAAATAGCCTATAGACAGCGTTTTGGAGGGGCAGGTAGATTAAAAAAAAAAAAAGTTGGAAGGTGCTTGGACAAATGTTCTGTCACATTCATTACTCTTCCATAGCCAGTAGGTAGACTGATAAAGAAACATCTTTCTCGTGAAGAAAAATCTTCAGTGCCGTTCTTTGCTCTTCTTTAATTAGGAAACGTTGTCCAGTTCTGATAAAACTGCTGCTATTGCAGAATCTATGCTACTCTCTCTAGCAGCCACCATTGTTTACAGGCTTGCAGCCACTTCCAACTATAGTTAAAACATAAACCACGCCCATTATTACTACCTCTTTCTCCACAAAGGATGCTGACTGAAATAGAAATACAGTAGTCAACATGAAATGAAAAACACTGGGTTTGGACTACGAGCAGCAGATTTCTAAGACTGCCCGTTCTAGCATGTTCTAACCACCAAGCCAGACCAGCGGAATAAGAACCATCTGTCCAGTTTGGACTAATGACTGTCCCCTCATGTCCAGTTGCAGGAAAAAGAAATGGAAACAGATCGGACTCTTGCTGGCCAAGCAACTGAAAATCAGAGACTTCTGGGCCTGCACCTTTGTAGAAGCCTGTCTCCGTCATAGCATCCCTGATTAAGTTATTGCACTTGACAGATGGACTGGTGGTCTGAACTGACAGAGTGCAGGACTCTGAAGGAGGAGAAAAGGTGTGCTCTGTGTACTTCATCGACAATGCTTGTTGCTCTGATGAGTAAATGTTGATGGACAGTGTTTCTCAGATGTCAAACTTTTAATTTGAAGATGTTGACCATATTATCATCATTTCCTGTTGCTGCTGTTAGCACTTTATGTAAGTTTATGTAAGTTATGTATGTTTACTTGGATTGTAATCCAATCAACACAAATTGGAGCCACCTTTAAATGCAGGGAGCATCTCACTGGGTTGGAGTTTGCTTTTTATTCTTGCTAACATTCCTCTGTTTCACCCCAAACAATTGCTAAAGCTTGCAGATCTGAAACTTCCACATCGAAATGATAAATTGGTGAAACAGCCCAGGTTTCCAAAAAGCACACACATTCCAGTGAGGAAACCCAACAGAGCAAAAGAGATGTCCACACAGGCCAAGTGACCCATACTGCAAGAACACGGACATTTTCATCATCCCTGTTAGTAAAAAGATAGGAATGAACCATAAAAACTTTTATAGCAGTACATCTAAAGACTAAAAACACATGGTTGGCTGAAAATTGCTTTTCTCTCCTATTCCAAGAATTAAGGACACGTTATGAAACACAAGACAGTGGGGCTCCTAAAAGTTGTGCCACACAGGCTGGTAATCATAACATCAAGTGTTACTGCTTAATTTTAAGTTTGTGAATCCTCAGGCAGCCAAGTGAAGTAAGACAGAGCATTACACTGATTTAATAAAGTGAATTTACTATCATATAATAACACAAATGTGCCACATACTAGATTCTCACTGCTATTTTTTATTGCTTAAAAAAAAAGCCTCAGAGAAGTAATTTTAACAAAAACACATGCCACCATGCTCATCCATCTGTTTATATCTTTGCTGACTTGTGTCTATGCAGCACTGACATGAGATTGTGTTTAAGTGTGTACCTGAAATGATGCAGAGCGGAGCTGCAGGCCCTCCTGCATGTTTTGCTGCAGCTGGTTCTGAATGCTGATCTTCTTCTCTTTTGTCAGTGTGGACACTGGGAAAGCTCTGATCACAGCCTGCTCCCCCACTGGACACAAACAGGGATAAAGATCAGCATCACATAACTGAGAAGTTGGATGAAGCATCTTTATAACACAACACACTAGGCCATCTGCCAATAACTTCTTTTTATTAGTGTTTTTTATTATATTATGCATTTGTTAAGATTGTTGACAGTAAGAGACATGACAGAAATGAGGGAAGAGAGTGATGGGAAACATCATTTGACATGCAACAAAGTTCCCCAGCCAGATGCTAACAAGGGATATTTGAGTTCATTTTGTCCTTTAACCTCTCAATCATGACGGTGCCCAACCCGCTGGCAACTCTTTTGGTTTGGACAGGTCATAAAAATGATGCAGATTAAAGTTGACAGGCTAAAATCTGCTGCTTTATCAGGTTACAATGAGAAATCATCTTGTTATTGCCAACTTATCAACAATAAGAAATAATCTTATTGTTGTTAACTTAAATTACAATAGTATGAGGATGATTCAAGGGATCAGAAAATTTGTGTTTTATTTAATTTGAACAGAAAAATATGTTGTGGTTTAAATTTATTTGGAATGGAAAGTTTTATTTTCTACTTCTGCACTGCTGTGTGAATAAAATGACATCTGAAATTGAATGAAAACAAATACTATTTCATACCTTTTTACATAAAGATATGCAAACAAATGTAAAAACTAAATGTCAGGGGAATTTTAAGCTAGTGTTGCTGTGGTTTAGTTATTTACCCAATGGATCATGGGGGATGCCCTTGAAAATGATGCGGTATGTGGTGAGAAAGAGTGCTCCCTCTGCAGGCAAGATGTGCGGGCCCCCCAGGAGGCCCCCAGTAGCCTCCTCCCTGCCATCAGGGTCCAGAAGCACCCGCAACCCCTCTGACACCAACTCCTCTCCAGGAAGCAGCGCTGGACGCAGGATCTTAGGCTGACAGGAAAGAACAAAGTGACACATTACAGGCAGACACACGCACACAGTCTGCACCTGTCTATGAACATGTCTGAGCTCTGACAGGGAGGTATTTAAAATGAGGCATATGGGGAAAAAAAACAAAACATTTTGCGTCAGTGAATCAGATTTTTTAAAAAGCCAGGAAATCAATTAATCATTATGATGTCAAATCACAGCACCACATGACCTCGTTTGGACATTTTTTACTTCACATGCACGTCAGCACTTCTTTAAAACACACATCTTGCAAGCACATAAAGCATTCGATAGCACTCTGGAAAACAAAACTCGCCAACAAAAACAAATTCATACTCTCTGTAGAGAGCTCTATCAACCCTCCCAGCCAGGTCTGTTTATCGAGGAAAGACTGTTCGTTTATCTAATTTATTGAACTGTGTGATCTTTGGGATTTCACTTGTTTTTAAAATCGCAATATACGTACACTGGCTGACGTAAAGCATTTTTACTTGTAAAATAAGTCCTATAAATCCAATTCTTCTCAGTCTCTTTTAATGGAGAAGATGTTAAAGGGTAACTCTGGGCTGGGAATTTACACATGTTAAAGAAACATGAAACAGTTGCAATCGACAATTATTAACTCCAATGGTTTGATCTGCAATGTGCATATTTAAATACTACCTTTATTTTTCGTACTTCCTTTAATCACTTTAACTTAAGGTAGTGAAATAAGTCTAACAGAAACTCTTGAGATGTTGAATTTCAAAGAGTTTTAATCTTACATATGCAGTTTCTCTTTAGGTCTTTCGACCTAGTTTCTGTAGTTTCTGTTCAAAACCACAAAGAAGAAGTTATCTGCGCTTTTATAGAAAGCAGAATAGAAAATAACCACTACAGGTGACCACATTTTGGTTTATCCTTGACAGAAGTGACTACTAACCAAATCAAAATTCCCCTCCAGGAATAAATAAAGCACTGAACTGAACTAACCATGTCCCAAACACTAACCACCAAATGTCCAACGTTTTCTGCTGAATGAACTGCGACTGAACGCACTTGAGTTTGTGTAACTTCAGTTCCTTCTGGCCTCCAAAGCCAGAATAGAAACACTCAGTTGTTCCACTGTCACAAATATGAACGAGAAGGGACATTAGATCATTCACAGCATTTCACAGTAAGGCCACAGCCAACCTGGGGGACTTGAAATCTGTCCAGGAGATAATAAGGACCTCTTGAATCCAACCTTGAAAGGACAGCAAGACCAAGAAGAGAAAGTCCCTCTGCACCTCATTACTGCTGTGAACGCTGCACCTAAAATACATTCATTGTTTTTGTTCTTAATGTTATTGCTACTATTACTACTCCTACTCTGACTTGTCATCTAGAGTCAGTGTTGTTTATGCACATTTTAGTATTTTTTGGCATGCTGCTTGCAGTGAGCAGTCCAGAGTGGAAGCTTAAATGTGTGAGAAGTTAGCTACGAGGTGCAGCAGATGATCTGCCCAGATTGCTCACCACGGTCTCCAGGTGGCTCCAAAGGCAGTGCTGGCATGGTGTCTGTCTGTGTGCATGAGTGTGTGCAACAGCATGAGTGTGAGAGGAAACATCAAGAGCTGGCATATGGATATTTAGCACAGCAGGGTCTACAAGACCAACTACTGATGTTTGAAAGAGCAAAGATGACCAGAAAACACTAGATGAGATCAACAATCTGCATATTAGCTGCAAACCAGACTTAACTGAACATGTGGACATGACTAAGATCAAACCAGAATAAGCTGCTTACACAGCAAAAGGAGTCAGACACAGGACTTAATTTTCTGAGATACTAACAGCCAGAGTCCAGATGCCACTTCAGGCCTTGCTCCAGTATCCTTATACAATCTCTCATTAAGTTTATTTTATCAAAAATTGAAACATGCTCCAGAGGATTAAAGTCAGAATTTTTACAAAAAATCTTTAAATTTAGACTAAAAGATTTATATTTAGGGCTGCTTTTTCAATTGATTTCCTAGAGTACGAGTGATTTATTTAGTTTGGACGAGGAAAGTTGACTGGCTACACATGCAAGATATTATTTGGATGTATGTGTATATTGAAATAAAGACCAAAAAAGTCTAACCCTGCCATTAAATTGTAGATTTTACTGTACATACAGTCCTAGAAGCCAGCTGCAGAGCAACACTCACCTTCTGAATGGGAGGTAATCTCCTGCTCTCCCTGTGAACTGCCTCTAGAGCCTCCATCTGCATAGCTACGATGCCTGTGGGACAGAAGTTAGGGTCAGTTACCATATGCACACACACACAAGTGCACACACAGAGCTGGTACAGAGAAACACATGGCTGTCCACACTCATTCTTACAACCAGAGTGTATTTACAGATTTTCAGGCCATATGTCAGGAGTTAATCAGCTCAGAGGCCCCTGTTGCTGTTGGCCTGAGCTGAGAATACACACATGCAAGCGTTACTCAGTATAGAGCTGAGGGAATTAGGACAGTGGCAAAGTGTGATTGAACTGTGAGCGCTGTACCTGGGATCATACTGTGCAGGCTTTTGATATGTTCCTGGGTCACCCCGCTCTCTGTGCACACCTTGTCGATGAAGCGGGCAACGAACCGGACCACAGAGTTGGCCACATCGCTGTTCTCGGAGTCCTCAAACCCACTTTCTGTGTCAAAGCTCTCTGCGACGCTACCGGCAATGCTGTAAAACATACATAACACAGTGAAAATGAGAGAGGTCAAGCCACCATGTGAGATGTGATCTAAGAGTTGAGAGTGTGTTGACAGAAATGGCTTTGAGGATGCACTGTGATAAAGAGCAGGGGAAGAAAGAGTGATTTGCAGCCTGGCAAGAGCAAAGTGTTGATGCCTGCATCAATCGCTTAGATTCTTTTAGCCAAGACGAATGCTTCACACGAGACAGTGATGCAATCTCCCCTCTGGATTCACAAAATAGAGAGTGATGAGATCCAAATGTCTTCTGTGAGAAACAAACAAGTCTGGGGCATAAACGAAAGAAAAATGAGAGAAAAATTTCCACACAAACAAATTCTTGGCTGCAGCTTTTTCGGCCTTTTTCATAGAAATAGAAACAAAACAGAAAATAAAATAGTATCAAGAAGTGTTTCTTGAGGATATTTTAAAATTAAGCGTGAACAAACAATTTAATGAAGCTGAATTACTGTCAATAACAGTAATTAAAATTTTGACATTGTGTTCCTCTGGCTATTTGGGAATAAAGCCTGCAATTTTTTGGCTGCATTCCTTTTGATTCTAAGAAAGGACATACGTGGGGGATCTTCCCAGATTTATTCTGCTCTGTGCTTACAGCAGAGAACGGGAAATCACTTCCTCTGCTGTTTTGTTTTGTTTGGTTTGGGTGAGCACAGTGTAGCCCCATTTAAGACACCCCGAGGGTTTTAAACTTCCCAACAGAAGCCCACTCTGTTTTGTGTAGTAGCAACGTAAGCCCTAAGGATGGATGTGGGCCGGAAACAGGAGATGTTCT
The DNA here is from genome assembly GCA_029783725.1 of Acanthurus tractus. Lineage (NCBI taxonomy): Eukaryota > Metazoa > Chordata > Actinopteri > Acanthuriformes > Acanthuridae > Acanthurus > Acanthurus tractus. The sequence continues at coordinate 13,436,868 of JAQNCA010000001.1, forward strand.
GTGTTCCATTTGGCTGAATAGGATGGTATCATGTAGACTGTTAGCCACGCCACATCCACCTACATACTCATCATCACCTTGTTAAGTGACATAAACGTACTCCCAAATCATGAAACCTTACCCTGAGGCTTCCTCCAGTTAAGAATGATGGTTCTACTCTAAAGTACCTTATGAATACCAACATTGAACAAGCCAAAATTTGGTTCTAGTTTATTCTGTTTTTGATCTTGGTGGACAAAAAAAACAAACCAAAACAAAAAACAGTTGATTGCATCCTCTCCCTTCTTAGATGGTGAACAACATTACAGTGTTGCTCTCTTACCTGTTGGTGACAATGCTGTTGCTGCCGCTCTCCCAGTCGGCAACAGGGGTGTTGCGAAGTAGCTTGTTCTTGCTGGTGTCCAAAGGAACAAGCAGGTAAACCATGAGACTGGCGTAGTGGATGGCCTGGCTAAACACGGTGCTCTCTTCATTTTTCACCAGTTCCTGCTGCTTCTCCTTGCTCAGGCTGGGCCACGAACGCAGCTGCTCTGCTGCCAGGTCCATGGCGGTGTGTTCATCATCTCTGCTGGCTGCAGAAACGGGGTTCACATCCTGGAGGGATCAAAACAAACAGTTTCATAACACTTTTTTTTAGGCTACCTTTGAAAACACATTGTGGCTAACATTACAACGTTATATAGACAGCAGAGTGTTGGCCTGCAGAGTAGCAAACAGTTCAAACCATTCAGTTCAGCCACTTTTTTCCACTTATCTCTAATCTGAGGTCGGGTTGCAGAGTCAGAAGGCTAATTCAAGTTGCCTTCTCTCCCCAGCAATGTGCCTAAGCTAGATGACGTTAAAAACCTCACCAGCATGTCCTACGCCTACCCCAACATCCACTGCCCACCCTAGCTTAACACCCAGTACTGACTAGAAGTAGCTGTGATACCCCATATTCCTGCAGTTCTCCCAACAGACTCCTTGAGGAGCACAGTCGTAAGCCTTTTCCAAGTCCACAAAACTCTTGATGGGCAAACTTCCATGGCCGTTCTACTAACCCTGCAAGGGGAAAGACCTGGACTGTTCCAGGAACAGAACAGAATCTAAAGGATACATGAACAATCTGAACAACCAAAAGAATAGTGAGGTTAATACCAGACTTTATATGAATTCTTGCACAACACTTACAGATACTGATAAACTCTGATATGTTACCATTATTCTGGCAGCGATGCCTCCTTTCTCCCCTGGAGTGTTCAGATAAAGGGCTCTGATCTGACTCTGGACCTCACTGTAGAAAGTGGCTTCCCAGAACTGCTGGTTGGTCCAGATGGGATGGTCCTGGATGCAGGTGTAGGCAAATTGGTTCACGCCGGCAGCCAGTTTCTAAAGAACAAAATATAATTTAGAGTCAAGACAACGTAAAAAAACAACACTGAAGTCTGTGTGGGCCTCTTTTTTCTATTTCTATGAGACCAACACTGCAGGTTTATACAGATGAGATAATCAAGAGGAATCAACTTTTATTAGCCATGTTTAGATATTGTGAATGGAAAATGAGGCTCATTAAAAGCCTACAAAAGTATAAAAAAATGTAAAAAGTAAAAAAAGGAAATTCATTGAGATTCAAATCATTCAAATCCTTGTTTCTCTTGTAGTTTATGTCGTCTCCCGTAGCATCAGATAAAAAACAGATGTTGGATTACCAGGCTCCAGCAGCAACAGTGTTATTGTTTACAGCTTAAAATTAGAATAAAATTTGAATTTTTAAAAAAAGTTTTGGATTTTAAAATTAATTTCATATAATGCCTGCACAGGTATCTAGATTTACAGAAAAAGTAAATTAAATCCTTATGATGAACATGACCTCATCACACCCAGTCAGTTAGAAACACATGCTTCACAGCAAAACTTTTTTTTCAAAGCCACAGAACTTAATTTACATTCAAGTGGAAATTGAAATGTTTCCTGGAATACACTGGGCTGAATAATGGGGAATACATATGAAATGAAGAAAAAGAAAAAAAAAAATTCTTTTGAGGGACTGTACAAAAATAGTTTAGATAACACACAACGGGCAAAAATCTTAAAGCAACTAACAGTCACTCTTAAATTCCTATGGTTAATCTCTTTTATGATGATGACATTGTCAGCTGCTCCTGCCGAGAGTAAATATATCCTGCAATATTTGTTTCTGGCCGTGCTTTACAGTATCCTTGTCATTGCAGCACTCTTCTTGTGAGCAACTGAGGACAGTGCAGGCTCATTTCTCATTGGGTATTTGCATCAAGAGAAGATTTGAGCTGCTGTGACTTCCTTTTGAAAAGACGTTAGCCAAAATGCTGGCGAGGAGTGGGAATATAATAAAAAAAAAGGTCTGCGGTAGGATTTACAGTAAATACAATCACTTCTTTTGAGTTGTTGTAAATTTTCAACAGAGAACAGCTTCTAATGGAGCAACAGACCACCCCTCTCGCCTTCTGTGTCTGGGTGTATTTGGAAGCAGTGCTGGTGTTTTTCATTAGTGCAAGCTGAAGAGCAAAGCACCTGCTGCTTGCAAAAACAGCTACCAAACAGGAACGTACAGTGCTCAGCTAAAGGCATCACTGCTGTTCTTTACTGTACTATGTAACACACACAGTAAACACTGCAGAGCAATGCTGGGAAACAATGTCACACCACAACAGGACTCAACAGAGACACAGTATGTCAATAAATAACGGGCCATAAACCAACATTCACCCATTATCCATTTCCTTGCACACTCTGGGGCCACGTGTAAGGCTCAAGCCTGTTTCTTGATTAGCTTCTGATTTCGCTCTTCTGAGCCTGACAACACACAGTGGTTTCCATTATCACTCCACAGTTTTCCTTTGAAGGATGAGAACTGGAGGACTTACTGTAATTAGAAGAGACAGAACCAAAACAGCTCTATTCCCAGTCTGATCAGCCGTGAGCCAAGAGAGAAATGAGCTGGGAGAACAGACAGTGAACAGAGAGCTAATGCCCATACAGCAGCAGCACACACGCAACACTGTGTACATGCAGGGCTTAGTTGTGTCTTTGTGTGTTTTTGGTTCAAGAAGTTAAAAACTGGTTAGAACTGGTTTATAGTTACAAATTATCGGTGATAAACTGGCAAATGTTTGATGACTTCAGTAAAAAATGGCACTAATGAAGGAAAAAATGTCAGTAAACAACTTGAAAAAACACAACGTACTCAAACATGTAAGGCCTCCTGCTGCTCCTTCTCTAATATTAGATTACAAAAATGAAACCACTTTTTCGGGAAATGTGACACTGCTGAGTTCAGCAGGTTTTCATGAGTTTTCAAGGTGTTTGAAGAAAGAATCGAGGATATCCTGCTGACTAATGACAAGAAACGGATACAAAAGTTCTCAAGTAAGGAAAGGAATGTCAAACAATGGCCTGAGTCATTTTAAGGCATAAACAGAGCACAAGGGGAGGTCACGTTTTATAATTTACCAAACATACTTTCAAGATCTTATTTTTAAACATACTGTTAGTGGTCTCATGTGGATAAACTATGTGACTCAGACACTGTCTTTAAATTATCGAAAAACCTATCTTTAGCATGTTTTAAGTTATTGGCTGACAAACTGTCTGTGCCTTTACCAATATATCTGTCTGTGGTGGGCTCAAAATAATGTTGCTCATGTCAAGCATTGTTTAACTGTCATGTAATGAGAGTTTAGGAGCAGAAAAGTGTCTTTAAAGTTAAAACTACCTCAGTTTGTCAATCCAAAATATCCCCCCTCTTCTCCTTCCATGTAAACCATTTTTGCTAAAGATAGATTTCACCTGAATTACACAAGTGCAGTGCCAGAGTACAGCCTTGCACAAGATCAATATGGCAATATAAGAAAAACATTAATGGGAGCTTGTTTATTTTAACGATTTTCTCTCCATAAATAGACAATCACACCAACTATGCTATCATCAAAGGAACCCAGCATTGCATGGGAATTTGGCCGGAGAAGTGCTTGATGAAAGGACAAGGACAACTCTGCTTTGGCTAAAGATGTTTTCAACTGAGGCTAATAATGTGACCAACCCTGACACAGAGCTACAGACCGTGGAATACATAATTTCTGAACAGATGTTCACTTTTCAAAGATGGAGCTGGACGAAACTTGGTCATAAATAAGTAGTGACAAATATACTAGGAAAAAGTGAAGCCCTGTAACACCTCTCTGCCATAGGAGTGTGTTAAGCGTCTTGAAGCAGATGTTGTGTGGGTGTGTGTGCATGTGTTTGTGTAGGGGGGGACCTTTGCGTGATTTGTGCTTGTTGTCTATGCTCAGCCTGACTGATCTTTTTTGACTTGTCAGATATGTGCAGGTCATTTTGACCGAGGTTATCCCTTCTTAATATAATAATATACTGAGCTTACAGAGACATGCTCAAGACAGATGGGCAGGGAGGAGGACAGGGAAGGAGAAAGAAAAGGAAAAGGGAGGAGGGAAGGAAAGTAGGAAGTGAAGACGAAGAGGAAGGAGGGAGTATACCACTATCGGACCCATCTGGCCCTGTGACTATAATGAAGAGGAGGAATGCAGGGATGAGGGAGAAAGGGTGAAAAACAAGCAGAGAAACCACACCAGGGAGACATAAAGGAGAAAATGCTGTGTACAGGTCGAAGGAATGAGGCTATCAGGATCTGGGATCTGGTTTTGAACTCTGGGACACGATCCCAAGGTTCACAGTATGACAGACTGTGGCCTCCAAACATCAGCCACACAGCATCACACATGTGATCTGTGGCTCTCAGAGGCTGAGAGATGGCGATGTTGTCTCTGAGGGGGTTGTGTACTTTGTGTGTAGACACAGTGTGAAGAGTGCTGCATCTGATATGTCACCAGCCTTGGGGCAGCAACATTATTTACAAGTGTTTTGGAAGAATTCACAGCATTCCTGAATTGTGGATACGAAAACAGTCATTATTTCTGGACAAGTCCTCTGTGGGACTGCATGCCTGATCCAAACCCGATCTATTCCCTCATTTTTGCAATTCTACATGAGTCAGTGTATTTTGAGGAAAAGTACTTGCACCCTCGAAACCATGAAAAACCTCTCTTTCAATTTGAACACTGTATTTATAGCATAAAGACATGTAAAATAAACAGAGAAAAACAAGATGAAAGTCAAACTAATAAACCAACTCATTATGGTATTCATAGGCCATAGCTGTGTAAAAACACCATGTACAAGGAACATAATAGTTCTAAAACAAAGCAAACACAGATAACGTAAGTCAAGAGCTAAACATTTCTGAGACACACAGGGGTCACGCAGTACGTCATTTTCCTCGCAGAGACTTGATGGAGAGCGGTTTTACGGAGCGAGCTGCCAACCCCCCCCCCAATGCATAAACTATGTCTGAAAGAATGCAAACAGTCAAGTGTTCTTGTTGTGCAAGTCATCCAGAACTGTGTTTGAGTTTTCCAGTTGCAGCTGTATCCAACCTGTGTTTTTCCCCCCCCTTTGGCAGAGACATTTAATCTGGTGACACATTCAAATGTAGGAAGAAATATCATGTGGGACTGGAAAGGGCAGAACAACAACAGGCCCAGACGTCAATGACACCTGTTCATCCCCTGATAAACCCACCCCTTACTAGATAATGAATGCCGGAGGAACTGTCTGCAGATTAGAGAATGACAACCAAATGTAAAACCTCACCTCTGACAAAGGGCCACTGCACAAAGGTTGTGTGGCATTTAGATAAAATTTACCAACACAGGCCAGATGACACCATCCATGCATGATGTACGCTTTAATATATTTTGCAAATTAGTCCTTTTATCTGAAATCTGAACAAACATTTATCAAATTGTGCTCTGTAAGTGCTTCAAATTGAAGCAAAACATTCAAAACGGGTCAAGCTGAGGGGAAACCTAAAAAATGGGAGAGTAAAACAACTGAACATAGAATGTGGGTCAAAAGCACAAGATGCTCTTTTGTCAAAAATGGGGCCAGCAATAAAACTAAACACTGTCTGTTTCCAGCAGATTCTGGGAGCAACTGGTTGCAGGGGAGCTTCCCACATTCCCCTGACCATCCGATTTGAGGGGCCATGGGGACAGTAACACTGTACGAATGAACGCAGCATGAGCTTGACAAAGCCTGGCCAAGAATACCACACAGGGACTGAACCAATGTCTGACTTCTGAGCTTGTGCTAACAGCCTTTCAATGAGCAGTGTCTGAACAGAGGAAAACAATTTCTTTTACCTGATGCCTGGCATGCATAAGACAAAATAAATACAAAAACTCTTGGATTTTGCCCTTGTAGATTTTTTTCACACATCTCTTACTCAAACAAAGAATATCAAAAACTTATTCACCATGACTTAATTTATTTGGAACATTCTTGTGAACACGAAAATACGCAGGAAACAAAAGAACTAATAACTCCTCTACTCCTAACTAGTTCAAGATTAATTTCAACACTCCCTCTAAGTGGGTCAGTGTAGGAAACACAGTCTGAGTGGGTCAGTGATTCACTGTAAAAACAACCTTAAAAAAACTCTTACCCCTCAAAAAATCGAATCAGCTTTCTTGTATTTTTTACGAGGTTGCAGAACAATCAGAACACTTCTGAAACTGTATGCATACTGCTGTATATGCATGTAGCAGTGTGTGCAAACGGGCAGACCTGTGAGAGTGTTTGCACACACCTCTCTGACTGTGCAGACCGGGAGGATGGGTGTTTACAGGCAGCACTATTAACGATATCTTACTGATTCAGCGAACTCAAAAGATAAGAGCAGCTCAGTTACTCTCACATTCTTTTCAGTGACCCTCATCTAGCTTCAAGGACTGGTTGATCATTTACGGTATCAAGTATACACAACTGTTTGCAGATCACATAGCCTCTGTAATATATAAGCAGAAGAGACGACGTGCTGGCAGTCACTCAAGAGGTTTTTAGAAGTTAGAAGTTTTCGTGTTAGTAAAGAGATAGTGGAGGAGTGCGACAGGTTTCTGAAAGATGAGATGGCACATTCTAGATATTTTAAAAGGCTTGTATAAACAACTGAAGGCCGTGTACGCTCGTTGTGCTATGTGTACTGCAGTGTCATGGAATGTATAGTTCTTTGCTAAATTAAAGCATCCTATTTATGCCACCAAACTCTTTATTTCTTGATAATTATTTAGCAAATAAAAAAAGATGCAATGGATCAATGGGAGATATCAGGGCCATGCAGGCCCCCCCTAATCCACACTGATGATGACAGCTGCTCTGTTACCAAGCTTTGTTTTTCTCACATTTTCACTGCATGACATTACAGAATGATTTTGGCAGATTCCTCCCTGTCCTCACTTCACTTTTCACCCTTTGTCTGAGTTAGAGCTAAAGCTTGTCACTAGTTCCAATCATCTGTAAATAATAAGGAAAAAACTGTTGCATTCCTAAATTATTCCAAAATATTTATTAAGTATCAGAGCCAGAAAAGAAATCATCTATAACCTTCTAACTAAAATATCTGCAAACTGCTCTATTGTGCAATATTTTTGACTTGTTAATGGATATTAAGTGGTATATTCTTGTCACATGGTTTAACACGGATGCACTACATGATGAAACACTGACATTATTGATTCATTTTTGGTACTGGTGGCCCTGACGAGGAACAGGGCCAACTTCACAGAAGACTTATCCAAGGGAGTTACATCAGCCTGTGGCATATGAACTGAATGAGTCATGTGGTGGAAGAGAGCAGGCCAGGTCCCAGTCAAGCACACTGGGGTATGGCAGTGGTACCCAACAAAAAGCCAATGGGGACAGTTGTGTCTATTCCCATAGCAACAAGCAGGGCTGTGGGGACATAGTTGTGGTGAATACTGGAGCTACCCTGTGTTGATAGTGCGGTTTGGAAACCAAAGGCCGTGGCCTGTGTTCTCTGTTTTGCTATGGAGGTTTTAACATGATGGTCTGTGCATGTGCATGTAAAAGGTCAAAGCTTGAGAAAGCCCTGCCTCTGCTGGCTATTCTCTGCCTGCAGCCTTCTCTACAGTGCGATGTTAATTAAAGCCTGACTAGCAGTTGAGGGTGGGGAAAAACTGATTCTTAGGTGCATCGTAATGCGGATGGGAAATTTTCTGCATGTGCTCACAACTGTCGATGTAATTTAGTAACGTAATGTTGCAGAGAGAAAAAAGGCAGAACTTGTCTGCGAGGACTGCACGGCAGCCGGACAGTTTACGGCATGCACGTGCTGGAGTATCTTTTATCTCCCAACATTTTATATTTCACAAAAGACGCCAATAGTAAACATGTTTTGACTTCAAGTCCAAATAGTTACATTGGTGTGACGGTTATCACGTGAAACATTTTGTGAGACCGGCTGACTGACACACACCACAATAAACAACTTAAACCGACTCTTAAGTGAAGAAAATAACTGCTTGCTCATTGTGTGTCACCTCAAAAACCCTGAGTCAGCTCAGCGTCTTGCAAAACGATGGCTTTTCCCAGAGCTAACAGTGCAAGAAAGAAGCTGCTCTTGACTACCGGAGACATTACTTTAATAACATTTTGTTATTTTCATAAGACTGGACACTGTAAGATGCTTTTAAACCAACTGATTAATTAAATAATGCATTGTGATATGTCAAGATTTGTCAATATTGTGATTCTTTTTATCATCACTAGCCCGATACTGCTACCATTGCATTAAGTCATTTCTTTTCTAAAAAACTGGGACTATAATATGTACTGCAGTGGACATATAATAGCTAAAAATCAGCTGCAAATTACACCAGGAGAGCCCTTTGGCGACAAACTATGCAGTCAAAAACTGTGTCTAAATTACCTTAAATATAGCTTGGCTTTTTTTTAACCAGCATTTTTTGAAACACTAGAACCAAATCCAAAACAAAAAGTTTCCAATGTCAACATGCAATCAAATACGGACATGTTCAATTATTGTGGAGGAAGCTGCTTCACTTTATATCCAAAGATAAACTGATCGCTGTTTATGGAAAGACTCTTTTTTTTTTTTTTTTTGCTTTGGAGATGATCATTTGATGCTTTGACGCTGCACACTGACCAGAAGCATTGAATTGATCTAGCACACATCCCTCTTCATAATTCATTTTCTTACCCTGTAAAAGGCCGTTGACAGGGGCAGCAGTGCAGCAGCCACCGTGAACTCCTCTGAGCTCGAACAGTCCTGTGGGTCAAACAACAGGGGAGACATGAGAGCAGGGCAGGACACAGCAGGACACATGTTACACAGCTCCATGAACACCTTTTCTCAATGAAGCACAAGTTTCCAACAGAGAGGTCACACAGGACAGAGCATGAGTGAGATACTCGGCTAAAGACATTTATAAAGAAAAACCACGTTCTTACATTTTATCTATTCAACATGTAAAAGATAAAACCTTGTGTTTTTCAGCACATGGCTGATGAACTGTTATTAATTGGCAATGCAGAAATGTTATCAGGGAAAAACAGGGCAACAAATCTATGTTTAGCATAACTTCCTGTTACATAAAGACACTCTATCCTTTTGAAAGTCAGGGCAATGCTCAAAAAAAAGTTCTGCCAAAACCATTCAACTCTTTGGACATATGCTTTCAATAGGCTTATATAATCACTGCCTTGACACAATAGTCAGAGCGCTCCAGTCTTCAATTTATTGGTAACTTAAGGTTTAACGTCCTGGAATTAGATTACCACACACACAAGTCATACTGAAGAGAATAGCAAGAGGCTGCACAAAATCCAGCCATTTTGGCTATTAGATGCTGTGTACATTTATCAAGAAGTCACGACTAGCCAGGAAGTAAATCTAATTCTCTTTTTGTATTCTGTTTTTTAAATCATGTAACACTTGAAAACCTTCCCACTCTTGACATTTACAGACCATGCCAGAATGTCTTTGTATCTAAAATTGTTTCAGGTCAAAGGGGCGGCGCTAAATGGTGTTTTCTTTTTCAGAATAGTATTAACATGAATAGTACATTAAGAGGCTTGGAGCACGGGGACTTAGGGGCAAGAACAAAACTCTTCTTGCATAGATCACAGAGAGCGATGAGAACAGAAGAATAAGAGGCAAGTAAAACTCAAAAGTACTTAATTCACAGGAAATTGGTACTTATGTCTGGTAGGCTTTGTTGGGATCTATTTGTTGAACTCTGTAAATGAGAATGTCCAGAGGAAACTTGATTTAAGATCATGTAAAAACAACAGCACTGGTTCTGACCTGGTTTCGTACCTCATAACCCCAAGAGGGACCTCATACACAGAAATATGTGTAAATCTCTCTTTTAATGTCACATGAGAGTGTAAACACACATTCAGAAATCTACAGTCTGTGACTGAGTTTTTCTACAAGTGAGAGTCAGACATTTTCATTTTCCTGAAAGAGATAGGGAGAAATGCTATACTTTCTGACACAGGTCTGTAATGGCTGACTGTATTACCTCCATTCCTCCCCACTAGAAAGAAAATTACCAACAAAGAAAAGAAAAAACACAAGAATGTACAGAGGGGAGAAAATGTAAAACACAAGTTCCACAGCCACACATGAAAGCCTGCCCCCCTGTCAACTAAACAACATAGTTCCTGTTTTATTTTCCTTGTCGCTTGTGTTTTTCTTTGCAGTTATTTGGGCTGTGGTAAAATGTTCCAGCTTGGAGCAGCACCAAAGCATTGTTTACCAGCATCCTTAACAATGCTGTGGGTCACTGGAGTTCATGGACCCCCGTCAGAGTAGAACAAGTGGAAACCCACAGGCAAAAAAGTGTGAATAATTACCAAAAACCAGCATTATTCAAACAAAAAGCGATGCACGTCATCCTTTTATTGCAACAGAAACTTATGATGACACACATTTTCAGCTCTAAGAAGGCGGCCATCATGTTGCAGATGAAGAAAACGTTATAAAATTGAACATAAAATAGACATTATCAGGTTTGTTTAAGCCACACTTGTTATCACCCACAAACCTTTGCTGTAATCTCCTGTAAGCAGACAGAGAGGCTAAGTTACAGCTCAAAACATTTGGAGGTCAGCAAACAAAGAGGACAGATAAGCTGTGAAATCTGCAGCAGGTCTGAGATAAGAGTGATTGAAAAGTGAAACCTGAGGAGTAGCAGCATCACACAAGGAACTTGACAAAGGTAAGGGTGTTGTATTTTGGACTTCATTATTGCCACAGAACTGAATAGATCCACATGGTGCAGGGTGGGGAAGCTATGTTAGCTATATGGTATTTCAAGTATGGAGCGATAGGAGGGTGTTGTGTATCCGCACATTTCTGTTTGCAAGGACACCCTGCGGTTCTTCTTTCTTCCTATTATTTACTGTATATCTCCCCATGTTTCTCCCTTCAAGCTGCTGGAGCTATGATGGCTGTGATGACTAACACAGCTATTTGGCCTCAGACACGTATACAGAGAGAAGAAACAAGGATCAAGAGCACGTGACAGAAACACTGGGAGATGTGAACAAACAGCAGCTTCCTGTGTGTTACAGAGAAGTTAGCACTTCCCAGCAAAGCTGTAAGACCAACTAACACGTATGGCACGCTTTTAAAAGAGTTTCAGGGCAAGCAACCTACAAAAATTCTGAACTCAGATGCTCCTACTTTTGACTGTGACTTTAATCACTCATAAGAAGAGGATTTGGCCACATAGTTGAGCTCTCTGCTGTCCAGGCAACAAGCAACAAACAGAGATTTGTGGCAAAAACATTAAGTCTGATTAGTGCACATGTTTACCTGACCATACTTGTGGGCATCAAAGAGGGACAGTTTTCTGAACATGGGAATGATACCCAGTGCAGATTCCCAGTGACCATGCTATGCAAGGTCATCCATTAAAGGCACTAAGGCAGACAGGGGCCACGTTCTCACAGCAAGAGACTAATTTATGAGTTAAAAAAATGTAAAAATATAATGAAGTCACTTATTTGTTATTAAAGGAGATGTTTATAGTGATCAAAGGGTGAAAGGCAGCCTTTAGTCTCTGTGCAAAGGACAGAGAGTACAGACTCAGTTAGTGGGCGCTCCAGTTCATCAGCAGTCTGCAATTCAGACTGGACGGCTGGATTAAGTGCCTCGTACTTTCCAAGAACATCTGCACATTACACACACACATTACATTACACACCGTTCCACATTGACTGATCAAGATCGAGATCATGCAGAACTCATGGACTCCATGCCATTGCGGTCTCTTCCCATGGACCTCCAGCCTTAATCTCCTCTCACAGTAAATTGCCATTCAGAGTGTTTTTGAGCACCATCGTGAGGCCCTTGGCCATGGGAGAGCAGAGCACAGAGGGCTCATAATCCTATCTAACAGGAAATGGTTGGGATGCCAGGATACATCCACAGCAGGACTCATTCCCCCACATGCCTTGCGCAACGTTTAGTTCTGAAAGCTGGAGCACTGACCAGTGCACACACACATGCATACACACACAACGAAAAAATGTGCAATTAACTCAAATATCTTAATGAGGGTCGTTACTGTGCGTGATTCATGGCAGAGAAACAACACAGATAAGGATTCCAGCAGATGTTTATACAGGAAATATGCGTCACTGTAAACTATTTCAGCAGTCAGCTCATTCCAGACGATGTTTCAACATTTTTTTTATGTACTGGATCAAAAATGTAAATAAAGAAAAACAAAGTACTGATGAGGTACAGTACACCTGATTCTAATGTCCTAACCTATGACCTATTTTACATTTTTGCATTACGCATCGCTTCCTGCTGCTGTGCTCCCCTGTGAGCATTCCAAAGAAACACACTGATTACAACCAGACAACAGAACTTTGTCTTAACCTGAATTTGATATGACACGTTATAATTGACCTCATATTAATGATGTCACTGCAAATCAATGTGTCACATCAATATGTTTGCCAGACAAACTAATGAGGCAACATGCTGTCATTAAACAAAGAGCATGTAACATTTTTTAAAGTGTAAGTCACTTTGGCTCTGTCATTGAAGATTCATTTACAAGCACACACACGGACAAACGGACACACAAACACACAAACACACACACACACACACACACACACACGCATGCATGCAAGCTCATGCACACACAGACACAGTAATATAATTTGGGGGTTCATACGTGGCTGGGCGTTAAGAGAAATGGCAGCTAGCAGAATATGAAAGTAATTACTGGCCCAGAAATGTACTATTTATATTCCTTTCATAGCTCATTTGAGACAAATCTCCCACAACCGAACAGAGACCAAGAAATGAAAGCCAGGAACAATTGCCTGGCTTCCATCTTGAAGTAAGAAAACAAAAGGATAAACAATGCACAGTAAAATAAAAACACCCCAACAACAGAAAACAAACAATCAAGAGGTCATAAGAGAAAATTTGACTATATCTTGTCTCATGCTGTGGTTAACAAAATTGCACTCAACACCAAATGTCTTCTCCATGTGTGAAATTATTGCTTTATTCCTCATGTGCGGCTGTGGATAATTGGCTTTTCAGCAGCATGTCAGAGGAAATCAAGGGAGTCAAATCCATCTTTAAAACTCACTTAAACAAAACTATATGGTGATTTATGGATTTTAGACTACGTTTAAAGCATGGTAAGATGGATATCTCTCATTTTGAATTGTACTATTATGAACAGATGTGAAACGGTACACAGTTTTGCGTCATTTTAGACCAAAATATTATTTAAGTCTTGATTTAAGTAGTAAAAAATGGAAAATAAATGGTGGTAATGCTTGGATCTCTTTCTATTTTTCTTTTCAACAAATGAAAAACTTCTTTCAGAGCAGCACGAAATTAATTTCTGCTCTGAACAGCATTTAAGGGATGACGAAAAAAGCTTTTCTTCTGACGTCTTCCTGCATGCATGCAAAGTTATAAATAATAAACAAATCAAAGTCCTCTGAAGTAGATATATAGTATTAGCAAAAGTCATGAATATTGCATTTGGTTTCTTTTTGTCACTGCACAATTGTAGGACAAAAGATAGGTCAACTGACCTTGTTTGTCTGTGACCCAGGCATATTATGGGATTACCTTTTTTTTTATCATTTGAGGGGAAAAAAAGAATGACTGGAATCTAAAGTAACTCCATAAAAGCTGCACTTTGTAAGCACTGCTTAAAATTATTAAAATCCCTGTAAAGGGCTGGTTCAAGGCAGTAAAACATGAGGAACTACCAATAAAGACCCGGCTGCTCTGGCTGAGTGAAGCCTCACTGACTCTTTATGAGCTGCACAAAAACACATTACTTACTCACTTTGACAAGTAGCGGAGGCATGAGGCACCAGAAAGAGACAAACATACTATCTGATAAACAATGAGCAGCATCGTTGGGCCTCAGAGTTACAACAGGCTGCCACAATAGTTTAAACACAGACAAAATAGGGAATTCTGAAAAAAGACACTTAAAGAAGCTTAGACAGGCTTGCTGAATCTAAACAAATTACGCATCACAAAATTTGGTACAGCTCTAAAACATTTGCATATACAACCAGATATGAGCTTCTGGATTATGGCCTTGTACATCAGTTTCAGATACTTCTTTGATGAAAATCTGGGAAAGGAAAATATTGTTTGATTTAGGTCTGATCTGTTTATCAGATCCAAGAGATAGTCATTTGTTGACCTTTGCTGAGGTCTGCAAATCATACCATAATCATACCATGTTCTATGGTAATCACAAGAACAATTCAGTAAGTGTGAAGTTAGATTGACATCGACAGTTCGGGTATGCAGACTGCACCACAACAGTGACGGTCAAATTTCTGTTTGGAGCAGGATATCAAAATAAAGTTGGAAAATAAATGCAAAGTTTTAAATTGGCTGTTTTATTGGACGATCAAATAAATAAACCCTTTTCATTCAACAGTGAAACCACAGGTACAATTGTTGACCCACATATCAGAGTTACTGATGTTTGACACATTTTGTCTGAATGTTGCATAACGTATGGAGCCAGTCACAGATTGCAGTACATTTTCAATCTCACGGTCCTTTCTAATGAACAACAGTTGTTTATTCAAATTTTAATTTGTTTTAGACCAAAAAGATCATCATAATTTTCAAGATGCAACTTGAGAAGAGCTACTAAAACTACAGTGTTATGAAACTGGAAAGAGAAGCCAATCTTCAAACTTCAAAGAAGCAACCAATGAAAGTTCTGTGATTTTGCTTAAGTGACTTTAACTGTCAGCCGATAATCAAAGTTATGTCAGTATATCTTTCATAAATCTGGATCTCAAGATTTTTTATCTTCAGTACCTTACAATGGCTGCATGGAGTATCATCGCCATGTATCTCATAAGTTAACAGTACAAAGAGAGAGGTGTCTGTGACTTGTGCTGACATGGCCATCTGTTCTGCAACTTACCTGGAGGGCGCAGTTCATCATACGAATGATGTAGTCAAACTGCTGGTGGTCCAATATGGCACGGTTCTGTTGAACATGAAGACTCAGTTCGTCAGTCAGACACTGACGAGCTGCTTTGCCTTTCAGAGCGCGCAGTGCAGCCGGCAGCGTCTGACAAGAGAAGAAAGGGCAAAGAGAAAAAATATTCCTTTAATATAAGTGACAGAGCTGCAGAAAGGAGCTGCTTTGATCAACAACTTGTGACTGTTCAAAACATGGGAAACTTTGCTTGTCCGGATGTTTTGGCCTTTTTGAGAAAGCAGACTCTTTTGTTATGAAATATTAGAAGTAATTTGATTTTGTTCTTCATTCACTGCTAAAGAATAACATCGTGTACCGACACAGTTCTTTCGCCTGGTTCGCCCTGTCGTATGGTGATCATGTTTATGCTGTCGATTAGGCAGTGAAGGATTTACAGTCCCACTTGGGGCTCAGAGGATGTAAACTACGCATTCTTACATTTGCACAGAGATGCAGGCTTGGATTATATAACTCCTATATGAAGCCAGGGGGATACATAAAGCAACTGGCAACCGTCCCATTTGAAACACATTGAATGAATCTTGGGCAGAATGGTAACCTATGACCTCACACACATGGTGCTGTAATGAACCAACATTTGAGCAGAAAACTATGTTTAGTGTGGATTCTTGTCGAAGCATGCACAAATGACAAAAACAGGGATTATAGATATCACCATGGATTCAGATAGTGTTTGATTACAGACACCATCTATTTCTGTGCCTGAGCATCTGTGTGTCAGCTGGGAAATATTAGCATGGTGAAGGTGGTGAGAGATCTACAGCTCCACGAAGGGCAGATGCCTCCAGTTAATGAGCTTGCTTAAAGGTCGATTAGCTCTCCTGCTGCTGCTGCTAAAAGACAGCAAGCATCACCTTTTCGGTCTCCAAGGTCTTGTTGTCGAAGATAAAGGAAATGCAGCTCCGCACCACCTCCAGTCTTCGTGCACTGTTAAACACAGAGCTGCTTTTACCCATGATGGACACTGGAATACGACAGAAACACGGAGGAAGAGAGGAATAACTGCAGGTTAAAACTACAGCTGCTACATAAACACCAAAGCCTTTTTTTACAAGTCAAAAAACATTTTGCAGATAACAGTTGAGCTAAATCTATAACTGTGGGAAATATTTAACACGAACAAAACCCCTGCTGGTTGTAAGGATTTTGAGTAAGTTATGATTTCATCACTGTAGTGTTACTGCACATAACAGCAGTTGAAATTTTGCCATACCAACAGGGGGTCCGGCAGGTACAACACACTTCCTCTCAGGTCGTGTAGACAAAGGGGCACTGCTGTGTTTTGCCACACCCTCCTCCACCAACTTCTCCACCTTTTCGTCATCCAGCAGGGGGAAGGGTACCTGGTGCACCCGCAGGTGGGATCCCTCAGACGGCCGAGGCACTTTCTGGAATGCCATGTGGGGGTTTGGGATCTCCTATAGGATATGCATCAGAGAACAGCATGTACTGATAGGATACACATCTGTATATACAGTAGTTACACAGCATAACACCTGTGGAGCATGCTCAAATAAGGATGTGTGTGGTATATGGTACAGCACCAGTAAAACAGAGGAGATGTAGTGAGCTGCATAAAGTCTTACATTTTTGTACAGCTGCTCAGAGAGATCTCTGATGTGCTTCTGCAGCTTTGCAGGGTTGACCTCTTCTTCCTTAAATGTGTCTGTGTCTAAGGCCACCAGCTAAAAAGCCAAGCAACAAACACACAAAACACAACAGAACAGTTTTATTTAACTATTATAGAGGTGGAGTACAGAGTTGAATACATTCTGAGCTTAACAAACAGATCAAGTATTGTCATTATAGCATGAAAATCTCCCAATTTATAGACATAAAGAGCAGGGGAGTAAGGTTCAGCTTTTAGTGGAGCATCATGGTACTGTACCTCATCAAACAGATCGCAGGCTCGGAAGGGCGGACCTCTTTCTGACACAAAGCCAGCAAAGGCCATGCCATCCAAAACCTTGGTCAGAAAATCATTCTCAATGAGGCCCCGCTGGCCCAGGAAGGCAGTCTGGGTAATGTCAGAAATAGGGCAGTTACAATCCCACACATATACAGCAATGTAATCTTGGTCATATGGCCATATTGAAGGATGAAAAAAGAAGCGCAGGGATCACAGCCATTTTTGGCCATAATTTTTATTGCTGAAATCATGGATAAGTTCTCCAGCATGTACAAAAAGGGTAATAAATCTAGTTATAAACGACTACGTGCAAATGAATTTAATTTACTTTATTTGTAATTATTTGTGCTTGGGGGTAGAGGAGATAAAACACAGCTCACTGAAGCCGTCTCTACTCAGTGGTTCCAGGCAAATAAGCAGAGCGTTTGTTTTATAATGCGATCCATGTGGGGTACTTTGAGGATGATGTGCCGAGGGGTTACCACGGAGACACCACAGACACGAACAAACAAAGTCCCCCGGCACAAAACAAAAATGTAAACCTAATACGTTTCATATGGCTCAGCGCCGGGCTTTGCCCAAGGTTACAGGATTGTGTCCGGAGCTTGCATAAACAAAAGGATAGCATCACGGACGAGTCACGCAAACACACACTTTGCGCACCCCTGACAGGTTTATCTGTCAGGTCTTTACGTGTAATTCCATCCTCAGTGCCATACTCCAGCTGAAAACATTCTTGGCAGATTGAGAGAACAACGTGTTTGTTAAGAAGCCATTGCTAAAGAGGTTTATTCTAAGGTCAAGTATTGGAAAACAATGTTTTTGCCAAATTTTAATTAGAGCACTGGGAATTCCATTTTCTTACCTTGTGAAAGTGAATTACAGGTTCAGAATGTATGCGAATGAGCTGCAGGCAAGACCTGTAGCCTTGGAAGAGTTGTGCAAACAGTCTGAGAAAGACAGCCCTCACCTCCTTGTCCTGAAAACACAGACACACACGCACACACACAAACACGCACACACACAGACAGAAGACTCATCAAACAGCTATGCCGATAATGCAATCTGGTAAGTTTATTATGCAACACTTAAGCTTTTTCTCTTAAGAGTACTGGGTTACGGTTAGTTAGTGCCCTCACTTCAACGCCAAGCTTGTAGAGACAATACTCTTCATTTGATCAGTCCTAATGATGAGTCAGCCTCAGGATAACAGATGAATAGAGGGCATGTGAAAGAGGGGCTACAGACTTACCAACAACTTGAGGTTGGACGGTGCAGTGCGAGGTGGAGGGAATGCATTGTCTGCTATCTCCAAATCAGGGTGCAAAACCTATGAAGAAAACATTTATCTCCAAATGATTTATAGTTTTTCATGCAGCAGATGCTTTGAATAAGTGCAAAAGCAACACAAGCGAACATTCCTTCTGCATGATAAGTAAACAGACAGTACAGCGTACTATGAAAAAGTGTCACATGATTTAATTATGAAAGTTAAGTAAGAACATCAATTTTACGAGCAGTCACTGAGGGAGTCTGAGCACAATAA
Source organism: Acanthurus tractus (assembly GCA_029783725.1). NCBI lineage: Eukaryota > Metazoa > Chordata > Actinopteri > Acanthuriformes > Acanthuridae > Acanthurus > Acanthurus tractus. Next base: position 13,455,775 of record JAQNCA010000001.1, read on the forward strand.
CACCAGAGTGTAAGACTGCCTTAGAGACATGTACACTGACGCTAAACAAGAAAATGTAAGGAAAGAATTTGTCTGTTTGGTCTTGCATTTGTTCTTGCCCACTTCAAATGTCATCATATTGTCATTTTAAATATGACTGAAGCTGTGTGTGTATGCAAGTATGTTTGTACTTACCAGGGACAGGGCCGTCTGTGTTTGGTGCAACACAGGTTCAGGGAGCACGGACAAGTGGATACACTCAGGAATCTTTATTGTTCCTCCATCCAGGTCAGCAATAATGACATCCAACTGGTGAACACACATAAAACACTTGACAGGTCAGGATGATTGCAGAAGTAGTGTGAGAAACTAAAGTGCATGTCTGAGAAGGTTCAGCCAAAACCAGCTAAACAAATATCTCTTTGTAGGTCAGATTACTTAATTTTCATGTGTGAAAACTTCCTGATACCAGAGGGCTCGTTAAATTAACTCTCATGGTCAGTAGAAACAAGATTAGAAGTCCTAAAATGTCACAACGCATCATCACTTTCAACTCTAAACGCCCAAAATATTTCATTAAGGTTTGACAGATGTTTGAAAAACATTTAACAATTTATGTTCCTCACAATCTGCATGCAAGTAGAAAACGATTGCTAGATGTCTGGGATGCATCTGCACTCACCAGATCCTGGATTTCACTCTGAAACATCGAATGCACTCCAATGATGAAGGGAGTGGGTGAGCTCAACACCTCCAGCAGCCTCGAAGGCAGAATGGGGATGTATGGGTAACTGAACACAGGAGATGACAATCAGAATGAATACACACAATATTGAGACTAAAAAAACAGATAAGGATTAATTACATGACAAGTGGGCAACTAAGAGCCTACTCTCTCCTGCAGAGTGTTTGCGTGTTTGAGCATTTGAGCAACTCAGATGAGTAAACTTGCTTTAAATGATAAGAGAGCAGATTGAGATAGAGACTGCACATGGCACTCACTGGATGTTCATAAATTTTGCAACAATATCGCTTACAAGGTTTGGAAATTTTAACATTTAAGATTACGTATGAGGAACTAGGAACTAGGGCACGGACAACGTGTAATATGTGTAAAATTTGTACACTTAAAAAAAAAATCATAAGACAGAGGAAAAATTATCCAGGAAATGATTTCTTAACATGTAGAGGGATTCACAGTTTATTTCACAACTACAATTAGATAATCTCAAACACTTGTGCTACTAAATTTTCAACTAAAAGCGCCTGGAGTGTCCACACATGAAAAGCTGGGAGCTCTCTGAAGACGCCAAAGCAGATGCATGTGCTCCCTTCATATCAGGAACAATTGAGAAGGACACTGGTGCTTAGAAAAACCTCTAAATGGATGCGGGCCCTTGGTGGGCTTTTATGACAGCTTGCTACCACTGGTTTGTGTTTATGGGTGAATGAGAGGGACTGTGAAGTGATGTGTCCAGCTTGATACATAGCAAAGTCCCAGTTTTTCCATTGTTTGTTTAATTGCATACATATATCCGTTTCCACGGTGGTGAGAACGTCGTATTGCTCAGATTGGGGATTTCTTTTCAATGCATTTTAGGCATTTTGTTCACACACAATGCAGTTAAGGTCACTAAAATCTATCTTTTGGCAAACTCCAACAAGGGTTTGCTCTTTGCAATGTTGGCATGTGAACAGCTAGCATTTTTAACTTATAACCACAGAATGTAAAGTGTTTCCTCAGATGTGTGACCTTACAGTGTGTGTGCCATTTTCTTTTCTTTTCTTTAGATGATATTGTGCAGGTGCTAACCTTGCTAGCAAGACTTTTCACGCTTGCACATAAATGAACAGTTACTCCATTATTATTATATTGAGGAAAAGAAGTGTCACCGCAAAATAGGTCACCACACTCTCACACTCCTACAACACAGATGCTGCCACCCACTGGGTAAGTTTTGCGCAAGAACCAGTCAGACCTCTAGTTGGTACTTACCGTACATATTAAACATAATAGCTATTTTTCCAGGCTCTTATTTCCTAATACAGCCCAAGGGTAGGGATTATAATGCTATCTGATGGTTTGGCATGCTTACAGGGTTTTTTGTTTTAATTTGATCTTAGTTTTACTTGAAATAGTACTTATGTGGATAGGATGCTCTTGGAGAATGAAGGACAGAAGAAAATCTGATATAAAATTACTTGTGTAAGTAGATATTGGTCTACTAGTACATCATAACTACTATGAATGTTGCAAGTTACGCGTGTGCTTTTCTTACAGACAGGCCAAAACGTCTGCTGTGAAAAGGACCTGATGTCTCAGTGTTTGCATGTTACATTTTGTCTGCCTCTGTTTATTCTTTTGTTGTTGTGTTAGCTTATGTCTCAGTAAATAAAACAAAGTACATACAAGTACTCTTGATGTTTCAAAGTTTAATGTAGTCATGCTGTTGCTTGGAGTCACTTCTAAAAACCTTATGCTGGGGAGGAAAAAAATTCACTTCTTCTTTACAATATCAATAGTATTGTGCTCATTTGTTCTTAAAAGGGAAGGAAAAAGTGAAAGTGAAAGGCACTTATCGGAGAAGTGAAATTTTAAAAAATCTCAAGTTATAAAATATAAAGGGTAGTCACATCCAGAAGACACACCAGTTTCCAGAACTGAATACAACAGAGTTAATCATCAGTCGAATCACAAGCAGTAGAAGTAATGACACCAACCTCAGTGTTAGTGGAAAGTCACATGAGAATCTGTCTCACTGGGGGGGGTCAAACACATACTCACCTGTATTTAAGTGGAAACATGAGGGCTTCGAGAGCACGACACGCCTCCCCAAGCCTCTGGTAGCTGGTGGAGTGGAACAAAACTTTGTGCTCGGTCAGAACCGCACAGAACAAGCTTAGAACATTTTGGATTCCTGGAATGAGAAAACAAATGAGAACAAAATAAATGAGGTTATTTGTTGGAATGTGACTGCCACATTATTCCAAGCCATTCATCAAACATTGGACAAAGATTACAATGTACAATATTCCCTTGGGAGTACTGCTCTTATCCATAACAGGTTCAAGACTGATTACTGCAATTCAAAACATACAATATTCTATACAATTTTGGCAGCGTTATGCAGACCAATCATATTGATCCTAATACAGAAGACTGTTGTGCAACTTATGGATTGGATATAAATGTGTTTGCATCAATGTACTAATCTCACTTTGAAGATGCTGGAGTCTGGAAAAGGTGCTGACAGATTCAACAGTCTGCGAAGTTGATTCAAATCTGTTTTTAATTGTCAAATTAAAGTTCAGCGTTGAGATCATTTCTTCTGCAGCACCAAGAAGGCCAACATGTGTCAATTCTTTGTTGAGGAGGAAGTCTGATAATACTCTGGCACTCTAATTTTTCTCCAGAAGAGAGCATCACTTCCTCTGCACAGACGACTGCAAATTTACTGGTTTACTGAATAAAATGCCCATGTACGTTAACTCAAACTCCTTTTAACGGCACTAATTTTTTTAACGTGCGATTAATGACGCACGGTCTGTGCCTTGCCAGCTCCCGTAGTTTCAGGAAGTGGTGCTAAAATAACATTGCAAACGGTTACAAAGCAGAAATGGATGCAGAAAAGGGGCTTTTAAACTGAAAGTTTAGCTTTAAAGTTTTGCCTGATGGTTCTCTGGACAAAACAAAAGTGATTTGAATTTATTGTAAATGTGAACTAAGCTAGCACATCCAGTCTTAAATACCACATGATGGCCAACATACCGCTGTTGCCGAGAGCCCTCCTCCTCCTCCTCGCCAAAGACAGACAGTGCTGGATAGCTTTACAAATATAGCTTTTTATCTGTAAACCTTAATGGTTAGGATCATTGGCTTGAGAATACCTCAAGGTTTGAGTTTTTTTTGGTTTTTTTTGGGAGAGTATCTGGACAGTATCAGTACGTAATTGTTTTGGAATGTTTTAATGACAATAAAAATAGAATATTTCCACAAAGGAATTATTATTGTCCTCCCCGATTTTTCAGATTAGAGTATACGAAACACAATAAATATCTTGTTAAGTTTCATATAGAGCAGGGTAAAAAAAAATGAGATTAATATGTGATTAATCACAAGTTAAATCATGACACTAATGCGATTAATCGCTTAAAAATTTTCATCGACAGACAGCCCTAGTAATTACACATAGGCAGGAGTAGTGAGCTGACCGTGGATTATAACAATTACAAGAGAAATCATCAGTGATGAAAGAGCAGTTTATTTAAATAAATTAGAGCAAAATTACTCTTGCCCTTACTCTTGCAATACAGTTCAGATTTTTAAATTTGTAGATTTAGTGCATTCCTTCAGTTTAATGGTACTTTGGCTTAGCTGCCTCATTTGTAGTTAAGAAAGATTTAATCTAAAATAAAATAGTTGCGTCACCAATAACAACAGCAATTTATCACCTAGAATCACTGCACATCACATAAATCTGCAAGCTGTCCACTGCTTCTTTAAGCCATGTCATTATGACAAAACCAACTAATTTCTATAACCAAATGAAGAGTTTATATCAAACATAATATAGAAACCTATAGTGAAACTCATCTCTGAAAAACAAAAGGAAACGACACATTATCATACAGTATAAATAATATTTCAAATACCGATGTGACAATCCGGAAGAATTCTAAGATTACAGTTCCTGTTATTGTTTCCTATCAAGCAACTGACAGAACAATTCATCACACATCGCAGTGATAAAGACAGAGGAACACTGGCAGACATGTATCCGCGCCACTTGGGGTGCTGGGTCTGGATGTTTGGCTGCTGGAACACAGCACTTCAGTGATAAACAGGAAACTGAACACAAGCCTCAACAAAATCTCAGTTCTGACAAACCAAATGTCTTTGAGTTGATTCATTTTTATCAGAAATGGTGGGCTCAAATGCCGTCAAGTACTCTAGGCAGTACATTTTTGCATCCCTACCTCCAGTTTTATAACGTCACACCTCAGAGTCAGGTGTTTACTCGTCTTATGGAAGCAGTGACACACTTCCTGGCCTTAAATAAGAAGTAACGGAACATCCCAAAAGAGACAAAGGCAACAAACAACAAACAACAGTGCTGCTGATGGCCAGTTTTATCTCCCGGGGGATTGTACTTCCTGTGCAGAGTGACATGGTTAACACACATTCCTCTCTGATGACTGTAATGACCCGTGTATAGCTACGAAGCAATCCTCATACGGACATGTGGATGACCAAATAAGTGGAAGTTGTTCTCTCTGCCTACGTGTAGCTGATCAGCTGACTTGGAATATTTACCTTCCTGACAGCAAGTAGGAAGTCAGTTTTATGGGTGGAAGAATGATTAACTCGGTCAACGTTTACCTGTTGGACATTTTCACACTGTATGCCATAGAGTCTTAACTCTCAATCCTGCTATGTGAGTAAAACATATTTATTTATCAGAGTGAGATTAAGGACAAAAAACACTTGTTACAACAAGGTGCCACTTATTGCAACAACAGAAGCCGGGCTGATGACTGGCAGATAACAGCACACTTTAGTTCTTGCATGATCAGGGGACAAAGTGAGTCGTAAAATGACTTTGATCCTACAGTGTACATTAACTGTCTGAAAAATGCCAAAAGCATGACCGAATGGAGGAACGTAAACACTGTTAAAGGAGTAGTTAAACTGTAAGGGGAATACAATAAGTTACTTTCTTAACAAGAATTACATGAAAAGAATGATAATACTGTCATGTCTGTTGATTTAATGTGGGTCTTACAGCCAGTTGGTGGTTAGTGTAGCTTAGCCTGGAAAAAGTAAAAAAAAGTAACCTGGCTTTGTCTAAAAGGTAATAAAAGAAGAAGAACAAGCTTGACATGTGACGCCCATTCACTTTATACTTCCAGTATGACTTTAACATTAACAATTACAATTTTGGGGCCTGAGGCTGCCTAGAGAACAAACAGCATTGCATAAACTGTGCTGATTCATGGAAACCTGCTTATTAGGACATGACGGCCCATGGCTGGGTATTATATCAAGACTTGTTTTTTTGTGTATCCAGATTGGTTAAAATTGCATGACTCCCACATAACCCTGATCACATGTTTATCGTGCAAGTACCCCCCATGTTCACCACTTTGTCCAAATAAACAGAGGATGGTGTGAATACACTCAGGAAATAAAATCCACTCTGTTTTCAAGCACATTCTTCTAATCAAATGAGGCAAAATGACGGCCAATTTTCCATTACAAATCAAATTTCAGGTGAATAATATTTCATTTCACTCTCTCAGCTCTCCACAGATGTACACTTGGAGCTGCAAACAAGTGAACTACGCCTGACTCTTTTTGAATGCTTGACAATCCAAAAATATAATATACAATGGTTCACTTCACGATTTACTTCAAAACATCCAACAAGCTGCAATTTGTAAGACCAAGGAAAGTAATAAGCACTCCTTATAGATAGTTAAAATACTCTTTGTTTGAGTCATGGTGAATCACCCATTTGCATCACTAACAAAGCAAGTATTGCTTGTGCAAAATTGCTTACAGTTTGAACAGTTAGCACTGAGCAAACATGACAATGTGAAATCAGCAAACTGCATCAAATCTTTATCATGTGCTCCTTCTTGCCCAGAGAAAATTACAGAAACACTGGTGGGACAAAGCAAAAACCACCATAATCTTTCTTCATACACAGTTAGTGAAGAATTAATCCAACTTCTTAATGGCCCATTGCAATAGACCCCTAATTGTACAAGTCTTACGGTGCTGCATTATACCCCCATGTGATCAGCATAGTAGCACTGAGTCTCTAAATATCTGATAAGGATCAAGACTTAATGAATGGAAAATATGCCACATACATAAAGCTGATTTATTAAAGCAAATAACACTAATAAGGAAAAATGCCAGTAATATGGTTAAGACAAATAATCTTTTAGTGGCTGCTGTCAGATTGTAACAATCACCAACCAGAAATGTCTTAAAACCATAAATGGGATATTTTGTAAATGTGACCTGTAGCAGGAAACAATTGTTTATTCAATAAACTCTACGGCAGGATGTTAATAACAAATAAATGACACAATACAGAGTCATTAACAAGTCATCGTCTGACTCATTAAGTCTCATGATTACTAGTTAGTAGAAATCAAAGAGCCTGGACCCACCCAGCTGCTGGAAGAGCAGAGCAACACTTTTGCATGTAACAGGCAGGGTGTCGTTCAGAGGTGTCTGGATGAGCTGCCGGTCTCCTGCTCCCAGGCTAAACAGCTTCTGTAAAGAAAAACAAAAGCAGCGAAGGTCAGAGAACAGTCATGGAAAAATTTGCACGGCTTCAGGGCTAAGCAGTGATAAAGTGACAGCCGTACATTAAGATTTATTACAGCTAAGTGAACTGAGACTGTATCAAATACAGAAGGTACATGCTATTCAGTGCAACGCAGATGTAGGGCTGTTTGCCTGTCAGAGCAAAGAAAACCTCAATTACATGTCTGCTGAAATATATCTGGTGCAGCTGCCACAATATCATATACTTCTTGAAAAAGATCCTCGCCTTAAAATAAATATATGTATATAAAGCACATTTCTATAGTATGTATTTGCTGCTGTAAGGTGGATTTGGTCAAGTCAAACTGGAGATGTGACAGATGTGTTTTGGGTGTCTAAGTGTTTGGAGTAGTTTGATTATCTTGTACTGGGACATCAAAAAAGCTGTCAGTAGAGACCTTTAAGATTTGGAAAACAAAAGTTATTCTCGGTGAAAAAAAACAAAGGTGTTGCAGGGTCTCCTTTCACACAATTCTTGACATACTTGCACCTTTAACTAGGTGCTGTTTTGACAAATGAGTCTGCTCCACAGTTGAGGTTCAGCCTAAAGGCACACTTAAGGACTTGGGATTTGAAGTGGCGTCTTGCTGGGGAAAAGGCAAAATTCTTTCCTCTTACAGCACATTAGCATTTGCTTAAAATATCTGATTTTGGATGTGGATTTTGGGATTTTATAAGGATTTCTCCCCAGTGCAGTGGTAAATGTACAGTTATTTTCCAGTGCGATTGAGACACATTTTGGCTCTTTTTTCTTTTCTTTTTTTTTTTTTAAAAGGTGTCGTAAGATGTAAGTAAGCAATCTATTTTCTGATTCACTACATTTGTAGCCTCGCCCTCTGACATTTGGCCACAAACTGCTGCAAATAAATTACAAAGTAATGAGGGATTTTAATGTACTGACATTTTAAATATATTTTCCCTTAACTCTTATAAATACAGTTAAAGAGCCTGGATGTCCTTTGCACTCGTCTAGGCTGAGCTGTTTTGTTCTGAGTAAGATGATGGAAGAAAAAATGACGAATATGTATTTAAAAAATTACTGCCTGTGGCTCGACAACCATCTCTGGCACCACCTGAACATGACATTCCTGATTGGTTGCACAGCTCGCATAAATCATTTCATTAGCTGCACCACTGACCCTCAGCCATCACCTCAACAAAACGATCACTGCCTCGGAGAAAAAAAAAAAAGTTGACATGAGCCTTTTTAGCACCTTGCCTGGTCTGAATTTGTGAGGAGCAGTTCAGCAGCAGACACTGCTGGAAAGTAATTAGTTACATGAAACCGAGAAATGCCTTCTTTACATTTTTCCTACAAAGCAACAGAAGCAAAGCCGTTTGGATAAATGTAAGTACAACATTAAGAAGTATAAGATGGCTTAGAAGGACTGCCTCTGTGTCTAGACCACTGAGTGGGCTGTACATCCCCAAACTCTGGTTGTTGTTTTTTCAGTTCTCTTGTTAAAATGTGTTGCGCTTCTTCTATGCCATTCAAATCTATGCACACTGCTCTATGCAACCTGAATTCTGAATCCATTTCTGCAACCAGCTGGCCATGTCAAGGAGAGCAGCTGTGCCCCTTGACAAGAACAGCACTAAGAAGTGCTAATTTCATTTTTTTTTAAATCAGAAAAGGGCTCATGAAGACTGTACAGTGTAAAACTTTCTTTTTTTTTTCCTAAATCAGCAGCTAAAAATACTGTCAAACACAAAATGCTTCTCATCAAACCTGAGGAGATGTTTACAAGAAGTTAATGTGACCACAATCAGCCAAAAAATGTAAACTTTCAAAAACTGAAAAGGGGAAGTAATAAGGCATACTTCTTTGACAGATAAAAATAATAACATTGCTTGTCACATTTTTATCAGGGTGACTATACATCTGTAACAGATTACTTTCTAAGAATGACCTCAACACTGACAGCAGAACATTTTTGCGCAGTGCAGTGATTTGGGTGTGCTTTACCTCAGTTAGGTTAAACCTCACCTGGGATCCACCGGCAACAGGAACCTGAAATGTGAAGAGGTTGGCCACCAGACCCTCTAATGGGAAACTCAGGCTATCGATGTACACTGTGTAAATCAGACCCAAGCAGCCCTGGAAGAATAAATGTGAAATATAAGTGAGACATTACACATGGACACAGAAAGAGGACACTAAGCTATATAGTCATCATTACTGCTGACCCTTCAGTTTACAAAATCTGGACCATAAGATTACTGTGCTTGTTATTATTCTGTGTCAGTTAAGTTTGGCAGAACAATATATTTTAACTTGCATACATAGAAGAATCTATTAACATGAATAGTTAGGCTGGCCTTGAGTCTTCAAACCTTGAGATAACCTGAATCTATAAAAAGGTCTGCGTTGCTGTTGTTTCTATGTCTTATTTACTTTACTGAAGTGAGAGCTTAGGCTTGAGCAAACTCCGGCCTATATTTGCAGACAGTGCAAAGTAGATTAGAGTTGTCTTAGAGCTGCAAGATGAAAACACTGATTTGACAAACATTCTGAGCATTCCTTCTGAAGAAGACGGAACAATATTTTTTAAACAGGATTTAATCATACAGTGTCTTATTACCCGGAATATTTCAGGATAATCCAGCCTGGACACGAGAATGAGACTTTTTGGTGCAAACACTTGAGCTGGGTGGATCAGGCCATCTTCCTCTGCCTCCTCGTCTTCATCTCCATCAGCCTCGATACTCTTTGATCCCTGAAACATTAAAAAAAAGAAGATATTTTAGTTGAAGAGTTCAACACAGTGCCTTGGACTACAGATCTTGAACTGTACAGCAAAGCGTGCCAGCTGAACTATTAGTTTGAAGTTGGAAAACACTGTATGCTTCAAACGAGTCATATTGTCCACATTGATTTACACATTTTTTGGGGGGGTGGGGGGGTGGAGGGGTGTTAAGTTAAGTGCTAATTCATGATATTATTCTGGGTAATAGCTGCTAAAATAGTAGTTTGATGACCAAACTTACATACAAGTTGATGGATGAAACCCAACTTCTAACATCTAATTTTCCCATTTCTCCTGAAGGAGTGTGTCACAAAAGAGGCTAGAGTACAACTAGTGAAAATAGTTTAGATAAAATTCTTGCATTGGACAAAGCTGGAGCCCCTCACAACATCTTTAAAATCCCCCTTGGTCTCCTGAGAGGAGATAAGTATTTATGAAAGTTTGGACAATTAATTATCTCCATTCCTAATCAGTCCCTATTCAGCACAGCTTCGTATCCCTCTGGAGCCATTGAATGAACACAACAGATTTCATAAAGTTATAAGTTGATAGAAGGTCTTGCCGACAAAGGACAAAATGAGACTGGATTTCCTCAGAAGAGAGGCAAAATAAGTTTAGAAGATTAACGCTGCTCCCCTAAAGGGATCACATACTTTGCTAACACTGCAGATGCAAAACATCAAACAATAAAGATACTATAAATATATCCTTTATAGATGGCAAAAACACAGCATTCTTTATTGCAGATCATAAGTTATTTTAAATATTGCACAAACACTAAATGTGCAAACTGCAAATTAATGACAAACAAAAAAAACCAAAAGAGCCTTTAAAAACAGGTTTCCAATTTTTGCTGTGTATCGATATTTTTAAGCTTATAAATACAAGTAACAATAGCACCAGAAACAAAGACTTACACCGAAACCAAAGTGAAGTGAACTTAGATCATGGCAAGGTCAAGTATCCTTTAATCTAATGTGCCCTATAATACCAATTTTGCTGCGATCCAATACGCTATCTACTGCTCCACATTATTGTGACATGGTTTTGCTGCTTTTGTCATCATTAGTCATACTTCTTCCATATTCTCTTGCTCTTCTTAATAGAAATAACAGTAGGCATTTTTGGACTGGAGGAACCATTTCATAGTTCTAAGAACTTACTTCTTAGAACTGCCCATTTTATCATCTCTGAACCACAGGAACCCTGAATGATCCTCGTTCTAAGAACTGGGTTTCTAGCAAGCTTTTTTAGCACCAACTTCAGAGTAGGAAGTACCAACTTCTGTATACTTTCACAGTACCAGAAGAACTCTCAAATGACAAAAGTGAAGGCTGACTTGTCAAACTTAGGAGCTGGCGCTGGTGCTGGCAACCATCATATTTGAAAGCCTGCCACCTGAGTAAACAAGACAACACTTTTATCTCCTCTGATATTCAATGGCGTTCGGCGAGTAGATTCATGGCACATTATTCCCACATACTAGTTTAGTAGAGTATAGAGCTAGTATGGAGTAAGTATAGAGCAGTCATGCGGTTGTTGTTTTTTTCTTGTAAGTTGCACTGCAGTTATATTGTAAATCACACAGAAATAACCAACTGCTGGCCAGCATATGTCACTTCAAGCGGTTCCTATTGATGGTGCGAATGCCAACAGAAAAAAGACCTCGAAAGTGTATAGTTCCCCAGGAACTCCCAAGTAGGTACTTCCTCTAAAGGAGTTCCTAGAACTGTCTGGACCAGTTTATACATACATTGGTTTGTACTATCTCTTTCTCTACCCAAGCAGTCAAGGCAGATGGCTGTCCGCTAAAGAGTCAAGCTGTCTGCCTGTTAAAAGAAAAGTTTTTCCTCCCCACTGTCGCCAAGTGTTTGCAGATGGAGAAATTGTTTGGCCTCTGTAAATTAGAAAATATTTTCTAGACTTTCTTTATATGACAAGTGTCATGAGACAACTTTCGCTGCCAGTTGGCACTCTCAAAATAAAATTGAATTGACTTGTACAAAAAAAAGGTCTCTATCTGGTTCTAATTGTCTCTCTTGTGGATCCACGAGCCCCATCAGGAGACTGATACATCAACCTCATTCCTAACTAAAGCCCTTATCACAATCTGGTATATTTCTCCAGGCAGTAAAAACATGCCATAAGTGCTTCACTGTCTTTGGACCAAGGAGTATGAGATTAAAATATCCCATTCAGATGGGGGTCACTTTTCACCGTTATTCTTAGGATTTGGTTCAATTATCAGGCAAAATACATTCCTCCGCTGCCTGTCTGGACTGTCCCTGGAATCCAGCTGACTAGATAAGGATGTCAGTTTAGAAAGTAAAGATTGTTAAAACACCCTCACGTTTCAAGAGGATCGTCAGTGCCATACCCTGAATCCAGGAATGTGTGTTTATTTGTAGAAAAATGATGTCTGGACAGGGCCAAATATAGCCTAAATCTAATGATGAACCCACTAAAAAGATAAGGTTGTGTTGTGATAAGAACCTTAACTTTTTAGTGGGTTCATGAAAAGGGTTTTTTCTTCACAATAAAGTGTTATATACTGTACATAAATGTAATATACTCAAAGCATCCATATGTCTTGGTCAAGTTTTTTTTTAACACAAGTTTAAAAACTTCTAATTTTATTAACTAGAATCTATTACCCTTTTAAAAAAGGAAAGCTCACAAAACAGTACAATCAACTTGGCTCCTTAGCTACAACCAGTAAACTAAATATCTTTTCGGAAACAGGAAGAAGTTGTTATAAGCAACGAGTCCAGCGAGAAAGGGCAGTGGAGAGGGATCCCTGTGTTGTTGCAAGCCAGACACTCATGTGATTCCGACAGGGGCGCATTTAGTGGATGCATGGTCATGTCAGAAGGCCCAATTAATATTGCAACTCAGGTTGTCACCTTGTATGGCCCGAATGTTCCCCCTCAGACGCCTTAGAACGTCACAGTGGTACTTGGTATTTGCAGTGCAACCCAGGGGAGCAAATTCAAAGTGCACAACCCCATGTGCAGACTTTAACATAGTGCTGCTCCTGTTCTGAGCCAGAAATTTGCAAATGTCCACTTACCATTAGTTACTAAAACAAGCATTACTCAGGTGCTCATGTTGATCAAGTGATACTTACTTATAAAAGGTATTGTTTGCACCTGATATATGCACATTACTGTGCAGTACACCACACAAATATTCTCAAAGGTTTGGTTGCACCTCATACACATAAATATGTGCATATATACATTTGCATCTATATAAATATATACACACATGACACTTCTGTTGCATGTGTTGCTGTGCCTTCACAGCTAATTTCATCTTGCAGACCTAATATCAACATTAAATGTGGAATGTGTGTGAAAAAAAAACTTGCTAGGCCTCACTAATAGCCATGCCAGTCCCCAGATAAGAGTAAACAAAGACACAATTACAAAAACATTGAGGCCCATATAATCAAGTCTAAATCTGTCGTTAGTGACAGATTTGTACTTAATGAAACCAGTGTGTTGGATGAGAAAAAATAGACCAGGATGCAATGGTCTGTAGTCACCACTATGTTTAATACAGCTAAGGGACATCACCAAGCAGTTACAAGCAATGACAATTCGTTCTTTCAAAGAGACTCTATAATAGTTAACGAACAGGCTATTTTTGGTTTTCTTCCTTTGATGTGACAATTTGACCCCCGTCACCCCTTTTTTTAAAAGAACACGGAAGAATGTGCCAAGTTGTTCAGAGGAACATTTGTGCTATTATGGTCTGAGTCACGTAACAAGATAAAATAGTAAAGTAATGAAGAAAAGATGCACTACTACAGCGCTAATTCTGAATGTTCTGCCAAAGCCACAGTTTGACTCTTTGAGAGCTGACACATATTTCTCGTACATGACTACATTTTGATTTCAACTTAAAAACTGCTTCTTTGATCTAAATTAAATTCAATTGACAACTTCCTTCCACATATGAAAGGATGTGAATTCACAGTGGGCAAACGGGGAGTCATTTAAGGCCTCTTAACAAAGTCAAGCACAGTGAAACAATTAGTTTGGTATTCTGTGGGCTTTTAGCTGGGGGGAGACATTAACAAGAGCATAAGTATAAAAATGATCCAGTCCAAACAAATCTGTTGCAATCAGTAATTTATGGAGGGGTATAACATTTGTGCCATGGCCACTAATCTGTATTCAAACACAACCTTGCATGCATGAGTAAATCAAATGAAAAGCACTGAGGGGGAGCACAGGTTCATCCTTTCTTCTATAACGGCATCTCATAGCCAGCTCAAAATTTATTAGGTTGGATCAATCCAGGCTTTTGTTTTGTACAATCTTTCAAATTCTGGAAGACATATCGCACCCGACAGAAAATTCCAGATGGTCTATGGCACGTTTTTTACTTCGCGCCAAAGACTGTAAAACAAATCAAAACAAAACAATAGTTTTTAAATGAAAAACAGAAAATAAGAAGACATTTCATTGCCCTACCAAGGCATCATGATCGCTTCTAAAACCCATGAGACAGGCACACAAAACTCAGAGGTATGACGGTACATGTATTCGTCCCAAACCGTTCCATACAGGATGTGCAAAGTTCATATATTTATTTTTACTCCCTCCCATTAGAAGAACAGTTTTAGAACACAAGTTTTACCCTCTGTGCTCTGGCAACGGAGTTGTTATGTACCCACTGTGGCATGCTGTATGGCTTACCACAGTTAGTCAAGCTCATGCACTGTTGCATGAGCTTCCCAAGCCATGGTTTCCCGGTTAGCCAAAACTGTGTGCCACTTTTCGACTGATGTTGTGTAGATCTCTGGAGAAACACTTTAAATACATCATTTAATGCTGCCTCCCCAATATGTGTTGATTAACAGAATGAGTCAGCAAAAGGTTGCAGTCATCTAATGTACACGAATGTGACCCTCTGCTCATCATGAGAGTCCAAAAACTTCATGATTATAATTGTGAAGATCTTATAGGGACGGTTAAAAGGAGAAAAAGAAGCCTACTGCTCACACTTAGGTGTTATACAGCTGTCTAATGACTAGTTAAACATTTGTGCTTACAGATTTCACTGCATCAAGGTTAATGAGTCTAGCCGGTGGTTCAGTGGCTTGCACCTTTGCTTCACAGAGGTCTGTCTGGTGTGAAGTCTGTATGTTCTTGTGGGACTTCTTTTAGTGTCTATGTTTACTCAAACAGTCCTAAAACATCTGCACAGTAAGGGGACTAGAGACTGTGGTTGTCTGTGTTAACCTTCTAAAGGACAAAAAAAACCCCCCAGTTAATTGTGGGATAAGCTACAACCTTCTGTGACACTAAAAGAGAATAGCTTACTAGAGAATAAACAAATGAATCAATATATAAATGAAACAGCACAAAAGGTGCTCAAAAGTCACTCAAAGAGGTTTTTGGATCAGTCCAAGACTGTACTCTATCTTTGAGTGTGAGTGTGTGTGTATGTGTGTGTTGCAGTCTTACCTGCAGATTGACCTCAGCCTCATAGAAAGTGAGACAGGAGCAGTAGTGACGGTCTGAATCGATATCTGTCAGCACAACGGTGAAGAAAGTGGGCACTTTCCTGTCCCTGGACAGCCTCCAACCTCCAGGCTGGCAGAACTGCAAAGACATTCACAAATACCATGAAATGAGAATATCACAGAGGCAATTTACACAGCATGGCCAGTAAAAAACAATGACACAGTGACTAAGGCTGGATCATAAGTTCTAGACATATGCTTTTAGTTATCTCAACTCTCATCATTTCAGAGTCCACTTTTAAAGTGTGTTTGTTGAGGCTGTGAAAGCTTAGTGGTTATTATAGCCCCTGACACTTTCTGCTGAAAACCGATTCAAACCTTAAATGGACAGAGCACCAGCATATCACTGTGGCAAGTCTTATCCAAATGCCCACATGGAGAGCATAGACCGGATGTCCTGTTTGACTGCAGCAATTACATCTGCTCATCAGAGCAGGAAGTGGCACGAGCTGTATTTATTTTCCTTGACAGTCATTAGTGAAGGTGCCGGGCCAAACTGCCTGAGCTCATCAACCTTCTGATCATTAAAGGACATTTTAAACAAAACTAATGGAAAATTCTTAGGAATTAAGCAATATACCAGTTGTTTACACTTCAGCACAGTGGACTGAACAAAGTTTAGGCCTTGACAATATATAAGGATTATACTGATATTCTGGATTGGTAATAGACAATGTCTTAGATTTTGGATATTGTTATATCATAATAGAGTACAAGTGTGCCTTTTCCTGTTTTTATTAGCTGCGTCAAACTAAAATGATGTAATTTTCCGGACTTAGTAGACTCTTTTAACTGTGTTGATATTTGTCCGTGCTCACTGAGTCAGTTTATCCACATTACTGATGATTATTTTTTTTTAAATTTCATTTCATTCCTCTCCACTTCCATTCCTTAAATTAGTCATCCTTCCGACACTGTCCAAGTACTATCACCATAGAACCGGTCAAAAATATTGTGACATTTGATTTTGTCTCTATTGCCTTAAACTGTATTAACTGTTATATTAACTATATTAAGAGATTTTTTAAAACTTCACTGTCAGAATTTATTATTTTTAATCTCTAACTAAGTAAAGAATACTTTAAAAAGATTGATCACTGTACAAAAACTTGCTACTTGTAACTCTACTATCAATTTTCCAGATTTAAGATTTTGTCTCAAACTGGGCTTTGGATGACTGTGAACTTGCATTGTGAAGTATAATGATTGATGATGAAGTTACATTCTTCCAAAATCTTCCTGGAAAACCTATTATTTATGCTTCTTAACATGCTTGTTTCTTGTGGATTTAAGAAGCACACAAATCAAAAATTTTCAATGCATGAAAAAACAGCCATTTTCAACCGGCACTGAAACTTAGAGTGACTTCTGCTATAATTAAAAGCATATCAGACAGGTTGTAGCTCTCAGAGAAACAGGTTGACTCAACCATTCCTGACAAAAAACATCTGTAAAATGTGGAAACAGAACAAGTTTTTATTTCCTCTACCAATTTGTTTGACATATACAGTTCAACAGTAAACACTTTTGACAAAGACATCAATTCTGTAAGGGAACAATAAAAAACCCCCCCGCTGTGATATGGGTTCACAGAGCTAAATGAAAAATTACTTTTTTAGAACAAGATAAATAAGAGGTAATGATGAGAGTGGAAAAATTAATCCATTAAAATTTAAGAGATAAACTTTGTGGCATTCGGTCTAAGAGAGACAAGTGTTTGTGTCTGGTCTTTCTCTGTTTTTGCTGGAGGCCCAGCTGGCCCTCGCTCTGAACCTGGTGTTTAGACTGCTCCTCGGAGGTTATGCAGGGAATCAACAAACACAAGGAGGGAGACAGCAGAGTGGGTAAAAGAGGGGTTGATTAGGGCAAAAAAAGATGGATTGATGGACAGATGGATGAATGTACAGCTATAAACAAATACACGAGCAAAGGTAGCAAAAGAATTGATGACAAGAAGGAAAGTGGGAGAAATGGAGATTAAGAAAGGCAGGGAGGAAAAGGAACAAGAGGAGGTGGGGTTTGGCTTGTTCAACCTGGAGCTTTGGACCAGGATACCACCATCTTCCAGCTGATACAATAGCTCTCAGGAAATCTGGTAAACCTGCTTTGTGATGAGGTGTAAGTGTGTGTGTGTGTCTGTAAGAGTTTGTGTGTGTGTGTCCGTACACACTCAGGCCAGACAGGACTCAAGGAAAAGTGCAGATAACTGTGATCCTGGCCTAAACTATTCCAACTATGCCATTCATTGTTGTCAAAGGAGATAAACACCTTTGGGACTGCATAGCTCAAAAGATCACAGGCGATATAACATCCTGTGTGTGTGTGTGCGCGCGTGTGTGTTTGTCCATTGTAGTGTATGCATGTGTGAGAGAGGGACTAACTGCAGGGGAGTGCGACACGCCGACAGCACATGGAGGCGTGAAGGTGAGAGATTAATTGACTTCCCCTATGTTAAAACTGTGTTTCCGTAAAGTTGTTATCTCGCCTGTAGGTCTGTAGAAAGACATGTGAGGACTGGCACTGGTTCAAACATACATTAGGACAATCAGCTCAGTGAACCTCAATTCATTCAAGGATCACATCCAAACAGACAACAGACATCATTTTTAATACAACTTATTGCTGTCTAACAAAAAAGGGTTGCAGCAGGATCCTTTACAAAAGTTTAACAAATGGGGGCAATTCAATGATACAAACATGACAAAATCAAGCAATATTCTCATTCCACATGATACCTTGTTGAGATGTTGAACATATTTTCGTGCAACAGTATCTGCTTGAGATTCTCGGTGAGAGTCTAAAACACATGCATCGTTTATAAGAATTTTTTATGTGGTGTTTGTTGTTTGTTGGTAAATAAACTAGTGGAAACAGATGTCTTGATCTCAGGATCTGCCTTGTTTTCGGCAAGCAGGGTAACCTCTGAAGAGCTCAAATGCTTTCAGCAAAGTTTGTTTATCATTTTAAATTTAATTATGCAAAACCATGAGTAAACAGAGAAAGTATGCTTATTCTATTTGTTATAACATCCGACTTGAAAAATTACATAACTTACAATTTATTCAAACACAGAGTGCGGTCTGGGTATAAACACACGGCCTTTCTCAGGCCTTTCCTGGTAGGAAGAATAAAGATGTGATTCTTAAGATTTAAAAGAACAGATTAAGAAGGAATAACAAAGACGAAAAACAATTTAAATAAAGGGTTTTTCTTGCTCTATGTGTATTAATGTCCTGCTGTGCAAGATTCTGCCACTATAGACGGTGATTGACACCGGATAGATTTCCATGTAGCAGCAGAGCCGAGGGAGCAACAAGTGAAAGCACTGACTCATAGCATTAGACATAAGCTTAATGGAGGATCAGATATAATACAACACAGAAATCAACTGCTGTGAAACAGGTGCAAAGGTCAACACACAGTGTAGGAAAGGAAACTTAGCCTTTATACAGCACTCACACCCGAGCATGCACAGCAGAGAGAAAGGACATCTCCCATTCCCAAATTAGACCTCAGTCAAGTGACAAAGGAACTCTGGGACACACTTGCTATATTAATGTCAAAGCCGAGTGAGCGGCTGCCTTCCAGCTAAACCCACTGCATCACATCATGTGCTGTAGCCTGGTATGAGCGACTCCCACCCAACTGCTCTATTCACCTACTCAGCCGGTGATACTGGATCCGCAGTCTGACCTGCTAACTATCGTCACAGCAGAGCAGAGTGCTTGAAAAGTAGGACCAGTAAAAAGAAAAAAGAAAACAGCACAGAGGGGCTTAGCCTGAGCAGGACAGGGGGCCATTCTTATACCGTGACGAAACATTAATTCCCAGTCAGGCTGCCGCAGGACAGACATAACTGAAGTGGCAGCCATTACTAAAGATGACTCAGGATGAAGCAGCAGAGAGATTTGTAGTTAGTTTTGTCTTCCTCTGCTATGATACAGCTAAAATATGCCTGAGATCAGCTTTATTGCGTATTTGTTATGACCCTGGCCTTTGAGAGTTCTGTAACTTGTATTTGAGGAAATGCAAACAGACTTTGAGGGGTCATAAAACATTAAAGAGTTCCCGTTACCACAAATGAGCTCAATACCAAAAAATTCTTTCGTAGAGTGACTTATGTCATAATTGGTAGAGTTACAGCCTCGAATGAAGTCATGCACCAAAGTTCTTCCATGTTGTCTCCAAAGCCATAAAATGTAAATACACAAAGTTATTTCCCTTGATCTGAGAATCAGCAAGAATTACCTGTGCTGAGTAAGAGAAAAACGAAACACTCTTCCCCTTTCCCAAAGAACAACATTTTGCTGCATGGAGAAGAACATTTTTGGATTCGATTGTGGAGAAAACATAGTAATATGGGCAGCATTTATGAAATAAAAAGCAATATAATACTTTAATAAGAAAATATGGTTGCAAAAAAAAAATTCAAATCTTAGACAGGAATTACGGAAAGAAAACCATGAAATAAACAGTCTCAATCTCTCTTATCATCAAAACTTCCAGACAATACAGTGAACTGTAGACAGAGCCTGAACCTCTGCCAAGACAATGCAGTCAGGAAAACTTAGCAGCAGATGTGCACGACATGGTGCACTCCAGCCATCCTCTTCCCTCTACCTTGTTCTTTCCCCATTTATTTGGAAGAGTCGCATGCCAGGAAGAAAACACAATGACGGAAAGTGAAGTGCGAGGTGTCAGGGGCCAGAGAGGGACTAGTGGGGGGTTGAAGAGGTCAATGACATGCTGCCTGCCCAGAACTCCCCCATTATCAGTTCTGCAGGATGAGCTGCAGACAAACAACCAGAGATGGCCAATCCAGCCAAGAGATCTGGCGCACAAACATGCATGGGCTTGACTTTTTCCCCTGCATCAACCAACTTCAAGGTCGGAATAATGAAAAGGAAAAACAAAGCTGTCCACAAAATGATTATAATAGCACTTTCTCAAAATACTATTTAGTGTTTGCAGTGTGTTAATTTATTGTGCCAAAGCTTAATCCAATATCTGAGGGTTGCACTGTGGTGGCATCTCCTCTCCACTTCCATTCCTTAACTCCGCTTCCCCGCTGTCACCAACAATTCTGGCTTCACTTTGCTCATGTTATGCAATACCAGGTGCATATGGTTCATTTTAGAGGTAGTTATTTTTAGATGACCATGATGCACCACAGAAATTCAAAAGAAATCTATAGTCAGGGCAGGAAGAGTCATCTAACAAATATTGCAAACTATACCGTTCAGAAAATTTCAGGCCTCATGAATGCCATATGTGAAGGAAATGTTAAACCAGAAAAAGAGCGTATGACAAGACATATTTTTAGTGCATCTGTAAAAGGTTTTTTTTAGCCACGTACAGTCCAGCAAGATCATAGGGACAACTCTGCTGAACCCCCATTTTCCAACATCCCTTGGGTTGATTTGTTCCCTCCAGGGCGAATACTTGGGTTTATTTCAAAACACAGAATAAATTAAAAACATACAGCCAGTTAGCCACATGCAACTTGAAAACAGAGAGGAATAAAGAGGCATTAAAAAAAGGACATTTTAGAGATACAGACATTCCTAAGTTTAAATCAATTCATTGTCGGATTCATTCAACTCAATATTCAACTTTATTCCATAAGCTAAATCTGATGTGTATGTGATGTTCAAGGTTGGCATTAATGGACTTTATTATGTGAGGGTTTTGTCTAAAGTAGGTTAACAAATACCATATCTTCCAAGTATAAATGGGTTGGATCATAGTTTGGGAAAAATCTACTCTGAGATATAGTCAATAGAGCAAAACTTCCCTTTTAGTATCCAAGAAAAGACAGGATTTTCCCGGCAATGTTTAATAACAGGTTCTGCAGTAAAACTGATATAAAAACCACTTGGATACTACACAAACAAACAAAATTCAATAAAATCTTCCATTGTTGAACAGAAACTGTCAAAACTAAAAAGAAATAGAGTGTAAGATTAACAGAGCGAAGTCTTCGATATTATGACAAAGGCAATCAATGACTTCTGCATAATAATGACCTGTTCTGTCACACATCAGCCTGCCTGTTTATACAACGGTGTTAATCATAACCTAAAAGCTTGTTAGCACTCTGTATATTTTGGACAAGATTGAGTCATGCCGAAGCGATGCAGTTTCATCGTTTATGGCAGGGGTTTTACATTAAACAGAAATCTGGCTAGACAACACAGCTGGCTTTGCATAGTAAACCATTATAGATTTAGGATTTTTTTAGTACTGATTAATAAGTAACAATAACTACTGTGTTCAGCATATGTTATGTTACACATGGATAAGCAGGCTTTGTAAGTTTAAACACTCACTGCAGTATGAACATGGACAATAAAAATCTCAAATCAGTGGCCAGCGAGCTGTAAAAGAATTACAGACAGTGTACGGTTTCTCACCACTTCCACATGTGCCAGATCACAAGAGAGAGCAACAACCCATAAAAATCTTTCCTGATTCTGGCAATTGTTACTATCAAGATGAAAAACATTAACGTGCCTGTCCTACTTGGGTTCTACCTGGCTTTCCCCTCAAAAATGTAGACTACATGGAGGTGAGGGATGGAAACTTTGCACAGAACCGGTGGTTATGCTGAATATTTACAACCTTTTGCTGACATAAACATTTGTGAAATAGCTGATTAGGCTTATCAAAAATTGATCATGTCAAAAAGGACTACTGAGCCATATTTTACTACAAGTACACTTAAGTAACTGACAAACAGCGCTACGCAAGTGACTCCCTGTGGTACACAGAATGGTTTTCAGTCATTACTTTAGGAAATACAATAAACAGAAGTAGCAGTGAATAAAATGTGGTACACCGACCATGTTTAGTTCTTTACATCCTTGAAAAATGCAGAATTAAACTGCTGTAAATAATTTGTGTTCATGCACTAGGTCAGCCTCAATAGCTAACTTTTGACACAAAGCTGAGCTGTGTTTTAAGTTTTCCTCTTTTTGCTTTACCAAAAGCTGCTTGCCATTTATAGACACCAGCTGTAGTAAAAAAATCTGTTGCATACAGGTCACTGCTTGAAAGTAGCTGAGTCTCATGTGTAATTAATAAATTACATGGTATGGCATCTGTGCAGAGACTTGTGTATTACTAGCACCCAATGCAACATTTTATACAATGTCTGAGGCACTTCTAATGAATTTTAAACAAAATGCATAAGGTTAGAGTCAGACAGTCAGACTGGAGGAGCCCCAGGATCCAAACACCAAACTTTTGATAACAGGATGACCCACTTTACTTTCTGGGCCACAACCACACAGCTAAAGGTTGCAGTATCAGAACAACCCAGCTGTTGATTTGTACTTATGCACCATAGCATAGAGTACAATAAGAGGCATCTGAAATTGTGGTCAAGCTAAATGCAGTGTCCCAAAGGTCAGATCTGTGAGGGGGTGTGGTGGGGTGGGGGTTACAGGGTGTACCTCTGTTTGCTATGGTGTCTATTTTGGTAGTACCAATGACATCGGCAAATTTGGACATCTGCAATCCTACACATCGTCTTAAAGTACAGATATTTATCGGGACAAGTCAGACATAGAAACAAAGCTTTTTAGAAATAGAGGGGCCTTAAAATTGATTATATTTTTTACTTTAGAAAGATATTTAGTTAATACAACTGTTATACACTTGCTGAACACTTTTATATTCTTGTCCAATATTGTTCTTTGTTCACTCATATCAGTTTTGATCAGTAAAGCACTGCTGATGTTTTTTTTTAACATTGCATCTGTAAAAAGTAAACACAAAACATCAAAACACATTTCTGAGCACATGGCCTGATGAAATATAGAGCTGGGAAAACAGTTTTGTCCTGATGTTTTAGATCAATACAATGGTTGTCACACTGCTGAGCCGCAGTATTTACAGCACAGAAAGATAATGGCTGATAATGGCCTGGTTGTAGAGCAGGTGCTTCCTCCACGGCCTTGTGGGGGTCATGGCTAAGTTACATTATTCACCATAAGTCTCAGTCTCACTTCTGGCCTCAACAAGCTCAGTTCAAACCACAACCATTTTTGTTCCTCTTTTGACTGTAAACTAAAGCAGAATGAACTGTGCAGTACGTGCTAGTGTGTTGAGTGTGTATGAACACTAATGAGTTCCCTGTGTTTCACACAAGAAGATGCTTACTAACAAAAGCATAGTCACATTAAGCTTTTTACAGAAGTCTCTCAAACATGTTTTTCTTGTTCTATTAGAAATTTTTTTTATAAAAGATTTCCTTTTCAAGAAATTAAGTTTTAAAGTTGTAAAATTTCTAAATCTGCAACTTCATCAGGGTTATTCTTTGACGCTTTACCATTTGAAAATTACAAAATCTGTGATTTTTTCTTCAAATGTTAAAAAATAATTGGACTAGACAGGACAAGAGCATCTAGTTTAAACAAAATGTCAAATCTCATATTCCCTCTCGGGAGTCTTCACATAACATGCATTTTTTATGGGTAACAGCCAACAGTAGAGTTGCCAAAGCAAAGTTAAAGATATGGTAGGGTTCCAGGTACCAGTATCAGTTTAAATGAAAAACAGTCCCACCCATAGTCTCATTGTGGTAAATACTTAATGAACTGATGATATGACTGAAAGCTCTGCAACCAGACTCCAGGTGCCATGCTGCTCTTCAAAGCCAAAGAGACTAACATGGTTTGACAGGTGACTAACGCTGCCATCCTTACAGCTCCCTCACAATCTTTCTAGTATGTCAAAAAAACTCAATGAATGAACAACACTGTAATGTCTTACTGCACTATGTTATTATGTTGTCAGTGGGCAAGATTGGTCCCAAAAATCTGACTATTTTTCACTAAGAGCTGAAAACATTCAGCTCATGTCAATACCAGCACTTCTTGTCAAGTGAAACTTGGCAGACTCAGCAACCACTCAGCACTGGATCATATTTTTATGTCTGCAATGCCAACACACAGGGGAACCATTACAACAAAAAGCTGTGAGTGAGTCCTGCTGAAGAGGCTCAACACTTCAGAGAACACCTGAAACTGGTCATGTTTGTCTGTATAAATCAAACAGAACTGGAATATCAAAGACTAGGTGGAATGTTTGAGGTTTGCGTTTAATTTTTCAGACAGAGATTTAATATAGTGAGGTGATGAGTTTGTAGGAGTATGTTGGTGTAAAAACCAAGTGCTATGCCCATCAAATGGCCCCTGTATCAGCGGAAATTTGTACATTTTCTACTGGAAACAGTGGCAGTCACTAGTTTACTGAGAATATTGGTAAAGGTTTACTCTTAAACCTGTTCACCTGTCTACTGGTGGCAGTGCGCAGCTTCGTATTTTGCCTTGCTTGTGCTGGCCACAGATTAGGATTGGGAAAGCTTTCCAGGGCTGTACTGAATGTCTTTTATGCCATTCAAAGCTTCCATGTAGGTTTTTGAACTCAGCTTTGAATGTGTGTGGTCATATTTTATGATGTCTTTTTAATCCCAAAAGTTTAAAAAACAAAACTCAGAGCTCTCCTTCTGCCAGCAAAAGGCTCTGGATCAGGGCAGTGTGGTGTGATTCCAGGTGTTTATTCCTTCAGAAGTTCCAATCTACTCCCAAAGCTCCCAGAGATGCAATCAACATCAGCTGTCTGCTGCCGTCTGTCTCTCCACTATGCCCATCAAAGCTACCAAACACTCAAGGCCGCGCAACATACCTGTCAGGAATTTAATGTTGGTTTAGATTATAAATAACAATTTAATCAACAAAGCTGCAAGCTATTTAGTACAGCCCTAACCTTTTTTATTTTATCAACCAGTCATGGTTTTCCCCGAGGTTGCAGAAAGGCTACCAATTACCAGGCAGTTGCGGTAGTAGAAGGAGGTATGGGATTTATGTATATATCACAGCATGGCAGCGAAATGCTGTCCAAGAAAAACTCAGATGAACTTGAGGATTACAAAGGCTGTCTCCGAGCTTATTTGTAAAAGTGTTCTAGTAAAGGACTTACAGAGAGAAGATCACGAGTTTGTTAAAATTGTCTTAATATTGGGGTTCTAATCATCAATCAGAGCTTAAAGCGGTGATAGACCATCTACACACAATTTGGCACAAGCCTACTGCAGATAACTTGACACCATCCCTTCTTATTAGTTTGGACATTAGCTTTTCATCTAATGCTTCGACTTGAGTCTGTCAGGAAATGGGAAACTTTCTGGAACAATATGACAGAATTATAATGAAAAATAAAAAACATCATTCCAATAAAAACTACGTATAGCAACAATACATCATAAAGACATGCAGTTTCTACTGTATTACATTTAAAAGATTAAGCATGTGCACTCTCCAGTGTACTTTGGCTTCATTTCATCCTGTGTATTCCCATTTCCTGGTGAAATCATAGTGCTTTTCAGCATGGAAAGTCCTGCCTGCCTGACAGCTCCAGCTTTGTTTCCTGATGTGTTTAGCTTCACTGGCACACGAAGCATTGATTACTCATCTGTGGATCTTCCTGACAAACACATGATCCCATTCCCCCCCACTGGAACAGCATCCTGCTATCTGGAATGCACTGTTTAGTTTTTCTCCCATAGTTTTACAAACATCATAAGACCGACGTGCAGCGCGACATGTCAAGTTATGGTCGCTTGAGTCAATCCATCAAGTGACACCATTGGACAGCATTCTTTCATCTGTCTGTGGTTTGGCACACAGCCTAAAACTGACTGACCAAGGCTGCTGATTTTTCAACATTTTACTTAAGCCTTGTCATGATTTGGTTAACCAGCCTGCTGAGAGGCCAGATGAATGACTCCACACAATAATAAGGGGGATTTTTTTTTTCCTCAAGTGAACTAAATCTGACCTGAGGCCAAAAAGGCTCAGGTCACAGTGGAGCCAGGTCTCGAACTTTTCTTTTCTTTTCTTTCTTTTTTTTTTTTTTTTACATGAAACATATAAAAAAGTTCCTTTTTGAATTTCTGTAAAAAATGGATTCACTTCAGCTATTCAAATGGCGCCAGCAGCTTCCAGTTTTTCAGAGTAACTCAAGCATCCTTCCCGGAAGTACGAGCCACGTACCTCATTACGTCAGGGAATTGAGGGAAAAGGGAGGAGTTCAAGAAGTCAGAGTTCTAGACAAGAGATATGACACAAATGTTTACAATCTGGTCAAGTAAGGTCAAATTCCTTCATCAGAGGAAGCCCAGAGAGAATTTTTTAAAAATTTCATGTCTACACATTTTTGACAGAGAAAATCAAGTAAGAGTGTAACTGGCAGACATATTTAGTACCTGAGTCTGTGACTCAGCAAGCTTTTGCAATTACAGAGAATTTACTGTTATATATCTACTGTATGTACTTTAAGAAAGCAATGCTGACCACAAACTTAGCAATCTGCAATAACAGAACATGATGTACAAAAACCTTACTCTTAATAAACCTTACTCTTAGCCTCTCTCTGTTATCAACTAGCCTGCAGTAAGGGAACATGTGATTTACTTCTAAATAAATGGTGACTCTTGTACTGCTGTTCAGAAATGTAACCTGGAAAAAGCTTCCACAAATAAGTGAACTCATTAATAAAGGAAAGGAAACCAAAAAAAAGCCTCCCCAAGCTCCTGGGACACCTACTACACTTTCATGTCATGATTTAACTTTTGACCATGACTGACATTAAACAATATGTCAGAATTTGCATACCATTTTCCTAGTTTCAAAACTTATTCAAACTAGAACACACAAACACTATACACATACTGTTGCAATCATGACATGGCTAACCAGTAAAGCAACAAGGCTACATGCTTTTAAAAAAGGGTGTGAAAACTAAGCAAAAACAAATAGGGGTAAAAAGGTTTGATGTACATCTGACTCACAACTCCAAACCTATTTTTCGAAAGAACATTTTAGAGCCATCTTGACAAAACATTTATATCATGGTTAGGATGATTTACTTCTCTATTCTTTATAATAAGATAGCTGGTGGACATAGTGAATATGTCGTCACCCTTGTCTCAGAGGACTGTTTTGAAGTCTGGGTTTGGGTTTACCACAGACCACCATCTTGGCAGTTATTAAGGTCAGACAACTCATATTTAGGCAATGACCGGAGAAGTCCCAGTGGAGCCTTTCAGGGCAAATAAAGCAGCAACCACCATGTCTCGGGTGTAATGGACTGAACAAACACAATCAATTCAAGAATCCAGGGGTCATCATGAGAGCTGCACCTTAAGGTACAGTATATATATATCTGAGTAATCAGTAGAATAAAAAATAAAACAAAAAACAAAAAAAAAGAACAGCTGACCGGCATGGTATGCGGTCAGAGAAACAACTCTGCTTGCTTAGCTGACTAAATGGAACAGAAAACCCACACCACATACTGTGTGTTGGATTGGACTAGGACAGGATTACTATTGTTCGCGGCTGCAGCATCTCGCCCACAGCTGTCACATGTGAGACTAGAGATAGAGCCGTCTGAACATCAGGCTGAGACTCTCGTGTGTTCACTGTCACCTCAGGTGACATGCTACAAACCTTTTAAAAGGTGAGGACAGGTCATATGCAAAGTCTGAAAACAAACTAAAAAATACGTCAAGCAGAGATGACGTGCGACAAATGGAAAGTGAAGGTTTCGGAAAAAACAAATCCTTTGAAGATGTTTCAGCTACAGTGTTGACAAAGGTCGATGTCACACTGCTGACCAAGCACTTTCTCAAAATGTTTGACCCAAATGATCACATTTATTTTTTACTGATTCGCAATTCCCTTTTCTATTCATCAATTAAACATTACATTTCTAAATATAAATAAATCCATGCACAATAATTCAACCAATATTAGTCTGTAAATGGTTAAACCATTAATCAGTTGTTAAAACTACTTTCAATCTACTGGCTTTGGCTCAGCTAGTCAAATGGTTGGTTAACTGTTTCAGCAGTAAGTGAAAAGCCTCTGAGCCTTCACTTTAACCTTTAGCACAAAAAGGAACACCCTAAAGTCAGCTCAAACTGGTTAGTGACACTAAAACAGTTTCCCAATTTATCTTTGTGTATATCTGGAGGCCACATTGCTTTACGCTGAGCGTTAGTCATCAACAACAGAGCTGATCAAGGCTCACTGTGCTTAATACAATTTTTCAAAATATGAAGACTAATCTGAGGCAATGTTGTCTAAAAGGGCGTCCTGTTTTCCTGCTGGGAAACATGACTGCAGTGGAGACAGCAGGGGTGAGTCTGCTGACAGATCATTGTCTGCAGGCTGCATGTAATGGACTGACCCTCATGTTCAACACTGAACTTTGTGGTGCTTTGGAATGTGTTTGACCTCTCAGGCAAAGTCGTCAATACATCTCTTCACCCAACACATACACACAAACACACATACAAACTGAAGGCCAAGCCAAGCATAAACATAGACAACTATCCATTTCCACTTAGTACATATTGCCATGTTTGTAGTATGGTACTTTCCATTTCACTATAAGGATTAATTGGTGTTTGGAAAATTCCACAGCCCTTTGAATTATTTTTCATTATAAGATGCATGTATGTATGTGTGCAAGACTGTATGGACAATAAATGTGTATGACTCCTAAAAATGAAACTTAACTTCATATTAAACAATAAGAGACATATCTGATAAACACAAAGTTAGAAGGAGCTACATAATAAGATAGAGAAATCCTCTATCATCTATATTCCTTTGGGTTTTTTTTTAAAAAAAGGTAATTCATAGCAATAAATGCCAACTTTAATTCTATGTTTTGGGGTAAAATTGCAGCGGAATTATTGATTTAAAAAAAACAGTCATCAACATATGTTAACATCTGTTTATTTAAAGGGTGTTTTAAATGCACGGTTCCAGTGCACAGAGTATTTCAGTTTAATTTATTTCAGAATCAGGTCAATCTGGTTAAAATACTATTCAAATTTGGTTTTATGTAACTACCTTATGCCAAACAGCCTGTCATAAATTTAAAGCATATTGCTACCACTGTGTTAAAATAGAAAGCCAAAAGGTTTGATTTAGGTGAAGTTAGCATTAAAAATTTACAACTCAGTTTGCTGGCATGTGTTGTAATCCGGCCTGGCGCTTGTTGGTCCAAGCATTCACTGATAGTTGGTTTAAATAGATTTAAAAGCTCAGTGTCCATCTGGTTGGCTTAAATTGTAGATTTTATACCTGCAATTTATACAGCCCATTAAACATGAAAGGGCTCGCTAGACACAGAAAATTTAAGACAGAAACAAGCGCACATGAGGGAGACAGAAAATAACAAAAACCACAAATCTTCCCTTGACACTAATATGCCAACTACAAGCAGCGGATGTTCTAAACACTCACATACTCCATGTACTAAACAAATGTTGTTTGTAATCAAACAAGCGTATTCAGCAACTAAATAATGAAAACAAAGCAATTCCAGGCATGCCTTTAGCATTTGCGTGGCACACTTATTTTCTACTCTCCAAATTGTCTTGCAGTTAATCTAAATAACAAAACATACTTGCTGTCTGACTCAATTACTGTAAATAAAGATGGACACATGTTTTTACTAAAGCCAAAACATTCCAATCTAAGTACCCCCCGTGTTAAGCTACTTGTTAGGGTTAGGTGAGGGCTAATACCAGACTTTTCAGAAAAATTAACACCTGAACATACATTTGTGTATAAGAACAATCTACATAAATTACATGCTCTTTAATTTTTTTAGATTGGCCAATGTCCCTTCTGCTGCAATGACAGGGGAAGGTTTTATGATGTGTACTGCAGTCAGCCAACAGGGGGCGATCGAGATGTTTTGGTTTCACTTTTGAAGAGCTATCATTTTTGTCCATATTTACTCAGTCACTGTTTCAACTTAAAAAAAAAATAAAGTTTTTCTTGAATGACTGCAGTCACTGCTTTTATAAGGGCTTGCACTGAGTAAAAGCACTGGGTGAAATGAGAAATGAGAACAATATGAGTCAAACCAAGGAAATCTTGCTATTGGTTGTACAGACCACTGTTCTTACAAAAATGTGCTCTTACCAAAAAAAAGTTTAAGGTGTTTAGCCTTATTATTCTCGCTCAGTTGGCAATAATAAATACATCTTTAGGTTTTACTCCTGATATTGAGGTTTACACATGTAAAAACATCCTTCGTGATCTTCTATTACCACTTCCAAAACCTATGTCCGTTTACAGTAAAGCACAAGGACTTGTTACAGGAGGACCAAGTGATGGAAATGTACTAGGTAAGCAACGTGCTGACCTCCATCTACAAACCTGGCTCATCCATAACAGATGAGCATTTGAGCTGGTTCCTATCATCATCACTTGCCCGAAAAGATTAGAAACACATTTTTCCTAGCACAAGTTGTAAACGCTTTTTTTGGTGCATTCCTCATCTGTGGCTATTTAGTTCGCTGGGGGCCTGTTGTGACCGCAAAATGCTTTTCGTGCTCAGCTTCATCCACTGCTTTCTACAGATGTGTTTCTTTGTGTTTGTAAATGACTCATTTTCTTTTTCATGGAGCAGAGAAAATCTGCAAATAATAATGGTTTACATACCAGCCCAAAACAGAGCCAAAATGCAAATTGCTTTGTGGGTCTGTTAAACACTATGGTGTATCTTCATTAAAGCTTCAAAGTTGGAATTTCAGTCATTTGGCTGTTGACCAAAGTTTGTCACACACTGCATAGTAGGAAACAACCCCCTTTTTCCTGTCCCCCGCTTACCCCTCCGGGTGTTTTTTCGTAGAGAGAACTGAAGATGTCAACATACGAATCTTTTTCAGTATGTTTTCCAGTGCTCCATGTTATAGTACACTGGTACACATACTTGTATCTCAGACAGAAAACAATTTGTCTGGGTATCAGCAAGTATGTGGGGTATTTGCCAAAAATAACTTCAAAAAAGGTCTAGCATTGAATGCATCCTCTTGTTTTAACTCAGGGTTACTGCCCTCAATGAGAAACATCATGTCTTATGCTTTCTCTGCACATAGGGGATTGCAGTATGTCTCAATTTCAGTCCAGGCTGACACATAATGAAGAAGCATTGGGACTCACTTCAGCGTGATGGAATACAAAAAATTCACACACACCCACACAGGCACAAAAAATGGTGTGCAAGTCCTCAATGACATCTGGAAACACTAAGCTAATAGATTTAGTTAAATTTGCGGCTGTGTTTCTATATTTAAACTCAAGGAAACCATGACAGGATACTTGAGGGATTATGTTAAGAGAATAGACCCATCCGGGTTCGTCCCTCTGAGTCACTGAAAGGTTAAAGACATGCGCTAGGGTTTCAGCCACATATGAAGAAAAATTCAACCTTCAAAAACTGTACCCGTAACTGTCTGAACCAGACATACTTGCATTTTTATTTATTTTTTTAATTTATTTTTTAATAGTTCCACTAGTCGTTTAAATGCTTCGAGGAGCACTTTGTTTTGTCGCATGACACATTGCTGCTCGTTCTCAAAACAAGACGTGCCTGATGGCCACCAACAGACTCAATGAGTTATACAGGAAGACGCCTGCATGCTGTTCAAACCTCCCACTCACAATATGTCTATTTGTGCTGGAATAACAGCCTCACTTGTTCTTGATTCCCTTATAAATACCATTGCATAAACAAGAGTCATGATATAATGGTATCTGCTTGACCAGGTCTGAACAGAGCCAAAGATTCCAGCTGCAGCTATGATAACTCATGGCCATCATTTATCATTCATTAAAGGCAAACAAAACAACTCGCTAGTAGTCCAAATCCAAGTTCAAGGTCAAATTTCAAAATCTGCAAATACTATCTGATCAAATGTGCACCTTTTTTTTCTTTAAAAAAGAATCTTGGCATCGTAAAAACAACATTACCTCATCTGAAATGTTTAGGAATGCCTGTTGTTTAGATTAGCTTTCACCATTAATCATGGCTTGGATATCTGACCCATATTATGCAACTTGTCAACTTGCTGCTCTGTATCACTTGACTCCAAAATGATCACCCTTTGACCTTCACCTAACACGAAACATACCTTTAAGTTGCTGTTTATTTTGGCACAGCAATTCCAACCACTGATAGAACGGGACCCTTTAATCTTCCCTGTAAAAATACTGATCAAAAGTCTCTTTTTTTATTATACAAGGCCTGTTGGTGATGCTTTAACTCAAGTGAAGCTTTCAATATAAGAGAATATTTTTCAATCAACATCATGGTGCTGTATTGAAGAGAACAGAAAATGTACAGTACTTTCAAAAGATCAAGGACTGCATTGGGATCTAGAGTCATATTGCTGTTTTCTCTCCTTTTCGACTGCCAAAACACTCTGCTTAGTCATTAAAAGCTTATCTGCAGTAGCCAATATAAATGAACAAAGACAGATATAACACAGGCACTAGTGTCCTGTGCAGTTTGATACTGTTAACTGCTGATGTTGCCCTAGAGATTGACAGTTTTTCCCTGGCTTGATAAGCAAATATTTGTCCATCCATTGCATTGTCCATGTGAGGAAAACAGACCCCCTGTTAGAGACCCCTTAGGGTCATCCTCCATGCAGTGAAGGAACAAGCTAAGAGAAGCAACTAGTCATATTCCCGGAGAGAAAAGACAGCAAAAGGAAACACAAAGCGGGCGGGACTTCATGTAAAACAGGATTTTTAAGGAAAGCCGTTTCCCCGATTAGAGAACGTGAAAAGTGTTTAAAACAAGCTTTTGAGTAAACAATCATTAAGAATTTATCTGAAACAGGAAATACCAGTATCTACTGCTCCAAGGGGTAAATATGTTTTAATAACATGTAAATTCCTTTGGGTGTAATCTTTGTGAGGGTGATTTCTTCAGTGTTGGAGACATGACATTATTTATAGAAATTAACATCAACCTTATTACTTAAACAAAAGCTTACAAAATGAATTACATGATTACATGATTTCAACCTCATCATCACTATGCTTCATACCACACTATACCATAGTTATGCATAACCTGACAAATCTAAAAGCTGAAAAGTTTAAATTTTAGTTTAAAGGCATGCATGATAATTATTAAGGCCAATAATTATTGCAAAATGATGGGAAATTATTTTATCATTGAATTATTGCTATTGGTTATAGATAGAGCCAATAATGTCAAGTCAAATTGTCCAATTGATTGGACAAGTGCAGTAACTACACAATCGCATTCGGCAGGTAATTTAAACTTTTATAGTTTGCTATCTGCCACACAGTTCAGCAAGCTGTTGTTTCAGTCATGACAATGACATATCAAATTGACATACCTGGACACAGCCATAGAGTGTAGACTAGAGAGCCAAACATACCATCACCAATATGTGAGGACATTTTTTAAGGTTTAGGAAACAGACAACATGAGTGTAATTTGCAATAAGGTTCCACATGGTTCATGGAGGAGGAAAAAAGTTGTGATACCAGTTACACTTAGTTCAGACAAAGCTTTGGAATATTAAATCACCCATCGCTACCATGGCAATTTGGCCTTTCTAACCCTTAGTTGTGAAAGAATAAAGGTAATAGTTTTGTTTCCAAGTATACAAAAATATGAAATAATCAGTTATTTTGTATTTTTTATAGGTATGGGACTATGAGAAGGACTATTGGTTATTGCATCTGCAGAAAAAAAATCCCTATTGTGCTTCCCTTCTCAGAGACTGCACCAGTTTGAGTATAAAACATCAGCAGGATTTCCAACAATGATGAGTTTTCATATTGGGAGGAAATCAAACATCTTGCAGAATGGTGCACAGAAAAAAACTTACTGCTCAATGTCAGCAAAACCAAAGAGCTGATAGTTGACTTAAGAAAAAAGGAGGCAAAGACACACAACGCTGTCTACATCAGTGGAGCTGAGGTGGAACAAGTGAGCAGTTTTAAGTTCCTGTGAATCAACATAACAGTAACCTGTCATGGACTTCACATTTCTCTGCCCTGATTAAAAAACCTCAGAATTGGCTGTATTTCTTAAGGAAATTTAAAAAAGCAAAATTCCCACATCCAGTTCTTGTCAACTTCTACAAAGGAGCAATTGAAAGCATCCTGACTGGAAGCATCACAAACTGGCATGGGATGTTCACGGCCCAGGACAGAAAGACTTTGCAACGAGTGATTAAAACTGCCCAAAACATCATTGGTGCCCATCTACCGAGCATCAGTGATATCGAAGAGGTGAGGCGCCTGCACAGAGCCAAAGGGATACTAAAAGACAACACCCACCCCAGCCACAGCCTATTCACCCTGCTGCTGTCAGGCAAAAGATATAGAAGTATCCACTGCCGTACCACTAGACTACAGGGCACTCCTCCATGTTTAATCATTTTATTTTTATTTTTCTACAATTAATTAATCAATCAAGGGGGAACCACACTTTTTTCATTATGCAACCTGTTGTTAAATGACCAATAAACTTCCTTGTATCCTTGTAAACACAAATAGGCATTAAATACAAACCAGCTGATGAGTGAGTTTTTATTTTGGTATGATGATGTTTAACATCACTAACCACCTCCATAGTATCATTTAACCACTTGTTAGTAGCTGCTTTTTTTTGACAAGTAATAACTTCAAAATTATGAGTGGGGTTTTTGGTGACATTTTGTATGTCTAAGATCAATATGTGACAATATCTTAACCATGTGTTAACCACATATCTTATTGTAGGGCTGGGCGATAAATCGATTTTATCAATTAATTTGAATTTGTACTTAATGTCGATTTGTTTTAATGAAAATCGATTTTCTCATCAACATCCGCCACCAATGCCTGCCTGCTG
>JAQNCA010000001.1:13493423-13517297 GCA_029783725.1 Acanthurus tractus
TTTATATCGATTCTGAATCGTAGCAAATGAGAATCGCGATTCTTATGCGAATCGATTTTTTGGCACACCCCTAATATTCAGTACGGTCAGAATGATCAATATGATAACAACTGACAACATGAAAAGATTATCACTATACAGTTATACTTTGAGTTACTAAACAATCATTTTAAATTATCATTCAGCCCCAAAATCAAGTTTATCTTCAATGACTGTAACTTGACTAATACAACAAAGCATTCAAAGTTCTCACCTCATCAGCGACCAAAAACAAGTCATGTAAAACAAGCTCTCGATCAATTCTGTGTACCATAAAAAAATGCACTCGTTAATGTTTTCTCAAAGGCATCTCAGAGTTGAGGCTCCTAACTTTTCTTAAAATTATCTTGATCTACATTCAAAAAGACATGCATTGTTAAACAAAGCGCGAGCAGATCTCCAGAATTTATTATTGTCAGTCATCTTTTTAGTAATTAAACTGTTGCGAGCAAAACCAAAGGGCCCTTTGGAACAGAGACTTGGTTCTTCAGTTCAATTGACACCATGCTCACCTACAACCACTGTATCACAGTACAACTTTGATATCAAGTGTGTCTGTATATTCCTTGTTTTGTTGAGACTAAAACTAAACTCAAAACTGTACTGTTCATGGACCTTAACCAATCCAGAATTAATTAATTGAATTTTTCCATAAACTTAATGCAGTGGATGATTTCTAGAGTAGTTTACAAAATATCTTTAATTTTCTTCCATAAACAGACATTGTCTCCAAGTGAATCAACATAGCAAATGTTCATAATTAATCTGCAACTTCAATACTGTAGTTATCTATGCACAAAGGATACCGAAACATAACTTGTCAGTCAGCACCTTTGTCAATGTTATAATGTTACCTCAATTAAAATTCTTAAATGCTGGTAAAATACAAAGGCGTAAAAACTTGCAGTGCTAAAAGAGACAGCTGGAAAGTGATCTACAGCAGGTGTGGTGAACTTCACATTCAGCCACAGATTTGTGAGGTTGATCAAGGAGAGCTTTACCATTAAAATTACTCCCTCATAGATTTCCCAAAGGGCCCTCACATAGCAAGGTCTTGCAAAACGCTGATGCTAAATTGGATGTAATAATTCATGTCAACATGAGTGCAAACACAACACAATATGTATTTAGGAGATGATGTATGACTGCAGCATTCTTATTTAGCAACATTCTTATTTAGCAATCTGGAAAGCTAATAAATGACAATTTTATCTAATTTAAGAAAAATTCCCCTCATTTAACTTGCCAAAAACAGCCTTTTCAGGTCTGTTTCACAACATGCACTTTGTCACACCGCGTTGTCCGACCCCATGACTTCATCTCACCGTTATTTTAAACTCTTCACTGTTTGACAGTTTGAAACACACTTTCTATTTTTCAGGCCAAGGAAAATCTGTCTCTATCAAGAGAGTAAAAGACAGAAACTAAATGCAAACAGTCAATTTCCTGGAATCCATTTAACTTAATAGATGAATAGAC
Source organism: Acanthurus tractus (assembly GCA_029783725.1). Taxonomy (NCBI): domain Eukaryota; kingdom Metazoa; phylum Chordata; class Actinopteri; order Acanthuriformes; family Acanthuridae; genus Acanthurus; species Acanthurus tractus. Next base: position 13,494,942 of record JAQNCA010000001.1, read on the forward strand.
ATATATAGTAGACATATATAGGGATTGTATTTATGCAACCTAAAAAAGTCAAAATTCCTGATTTACAGCATTCCAGTTAAATACTAGCATCATTGAAGAGTCAAATATGCTTGAGATGATGTCAGCTATTTGAGATTCTCAACCTTTAGCTTATATCAATCAACAAATTTAAACAAACTGACAGGGATAAAAAACAAAAAACAAAAAAAAAACTAAAAGAACAACTAAATCAAAACCAACCAACCAGTAAGCAGCACATGTCTTTTAAATATAATTTGTAGCCTTCATCTTTGACTAAACACTACGCAACATTCTTCATCAAGAAAAAAGGGATATAAGGACATTGCTTGACAACTAGTGTTTCTATATCGGGGGCTCGAGGACACAGAGGTCTGCACAATATAGCATGAAGAGCAATGTACATTACCATGGAACTGGGTTAGCAGCAGCAACTGTTGTCTCTAGTGGTCCTTAGACAGTGATTAGAGGCACATTAAAGTCCCTTGGAGAGAGCTTAAGTGAGAGTACCTGCCTTGTAGCTGGGCTAGTTGTTCTTCTATAGTGCAAGAGGCTATCCAGGCATGTTTGTGTTTGTGTTTATGTGTGTGTGTGTGTGTTGATGCATGTTTTTCAGAAGAGCGTGTACATTGTCAGGTATTCATTACGGTAAACGTTACTGTACGCTAAACTGTATTAAAATTAATTTTGCCATTCAGCAGTCCTTTCTCAAAATGGGCATATAACATGACTCAGCACACTACTTGGCAGCACGCTGCTTTTGTAGCCCCTGTGTCGCAGTTTGGCCAGAGGTCACATGCTGTGCACAAGGGAGGCAAATTGCTACAACTAACAGGAGGATGAACTGCTACACATCATTATAATGACATCATAATGACATGAGCTCCTCAGTGGCGGCTGCAGCACTCCAGCACCAAGTGCCTCAAGCCTGCGCTCACTAACCCCTTGAAACATAGACCTAATTAATCATGATGAGGCCCTTGAGCCTAAGTGGGGATATATCTAGGTTCAGGAGTGCATGGGTACTTGTTCGAAAAGAAGCAAGCTACATGATGATTAGACTTGTACCTTTGTTCACCTGTATAGGTGAGAGGAGTGTGTCCAGATGCCACATGGAAACTGGGGCTACTATAACACCAGTCTGTCTCACTGTTACGTGTCTTAAGGTCTTTACAGCTCCTATAATTGAAATCACTTGCTTTGAGTGCTCCAAGTTCAAATTTTCAACTAGGGATGAAAATAAATGACAAAATTCCTTACATTCCACAAGGCAGCACTCTTGCATTAAAACAAGCCGTGCTTTCAGATACTGCCCCCCTGACAACTATAAAGAAACCCCATCAGGATAATAGAAGCCAGGCCTGAAAAGGAACATGCTAATTTGAACATCCGCTGGCAAAATGCATGGGGGCTGAAGTCCAAAAGCAAGCTGATTCATTTATTTTTTTTGGTCAAAGCTATTTACACAACAAGAACAAAACCTGTCCAAGCTCACAGCACGCGTGTGCGTGATTAAGAGCATGGCTGATTTCAAGTTCAATACAACACAACCTGTGTGGTACAGCTGCAGATATGACCTAAAAACAAAACAGCAATGTTTTTCAGCATCCTGATGAAATCCAATATATAACTAGCTATGAAGTCTTTTCCTGAAATGGCTTTAGGCACGTATTTATAAGGAACAGTAACTGCACACAAACTAGCCTTTAATAAGTGCCATTACTGATTTGCACAGTTTAGTGCAAACACCGGGCCTCTTTTATGAAACTTTTGTGTGTATGGACTTTATCTTAATTTGTGCAGACCCAAACATTATTAGAGTTTTTGCAGGATCCATCAGTGTTTTCTAATTTACAAAATAAGAAAACAAAATTTACGAGCACTGCTCATAAACTGATACCATCGAAACCCACAAATGCTTACTGGAGGTTTGTGGCAAGTTCTAGGCAATGAAACAGCTCCTAAAAAGCATCTCTGGGAGGCATTACTCAGAAGGCAGTTATAAATTAGTCTGCAGTAGTAGTTTTTAACATTTTTTAGTTGTTTTCTTAGTATTAGACAATGGCATATCAAATAAAACAACATTCCACAAAAATTCATCAGAATTCATAAAGAATGCTCAATACTTTCTACATTAGGAACAATATATTTTAAAACAAGCTAAATTCAAGTATTTTTAGTGCTGTTACTGACCTCCAGATGCAATTTTTTTTTTCTTCCAAATTATCGAGAGATTATACCCATAATTTTATTATTGTGAATTCATTGGGTACAGAAAACAGGCTATTGTGACGGTCCTTACACTGACTATTAATTAATCTCGATAAAAGCCTTTAAATTGTTAATAACAGAGTCAATATTGTGATATTTTATGAAATTTAAATAAAAAGCAAAAAATTTCTTTGAGACACATTCCAAATTTAAGTTTCTCTTTCCAATTCAAACGGGGTCATAACTTCAAGTCAGCACACACAGACATACACACAAATATCTGACTTCATCACTAAGAAAGATTGAATATCCATAATAATTTATTGTAGAGTTGCATGATGTAGTACAGTTCGAACAACAAGTGAAAAAAAACACAGAGGAAGAGTTGTTAGTTTTTCTTGATTACAGCAGATGTTTCTCTTACAAAGCTGCATTCATCTTCTTGATTTATTTTAGTGCTTTTACGGTTGATTAAATCAGCCAAATGCTTACTTTACCATGTATGGATGGAAAGGCCAACGGTGGCTTAAGGAGCCAGTTTATGTAATATCCACGTCAGAATATCATCTGATTTTGGCCAAGCCATGCACACAGGTGGACAGTTTTGGAGGATGTTCATATCCATCAGGACCTTAGTTTGTAGAAAAGATCCACCAAAAATAGGATATACATTAAGCCATTTAAGCAATTAAGAGGTCATGGATGTCTCCACCTTCACTTTTGCTGACTTAGTGACCGACTTCAAGTGATCTTGTACGTTTTTCAGATATTCAAAATGTTAATAAATTTAATAAATTGTGAAAATATAGAACTTCCACAGCATATGATCCTGTATTCCAATAATCACTGTGTGTGTAACAGTTTAATTATATCATCACTTCAGTCTCACACTATGCTGTTTAGCTTGAGGACAGACCTGTTACAAACGCACAAATTAAAACTGTGCAGTGCACTATTACACAACTAACATATGCAAATTCTGTATCAGAGCTTTTACAATAGGACATAGGAAAACCTAGCTTGGCGTCAAAGGCGACCATCATCAGGAAACTAAAGTGTTCTGAATGTTCTATGTGCATGATATTAAAAGGAAAAGGCCACGGTGTTGTTTGCATTGCAAAAGGGTACTGAAGATTGGTTAACTACTGATGTCATAAATATCTATTCAGGAAGCTTTCCAGATGCCAACGACAGCTGCTGGGCAGTAAAAAGATAGACATCGGCTTAAGGTCATGCCCAGGTTAAAATGCTGGGACAAAAGAAAAATCTCAGCCTGGAGAAGAGCTTAATTACTTTCATATACCTCATGTACTTTTTCCTAAGCCTTCCCTCTGCTGACGTACATCAATATGCTGAGTTATTTTCCACGAGGAACAATAAATTAGATGAATTTAAATAAATTAAGTGAATCCACAGACTTGTGGTTCTCAAGTTTCCATCACACAAAGTTGAACTTGTCATTGCTTTTAACCTGTTTAAATAAACTTATCAGTCATGTGTTTGTAACTTGTCCCTCACTTCAAGAAAAATAAAAGCAGTGTTGCTCACTGGTGCCAGTGTCATAGTCGTTCGTCAGTGGTTCAAAACCTTCTGCCTTCTTTTCCTGAATCTCTGTTGAAACTGTGCACACGGTGGCTAAAAGTTCATCCAAAAAAAACTTGTCTTCCTTTTCCAGTTTTCAGCAAACAATTAGAAACGATTAATTTTACAGCCCTGGGTTACATCTGTTGCTATACTTGATACATTCATCCTTTTCAGTCTAGTCTGAGGCCAAGTTCATTTTAGATCAATGCAGTCTCGATTTTTAAGACACAGATACTGCAGTCAATCAATTGCAGAAATGGTTGGCCTCCTTTTTTGTTTTTTGCTGTGCTCTGCAACTTATTCCATCTGTTATATTTCACTTACTTACAAGATAATATGACTAACCTGTTTCCTGATGTGAATTTAAGCTTCATTTGTATAACCACAGATACACAAAGCACTGACAGCATAACACCTTATCAACAGACTAGGTGTAGTGTAACAGTGGCTAGTGGAGTTTCCCTACAAAGCAGTTTTAAACTCTAACAGAGGGGAAGGAACTCCTCTATTGTGGTCAGGATGCCTTTCACCACATAGTCTGAGTCCAAACGAGAAGCTGCCAAATGTGGAGTTTAACAGAAAACAATCAATGGAGGCAGCTAATCCAAGACGTAAAGTAGAGGGGAAACAATTCTGCCATCTTGCTCTCTGTAAAAACATTAAAGTGACACCACCAGCAGCCTGTTGGTGCTAAAATAAAAAATGGATTAACAAGTTCCACCCACAGCGGTGGTTGTCCTACTGTATTTTCAAAGTACATACTAAAACTGTAGGTACCAGAAGTGTAATTGAGATAAATGCCAGATTACATATAGAACAGATGATATATTCAATTATATTGCTTTGTGAATTATTGATTGATAGTACAGCCTTTACCCTTATTCCATAAGCACTGAGCAAACCACCACTTTCACAAATGTTCATGTTGCCACTGATAAAACAGAACTGATCACCTGAAACATTGAAACTAGCCAGACCTTTCTCCAGTGCCAACACAGTGCTGTGGAGATCAGATTATGCAAGACCAAGGTCAGCGTATCCTTACAATATCTACTCTATGGCACATTTATTCACATTTATATAGTCACTCACTGACACCAGTTAAGCATTAACACACCACTATCAAATATAACATCGGACTGATTATGAGAAGTTGTTTTGTAAGTAAAATATTTTAAGATAAAGGCCAACAAAAGGTTTTAATTATAAAATTACAGTCTCCTGATAAAGGTTTCACTGAACTTTCTTAACCAATTCCAACCATTTTGAAAAACAACTTCTTTTATTTATGTGAATAGGGTCGATATATCCAAACTGAATAAATAAAAAAGCATACATTTCTCATTCTCTCAGTTTCCAGATAAGAAAGTCAAGAACTTATAATTTGATATCATTTGGCAGAAGGAAAATGTTGCAAGGAAAAACACAATATATCATGCAGTCAGCATCATGTAGCTAGACTGCATCCGTATTTGGACACAAGAAGACTATCATTAAAGCACAGAAGCCAATCTTAAGCCATAGGACGTGTGATCAATAGTCAAACAGTGCTTGAGACTAGTCAAAACGATCTTGTCAATTAAACTATGAACTACAAACCCAACTGTTGCAAACCACCACAAACTTGAAAACCACTTAGCTTAGCATAGAATGAAAGGCAAGAAGTGATTTAATGATGGAGTTAAGGGTATAAGTTTAGGGAACCAACCATCAAGACAAACCACAGGAACACAAACATACGCTACAGCCATAGTGCTCCCAGCGAGATGAAATAAGTAAGTAAAAATAACAGACAAAAACATGAACCTCTCAGAGGCTCACACGCTGGTTTTGTTGTTTAAGAAAGGGGTGTTTTTGTGTTCTTATTTTTTTGCCACAGCACTTCTTTTTGTGGGTGTGTCAAAAAGCCAGCACAAAAACAAACACTCTTTAAGAAGGCGGAACAGAAAGTCAATTTATCAAATCTTTTGAGTATAAAAGCCAGCATGGAATCATTATTAGTACAACTACAGACATTCACACATGCTTAAAAGGTATGTATGAATGAGTTTGAGTCATGCAACATTACTGTGCACGCTGATGAACTACTTCATACCTAAAGCTTGCATACTTGGATCACTACAGATCTTATGACACATGGCAACATCCCTCACTCAAAGATATCAGCAGATGGAAATATCTTGAACATTTGAAAGTTTTGGGGTTTTTTTGCAGGATTATTCTATGTTACATAAGCCATTCCCTGAGTCCAGACCAGAAATCCAAACCATAAAGTCACACAGAGTAGAAACTGGGTACCATGTCTGTGAACACATTCCAAAAGTCGTTTGATTTGATAAAGAGTGATGATATCCGTTCAATAAACTGTTTGAGAAAGGCAGCTGGATAAATTCCTTCTCTACACATGGCAAATTGCAATTTGTGGTAAACAGCACACCAGAACATTTCTAAACTTCTGGCAATGAAGAGAAACAGCATCCCACTGCAATGGAAAATGCAGAATATAGGGCAAGATCAATACAGACTTTATCCATCCAAACCACCATTTTCACAATCCAAAATTATTCATGAAAATAATTCCATGGTTTATGGCTCATGATATTGGTCCCCAAGGAAGCAGGCTCTGCTCTGCTTTCTTACAGAGGAATCTGCCTTTTCAGGTCATGCTCCCTTTTATCATACTCATTTTCACATATCTGAAGGACAAAAATTACAGCTGTGATACACTTAAAGGTCATACATGACCTATAAAATTAAGAGGCTGCCCTACTTTCATTTTTTTCCCGCTTGTTTTAAATCACTTCAGTCTGTTGCACCAAGCACAGTGGTAAGATCATTAGTTATGTTGCTTTTGATAAAATTTTCTAAATAGGTCACCTGTCTCAATGAAAATATTCTTGCTAAAGACATATAACCCTGAATTTGTATTCATTCTTAATGGGGCAAAAAGACTTTAGGGAGAAAAAGAGCAGTACAAGCAAGTTAAGAAACTGGGCCATGCAATTGCAAGATAATAACCCTAAGTGAATGTGGTGACTATCTTTATTGTACAGCATAGCAACTTCAAGCCCCCCTGCCTGTATTTCTTCCTCTATACTGCCTTGTGTCATCCAGAGACCACCACAAATGTAGACTGTTACTTCTACTGACACACCAGTTTGTCCCGCTTTAAAATTAACTCTGTTTATCTCAAAGGTTATTAATTTTTGCATCCACAGTACCCAATTTCTTGTATTAAAAGCAGAGTTTTTTAAAAGGCAAAGACCCGGAATTTACAGAGCTGATTTGGTTTTTACAGCGTATATGTGATTGACTACAAACTGGAGCAAAGCCCATTTCTCAACAGATTGCTGAGCGTTATTTTCAACTGATCCATCCATAGTAATCTAACAAAGAGAATTGGGTCAGGCCAGTGGAGCAAAAGCCAGCACAACGCAGGAGGCTTGGTGATGACCCACGAGGGGATCCCTGGTCTGAATTAATGAGCAAGGTGGACAGGAAAAATCTGTTGTCTAGACGACCTGCTGCACATTTACTATAACCAGTCTGGCCTTGAAAAGCAAACTGCACCGGGAAAACGCATTGCTTTGAATAGTCAACAGACAATAACAGTCATCATTTTATTTTCCTCTGTATTTCAAATTTAAAAGTCACTTCCAGTTCTGAGAAAATCACTCCTGCTTAAAAACAATGACATTTCTGCAGAGCTCTAGACCGACCAGCTGTTAATACGCTACATTACCCTCAACAAAACATAATAAAATCAGAATAAGGACATGGGGATCATTTTATCCTCCAGGAGGCTTACTTGTGGATAAGACATAAGCCTGTCACAGCGCCCTAATCGACCACAATATGGGATGGCAGACAACTTCAGCAGCAGTCAAGAAACAGCTAAACTCATGGTCCCTATGTTTCCTCATGGCGAGATTGTCTGAATGTGAATCCATTCAGACTTTTGATAATGCCAGGAACATTTTGTCCCTCGAGCACAAAAAATTAATTTGTCTATTGGCACTGGGATGCACATGAGCTGATGAAAGACAGTGTTTACCTATTGTGTATAGCAAGCTATGGTGACTAAAAGGATTCAGCTGCTCTGGCCCTTCTTTGACACACATGGCGTTGGATGCCGCTGAAAGAGGCTAAGACTTGAATTAGTTCCCTTAAAGCAGATTTGATGAATATTTTACACTTTCTCCAGACTGCTCACTGAGCAACAGTTCTCATTGGACCATCACAAGTGGATGAGTGGAAATAAATTTCATTGGTTATAGTACAAAGTACCATTTGGGAACATTGGAAGTTAGAAATGTGAGGCATCAACATCTGTACAGTGCCAAAGGGTTCTCATTAATTCGGCTATTAATGCTTAGAAATATGTGCAAAACTGTTCCCAGTCTTGGATGGAAAGAATGTGAGGCTGGAGTTAAGACTCAACATTCAAGCGGAAGCATGAGGAGCTCCGTGCCCCACTGCTGAACAACAGCGGAGAGAGGAAGAAGAGGGAAGAGTTACTGGCTGAGCACAAGGACTGCCTTTCTCACAGCTGTATAACGTTACGCCCATCATGAAAAAGTTGAGCACTCTTCCGGCAAAAACAAATATATCACAACAAACCGCTGACAGGTGCTGCTGTGGCGGGTAAAAATAGACCCAAAACAAAGCAAGCTGGACGGGCAAGTCGCACGACCACCGCTTCCAAAATTACGCAACAAAAAATACAAAACATGGATGAAAACACTGGCTGCCAATAGCAATCGTGACCTCTTTAGCGCCAGCAAAACCAATATGACCAGGGAGGAGTGAGATTTGGCTCCACACGATCTTTTGTGAGTTTTATTCTGCAAGTTTGTCCCACTGGCTGGCAGTGAAACCAGCCGCCGGACCAGAGGAGCGCAATCAACAGGGACAGGATGTGACAGATTTTTGAATCCTTGAAAAAGTTACGATTGATCCCAGTCAAATACCGCAACGACTCATGTGTTTCTACTTGTGATCCCCGACTCCAAGATGTGAGCTTTATCTGTAAACACACCCCCGCCGGATGATATTCAGTATCAAGCCGGGTAAAGGAAAAAAGGAAAGTGTTTCCAGTCTCGCCTGGTAGCTGTGTGGCTAACGTGAAGCTAAGCGCAAAGCTATCTAGCATCAACATCACACACTGGCCTGAACAACAAACCTCAGCCCCGCAGCTCAATCTGCGAGTCGCCCCGCCGCTGAACTTACCGGCTTTCTCCTGATCATATCCCACGACAATAAAATAGTCAGCCAATCTAGCCATATCTGCTGTTTTTCCCGAGATATACCAACACAATTCAGCATTTTTCCTTCCTCCAAGGCACAGCCATGTTTGACAGAAGGAGTATCACTGCGCTTGCGTGGAAAAGCGGGAGACATCCATGGGCGTGGGCCCTTCTGCTCACAAATACAGCAGTGTGTCCCCAACAGAGCCTCTTTTTTGGGGGGGAGCCCCACCTAACTGAAAAAAACGGACAGCAATAATACTAACATTTTATATATATAGCAGGAACATGTCTGTCTCAAAGAAACGTGTTGCTGTAACCATAATTATTACCTATTTAATGAAATACATGGGAAAATAATTTACTTGATTTGCCTGAGACCCCATGGGAGCTTTGTAAGAGCTCCTGGAGCTCTTAAACACCCATTGGAAAAGACTTGCTCCAAGGTACTGCCAAGAATGACTGAATAAACACACAGAAATCCCAGAAAAATGTACTAAATAAATAAATTGCGTAGTAAATTTGACAAGAGTACGCTGAATACAGCATCAGGGTTGTAAGCAGCAGATGCGATTTCACAAAATAGTAATGCTTTTTTATTAGTGACAGGGACACTAAAGTAGAGGAAATATTTTTTGAACCCAGACTTAGTACAAGTCCTCAGCTTCAACTACAAAATAACCACAAGTCAAGTCTGCGGTCCGCACAAAGAAATATTAGCTGTATTAAAAAACACAATAACTCAGAAAGCTAAGATTGATTATCCCTCCTAACACAAGAAAGCTGTCCTAACATCAAAATGATCAAGGCTTTTTCAGTGAACTCACATATTTTTGTTTAATCAGATTTCATTTAATGCTAGGAATTGTGGCAAGTGCTACAAAAAATAATAATTTGTGGTTTTCAAGTTACTCTATCAAGCTTAATGTGGTTGTGATTTGACATACGGTGTCAGAGAACGGGAAAACTCATGTGGTTAGTGCACAATATTAAATATTTTTGAAAACGGAAAAAGCTCTCCCAGGGATTAGCACGTGGAAATCAGTGATACATCTAATGTGTGTGAGAGGGACATACTGACCACGGTCACTGTCAACAATTGCAGGAACACAGCAGGGCAGTTTCCCCTGTATTTTCCTCCATTCTTTGTCTCTCTTTTCAACATCTCTCTATTTTATTATTGTTTTCTGTCTTTTTTTGTGTCCCTTACCCTCTCTCTTTCTATTTTTCTTATTGTTTTTGTTTGATAGTAAGTGAAAGATGAAGACAGAGGTAGTCAAACAGTCGAACCAATGAAGAAATATAGGCTGGGTTTTTGCAGTGTTTATCATTTAAAAGAATGAAGGGAAAGTCATGGGACCGAAAAACAACACATATTTCCAGGTAACAGGTTCAAAACAACATAACTATTATTATGAATCACCTTTCAGATTTGTGCCTTTGGGGTTGACACCCTCGTCTTCCTGGCACACATGACATTAGTTGCTCAGGTTTCCGGCCATTCGTACCTGCTCACGTAGAGCATAAGGTCAACAAAAATGTCAGTCATCAACGACATCAACTTAACAAAGGACAAGCAAAGGATTGCTTTATAAGGAGCCAAAAAGGAACAGCAGATTTTTGTTGTCATGATTGCACAATCTCCTGTTATAAACTCTGGTAAAGGGATTACTTGTCTGCCAGAGGCAATTATCATTGCAAAGTGCTTACAAAACCTTTGCTGGTTTACAGCACATGTGTTTGACATTTATGTATTTTTTTGGCTTTTAAATATGACACCATGTGTGGAATGAGGTCGCATGAGATATAAATAAACTGAGGACAGTTTTGTGTAAAAACAATTAAATACTGATATGCTGGTGTGGAATGCGAAGTGTTAGGTATTCCTAAAATGATGTTCAAAGGCAACGGTTTTCCCCTTTGTTTCAACTGAAACAAAAACCAAAAATGAAAGCATTGCTGAGAGACATTCTATTGAGCTAATTTAAACCACACCTCATGGAAATTTCTACACTGGAATTTCTGCACTGATACAATTAACTGTTTTCCCCCCTGATATTTACAGAATTTCATGAATTAAATTTACAGTAAATATGTATGCTTTTAATATTTTTGGTATCACCTCGGTATCTGAGGTGTGGAAGATACTGTAACATTATGCTCATTTCAGACACAGACATAGATCTATGAAGGCTGTGATACACAAATAAAGTTACTACCTCCCTCGTGTGATATTCTTGTAATCATATTGCTGTGTATGTTCCCTCTCAAGGATTTATTGTCCACATCTGCCTCAGGGGGGAGGTTGTTTTGAACCAAACAGAATAAACTTTTTAAGTGCTCTGAATTCAAATACCATTCCCTCACTGTTGCTTTCACCTATTTAGCTTAAATATAGACACATGTGGACATAGTGTAGTCATATAAAACACACTGCATTCAGGTATAGCATGACTCACTGTGCTGACAATCCCATTAAGGCAAATAATGTGAGGAGTAATTTCCTCTGAGAGCTACAGGCAGACTTGATGGCTCGCCATTTATCACCTAATAGATTCTTGCGTGTGCATTCCTAAGCCAAAGAGTAAAGTCATATTACTTATAATTTCTAACAGCAACAAATCAGCTGAATTATTTAAAAAATGTCAAAGCCAATATTGTTCATACTTCATAGATTGTTGTTCAAGTTCATTTGTGTCTCTGGATTTATCTCTAGATAATTGTAAAATTCCATTTCACACTTATCCAAATATCCAAATAAATTACATGGTGAGTCCAGAGTCAAATATTTGCTTTGTACAAACAAATACATTGAGTATATTGTGTTTACAGTCGGGCATACTTACATTTTTAATCAGTTACTCAATGCTAGTTTCTTTCCTGTTCTCAAATTCATCATCGAGTGTACTTCAAGCTGACATGGAACTTCACTGTCTTGGGGAGTGCCCTGAGAAACGGATTGTAGAAACATTCCTTAAATCTTATTGGATGCATTTAGCCGGTTGGACTGAAAGGAACATTAACAAAAACTACACCTAAAACTGACCTTAAAGTTTAAATATAACAAGATGAGAGTTCAACCCTTTTCTTTTGTGCTTATTTAGATTTCTACTAGCCCTCCATAGAAAGCAGTTGGCTGAGATGAACACATTATACTCATTCTGGAACAGTGAGCTTAGTGTTTCACTTACATAACTGATGACAGATTAATTGATGAACTGATGATAAAACTAATGATTTGTTGCCATTATGTACACATACCAAATAACAATAAAAAGCATTTTATGAGAACTCTAAAACACTGTTGCTTCACAATTTACACTACGGTGTGAAATAGTTCATGTCTGACTATGTGAAACAGTGAAAATAGGTCACAATAGCTTTGCAGCATTTATTCTGTGATCTCCAACACTATTTTCCTCCACCAGTTTCATTTTTATTTTCATTTTTTATCCTTTTTACTATGTTACATTATTGTTCATGAGCTACAGCACAGCACAGTCATGTACGGGATGGGGTGGGGGAAAAGGATGAGAGGCTGTGTGTGTCAGTCAATGAGCCCCTCCCACCTCTTGTATAAAGGCTCCCTGTCTGGTGTGGAGGAGCTATTAGCAGAGTGACATAGCTGCCTTACAGAACAATCAAGAAACCTGTGGAGTACTCTTTGACAACTGAATCTACAAGAAGAGCATCTGACTGAACTATCAGACAACTACAGGTACATGCATTTTCTTTTTAAGAGGGTACTACTCTGCTCTGCTTCCAGCTGATGGCTTTATCCTTGATTTTTTTGAGGTCAGGGCACAAGTGTAGAGGCAAGGACAGGTTATCAGTCTGGTTATATAAGCAGTTCAGCTCTTAATGTGTGCGTGTGTGAGGGAATTGCCTCCAAGGTGCAAAGCATCCCAAAGAGGCAGTACATCATACATTGTTTATTTGTTTAAGTATATTTTGCTATCTTTTGCTCTATTAGATCAGATCAGTGAGTTGAATAGCATTTAAACTTTTGTTTGCCTTTTGAGTTGAGCCTATTTTGGACCCCTCATTGCTAGACTGTCCTTCACATTACTGGCCAGGGGCCCAAAGCGTGGTTGTAGGTTTACTTAACCGAGAAAAATCTGACCTTAGCTTAACATTTTAAATAAATGAATGATAAGTGCAAATAACTTGGCTTTTGGACTCTTGTGCAAGCAAGCACCAGTGTGGCACCTATGGGAATAATATATGAGGGAGTTTTACATTGAGGGACAGTAGCAAAATCATGCAGTTAAACATTTCTTTATAGCATAAATAAATAATTAACAAATGTTTTCTCTACTCTTCACAGGAGCCAAAATGAAATTGATCTTCCAGTCCTTCCTCTATTGCTGTCTACTGGCAACAGTAGCCCACTGTGTGGAACTTGAAGTCAATCCAGAGTTGAAAAAAAGGTGAGTTATCTTGGAGTAATTAATTTCAATGATCAAAATGTTATCATCTAATAAGATGTAGCAGTGTGTCAAACATGTGATATCAGATTCTTGCCTGCTGAACTGATGGATTTTTTTCTCCTTTTCCAGGCTAAGCATATGGCTAGGGAGCAGACTAAGACGGGATCTTGACAGTGTATCAGTGGAGAAGACAGAGGAGTCAGAGCACTTTGTGAGACCAGACGATATCAGGGATACTTTGCTGCCACATTCCAGGTAAGACATGTTATCCTGCAAGTCTACAAAATCATTTAAATATATTTTCCTTGTAGCTAAAAAGGAATACTCAAAAATACTCACCTTTAACAGCTCAGGAGTAAACAGCATGTATTAATGTAATCTTGTCTTTCCCTCTAGCACTGACATCAATGTCCGAACCAAAAGGTCTAAAAACTCAGCCAACCAGTCAAGAAGACAGGGCTGTTCGCTGGGCACCTGCACAGTGCATGACCTGGCACACCGCCTGCACCTACTCAACAACAAGCTTAAAATCGGGAGTGCCCCCGTAGACAAGATCAGCCCACAGGGATACGGCCGGAGGCGTCGATCTCTTCCAGCGCACAGAGTCACACTGAGGCTAGAGCAGGGCAGGCTGAGGCCCGTGTGGAGCATAACTGATTCACAAGTTCACAAGCTTGAGGCTCTCCTCAGACGGACATGAGCAGGACTTTGCAGGAGGAGCTGGGAACAAAAGTGAGGGAGTAGATCAGAGTAAGTTACTTCTCTACTCTGTTCTAAAATTCTCGAAATGCCTCAGACTGCTGCCAAGCATTCTCTAGCACATTTTTTTCAGGCATGAGGACTGAGTCAGAGCAAGATCAGCACTAAGTTTCTCAAAACGCTGAGCCTTGCAGCTCAGCGATGTAGAGTGTGCAAACAACTGCAACTGGCTTACAGACACTGGATGGCACGGTGTGGAGCAAACTACAGGTGCTGCTCTCTGCTTGGCAGAGGGAAAGAAAGAGTGCTAATACCTGGCAAGGAGGACACATCCTCTGGCTTAAGAGGGAACTCTCTTCTAACATTCTGGGACTTTACACAATTCTTCCTACAGGCCAGGACTTTGATAAGTGCTATCCTCTATGGATTATACCATCATGTTCCAAACTGTCAGTACTTATCTGCACTTTTCCATTTGGACTCTAGATCAAATGATTCATCAGGAAAAGACATCTTCATCACAATGCCAAACAGAAAGATGGGCTACAGAGCTGTGAAGCTCTCAGTTTATATAAAGTTTTGGACACTGTATAAGGGAAAATGCCTTCTGTGAGATATGTGCCAGTCCACAATGGATTGAAATATACTTGAAATTGTTATTGTTTGTACAAAAACATGTGCAATCTATATTTGTTTTTTCTCCAGATATATGTATATATGGATTTGTTTATTTAAATATTATATAGAGGTTACATTAAAGTGCTTATACAGATAGAACTATTTTTGTACAGGAAGAATTATATATGGGCATTGTAGCTATTTGTCATTATTCTTTTGCAAACTGTGGTAATAGGATATCTGTTTTATAGGTATATTATATATTTGTAAATGTGTTCTATTTTATTTGTGTTAAAGCAATAACATTGTCATTCAATAAACATTTTGCATATAAAATATAGACCTTGTCCAGACCTCCTTTGCTTGTGGCTTTGTAAATTGAAAGTGGCATTCTGTTGTCTGGAGCTCACTGCTACAGCAAGACACAGTGCACCTGGTCTCTGTTAAGTGATTACAGGCTCTCATTAGAGCCTCCCCTCCTCTCACTACATTCCCCCAGTTATGACTCCCCTTTCCCCTAAAAAAAAGGGCAGACAGGGTGCCAGGCGCATTCCAGCTTGGTTCAGCTCGTATTTGTTGGCTCACCCTGCACCACAAAGCAGCCCTAAAGCAATCAGTGGAAGATGAGGCTTTAGCTCCATCTGTATTCAATGGTAAATGGTTGGGACATGAGAAGGCCCATGCGGGGGGTTCCGGCCTAACAATCCATCAACAGCATCACAAAAACTTCTCGAGCAATGCACTGATCATGACCTTCACATTCAACCAGACACTCCAGACTGAGCAGCACTGAAAGGCTCCAGACCTCTTTACTTGACACATTATCACCTCTTCTTTCAGACTGAATTCTGACTGTACCACCTAAGAAGAACATTACAGATTATAAAAAACGTCTTTAGGTGTATTCCCTTAATCTCTTTTAATTAAGACCAGTTCAAAAAACACAAGTACAACTGTCAACACATGCAGTGCACAGATTTATGGACCACAAGTCAACCGAGACAACTGAGGATAGTCCAGAAAGTGAGATGATGGCATCTAATACTCTAGCCTTACTTTATCATGCACAGATCTACAACAACAATAGAGAATGTCAGGAACCACATCCTTATAGAAAGATATTTATTGTCAACTGTTATCTCCTGTACTCATCAACAGAATGAATAGCAGCTTTTCTGTAAGCACCAGCTGGAAATTTACCCTACTTTTAAGTACAATTCTTAGCAAATCCTTTGGAAAATGAAGATAAACTGTAACAAAACAATGTGGGGCTTTGGTTTTTGTAGAGCCCACAGCACTTCATACCTATTCAAATCTGATCATTACAAACTAGAAAAATTGGATGGAGACAGTTTCTGCTTTCATTTTAGTATAATGGAAAAGCCAATTACAGATTTTCAAAACTTAATGGTATGATTGTGAACAGGTTGTACTGAAACAGAGTAAGGTCCAAAAATCTAATTGCATGTTCTCTATTGCCATCTAGTGATACAAGACCAGTAAATCGGCAACATTTTGGTTTTTGGCTGTCCCTGGTATGAATAACTCACATAAATTAATTTGAAAACAAGCTTTTTAATGAGTAGAGGTCTTGCTTTATTTAAGTGTTAGTTTAGCCTTTGTTTTTAGCATGGAGGGATTAATACTTAAAAAAAGAGCTTACAAGCCTACTTCAATAAAAGACATGGATTCTGGAAGCTTTCATCTTTCTTACATTGTACTTTTCTCCATTTCCTAAATGTAGCTTATATTTATATTTAATTAGCATGTAGATATCACATGACAAAAACACAAGATCAGCCTTACTTATGACCAAGATAAAAGAGGACGTCGACAAATATTAGAAAGAAAATGAAACAAAGTAAAGGTGCCATCTAGTGGCCAATTAAATAACATGCGTTTCTACATTTTCAATGGGAATTAAATTTTCTACACAAAACCTTTATAGTTATGCAAATACAGTATTTCTCATCACAGTAAATGCACTCTAAGAATAGACTGAATGGACCTAGATCTGGTTAACTCAGTGTACTTTCTAATTTTGTTTGGGTGTCACTCCCTCAGTAAGCCAATCAGCTAGTGACGCCAGTGCTGTGATGATAGCATCAAGAAACTGATCAGTGTAGGTCAGCCAGCAGAAAATAATTCCCACTTTCCAGGACTTACTGTATGCTAAGCTTCAAGTCTTACTTTTTTCCTCTACAGTATTAAGACAGCCATCGACAATACTGTTTTAGAACCTGCTCCTTATCATAAGTTCATGTAACTTTTTCGCCAAAATGTAAGTGAAAAAAGATTGTGTGGAGCTGCTGGAAAATAACCATTCCAAAGTTTGATGTCAATGAGATTGCTTCTTATAGTGATCATGGTACAGCCCGGTTCAATCATAATTGAGGAGATGAGAGAAGATCACAGGTGAGGAAAGGTTATGAAAGGAGATAAAAGGACAGGTAAGACGAGGAGAGTGGGAGAAGTAGATAAATATCAGCTTAGCATTACTGCTGTCAAATAAAAATGATACAGGCCCAGGGCCAAGAGTCATTTCTTTACAGTCAGTCCTTTAAGTACTCTGATAGCTTGAGCTGAGAGGATTAGACTTATAATCTGAAACACTGTTGGGCTAAATCAGGGACTGAGGGCCCCCTGCTGCTTACAGCCATAGCAGTAAATCTGGGTCCTCTCCTAAGGTTGTGTGAGGAGTTCATAAACCCAAGACTGCTTATTCTGCCCTGCAAAGGTATTTAGAAAGTGCTTTGAACTAGGTTATGATACTCGGATGTTGCCAATGGTACAAGTAGCTTAGACTTTTTGTTTCTTTGCAACAGACACAGTATGTGCTATAACAGAGGAACTTACTCTTGACATGTGCCAATGATATCTGGATAAATGTATGGTAATTGTCCTCATCTTAGATAAGAAATTGTGGTTTCAAAAGACAGGAATTAATGCAGGGGATTTAAAGCTTAAACAAATTAGTTTACTGTTACATTATTTGTACATATAAATTTATCTAGTCATAAGGGCAACCTACACTGCTGTTATCATTGTGTCTGCTCAAGCCACATCTCAGCAAAATGTCCTGCAAATAAAGAAAACATTCACTACTAGGACATGGCAGTTATCTAGGAAGGAAGACAAAAAACTATAAAAACATTTAAATTTTACCAATTGACACATTTTAAACATCATTCCCACTAAATTCATTAATGCTATCTGAAAACAGTTAGATGAGGACAATGGCTGACTTGAGCATTTGCTCAGCCAATGTCCTTGTACTAAGCTGCAGCAGTGAAATAGTTAAGTATGGAGTGATGTGCACCGCAGGGTGGTGGATGAGATATCATATCCTCCAGCAACAACAAGAGTGCAGCATGACTTAGATGTTTCTCTGTGGGAACTTGCGCAGTTTAATAACTTCAAAGACATCAGGGCCAATAGAGGTGAGTGGATTTCAAGTCAAGTCATTTTTTTAGATACAGTCCAATATCACAAATCTCGAATTTGCCTTGAGGTGTTTTAGAATCTGTAGAGGATATAACACCCCCTTTTCATGGATATTTAATCCAAATGAGAAAAGTCTTCCAAAAACCTTGAACAGGGGGAAATAATGAGGAGGTAAACACGACTTCAAGTATATTTCTGTGTCTTATATGTCCACTCAAAAGTTATTGGTTCATAGTCATGTAATACTGTATAGTTTTGCTATACTGGTTCATGTGTGTGAATGTCCAAACTCATTTATCGTAGCCAAAAAAAAAAAGAACTACATGTCTAGATTTGCTGGAAATGTGTCTGACAAGTATTACAGAATAGCTGTAGGGGAGGCTTTTTGCATTGATGCACTTGCACTTCCTTCACAGTTATCTTTCCTTTTCTCCAGGCCCTGGCTCCTGGGAAAGATGAGAAGAGGGGACACGCCTCTTTTAAAGCAGCAGTCAAGTCCTTGCTTGGGAAAGAGTGAGCTTCTTTACTTTTCCTTTCACATCACTATCTCTGTGTTATGTAAATGTCTTTCTTTTGTGCTGTCTCCCTTAGATATGACTTTGAGAAAGACCCAACTTGGGGTGTCTGCCAATAACAGCAGTGACGTGTCTGAAAAAAAGCAAAACCGGACAAGATAAAAGACAGCAGAATATTGAGAGCTTGGTCTGAAATAGGATTATAAGTGGAGGAGCAATGGCCTTGGAAAAAATGAGTGGAAATCCCTTTTCTCCACAGTAACTGTAGAGATAATATATGGTCAACTCCACATTTCCAGTACATTTATGAGGGTGCACTCACTTACATTAGCACAGTTCAGAGTGAGCACCATTAGGATCCCGCCCACATTAGTGTCTGATAATGCTTTCCCAAGAGCTGCAGCATAACACTGTTTTTCAGCCATCTGATCTGATGTTTCCTATAGCAGACACTTTGATCAATACGAGGAAGGCTCCTGTGGTTCGGAATAAAATATTTTATCTCCTGCATAATGGATGTCTTAGTTGGGGAGTTTTCCGTATTGAAGAAATACTTCATAATCATTTCAGAATTCACTGATCACACTTCAGAGGTGGGAATGGAGTTAGCAGGTACCCTAATGATGTTTTTCTTATTAAATATCATCACCTTTTCAGACTAAATCAAAATGAGGAATTTTTTTTCAATTCTTTTAATGAAAAAAGTGTTTTTTGGATGTGTGTATGGCAACATGTGTTAAGGAAGACATAATAAATTAGATGTATCTCTCAGGGGAACTGGAGCATGCAGAAACACTGCATGTGCAGTATCTGTTAATTGCTGCCATGTTGTCGTTGTTTTACTTATGGAACATGGCCAACTATACATCAGATATAGATATGATAAAAACTGATATTAACCTTTTTGCTCAAAATGCTTTAGATTTGATTATTAGAGGTTGTATTAATTACTTTTAATTTAACTAAAAAGGGTATTAAATCTCAGTTGATTCAGGGAAAATGCTGCCTTTTGTCACAGCTTGTGATTTTGTCTGTCTATTTTCCGCTGCTTATCTGTGTCCAGACTATGGCATGAGCTTGTTAAACAGTACCAGAACAATATAGTATGAGGATTATCTTGCCTCACTCACTGCCAGAGGTATGCTCTCGACATTGGCATACAGAATCAAATTGGTCAGCTGGTTATTAACAGCTGGATAAATACAGCAAGTACTAACGTACAGATAAGTACAACTATTGTAAGCATTATGCAGCTTTGAATCATATTTGATGAAGGGGAGATAAACCTTATTTGCTGTCTGAGAAAATAAGGTAGAATTACATCTTCTGAGGGAAAGTATTTCTTTTATGAGTGACTTTTCCAAGGACACCACAGTACTTATAGAATAACAGACTCTAACCAGAGTCAAAGTCAATGTAAAACAGTGCTAATAAACAAGAGAATATTGATAAACAGGCAAGCACTTGGATTGTTTTCACTGTCTGCTTCCCAGGGTACACTGAGCAGCTTGTGGGCTGCTCACCGACTGAAAAGGACAACTGTAACAATGACCTGCGCCCTTGTGAGTTTGTGTGTGGGTCTAAGAGAGACAGAAGACAGAGAGATAAATAGAGCGGGAGACAGCAGGCTCTGTCTAATCTAAGTGGGGCCCACTCTGTGTTGACAGCCAGTTTTGACATATTCTCAGGATTAGTGGCTCTGTGAACATGATGCCACTGGCTCCTTAAAATAGAGAGAGATGGGCAGTCAGGGAAACAAAACTGTAGTGGTGTGCCACGGTAGACAGTGAGGTTGGCTTGAATCTGACCTAGATAGATGTAGACAGAATCTGCACAGTATAGCACCAATGACTTCGTAGCAACTTGAGATGACAACACCCCCAGATATGGCTACAAGCGACATGGAGGGTAAGTGCAGAACTGATGAGAGGCATAAACCTGTAATACAAATTATAGTAAAAATGGCAATGAAGTTCTCGTCAAGTTTATTCTCTACATCACTGCACATCTGCTTTAATTCAAGGCACATTGTGACCAGAAAGGACTCTCAGGCTAATTTTGGTTGGCAACAAAATACCTTAGATAACTTACCTTGTGCGAGGGAGAGGAGTCTTCTCTTGCTGGCCTAAGAATCCATGACAGAATCTGCAAAGCGGAAATTAATTTTTATCGAATCATGCAGTCATTTTGATTTGATGCAAACAAAGCAAAAAAAATAAACAGAATTACATGAACTAAGAAATTAATACAGACAATAAAATGTACCAATGTACTACCGCATACTAGAACACGATTTGAGTCTTTCTTTGTTTCCTAAACGCTAGTCTTCATAAAAAAAAAAAAAAAAAAAAGTTCAGGTTCAACCCGAAACGGTTAATAACCGTTGGAAGTGGAGGAGAGCATGTAACGTTGTTTAAAATTAGCCTAGTAGTTTAGACTTTTATTCTTAAGCTGAGTTAGATCGTTGCTATAAAAAACTAATTTTAAACATAACTGTAATCCTTAACTGAAATGACTATCAAAGCTGTCAAAACGAACTTACCAGCGGCATCACCTCGGCAGCATGAGCACACCAAAGTAAAGGTAGCTACAAGCTATTAGCTAGTCGAGAGCAACAGCAGCGACAAAATTAGCATTTTAGCATAAAATTTACCTTTTTTTGTATTGAATCTAATTATGAAAAGTGAGTTAGTTTAAAAGTAGCAAACCTGTCGTTAAACGAGACAACAATCTTTAGCATAACTCAAGTGTCACTACTCGATGTTAGTTAGCTAACGTTAGCCTCATTGGTTAGGTGAAGTTCATGCTGGACGGTTTGTCAGGACTGATGTTAGGGTGATGTTAGTTGTGGACATGATGGCCGTTTCATTTTCCCACAGCAGAGCCGGTTTTGTTTTGATTTTGTTATTGTTTTTTAAGTCTATTTATTTAGTTTGTTTTTAGTTTGAATTGGAAGAAAACAGCTACTTATTACTGTTTTCGGCTTCTTGTTTTATAGTTGTTTGTGTATTTCTTAGTTCTTTTTTTAAGACGTTAAGGCTTATTCTGATCTTTAAAAAGTTCCTGTCACGTTAAACGGGATGAGGCTTCAGCAATTTCTACTAAACAGTTTCATCTCAAATTTGAGATGTGTGTGTGCTTGGGTGCGAGTATGCTCCAAGTGTGTGAAAAAATGAGGCCAACCAACCAGAGTGTATATGAGGAGGCAGTTAATAATTCATAAGGCCATTGTCTCCAGATCAATGCAGGTTATGAGCCTATGACTGTCCCTTGTCAGCTCCACAGTGATGTACACAGCTGTTGTCAGGATAGTGTAGTGTGTCTGGAATGATAAGCTTCCTGGAAGCACCCCACTAGAGAAGAAAACTGGCTTGCATGACACCATGCAACATGGCCTTTCTCTAGAGAGGTTCATCACTCCAGCAACTGTATCGTGTATGATGAAGGATATCAACAAAGTCACCGTCAGTTCATCCAGGTTATCTGCCTCAGAAATAGAAAGATCTCGATTTGACATAGCTGCTGCACTGTGTCAATCAACAGGCTTTATGAATGACTTAAAAGTGTGGAGCATATCGAAGGTTAGATAAT
>JAQNCA010000001.1:13526847-13538292 GCA_029783725.1 Acanthurus tractus
CAAGTTTGGCAAGATTATAGGAACATGTTGATTTATAGCTGCTCCAACCAAGCCCCTGACTCCAGGCAGTAAGAGGACAAGGCGATTGGGGACAGCAGAGGTGTGAATTGGGAGTAGCAAGAGGATAATCAGGCATCACTAGCAGGAACTTTTTGAAGCTAACTCAGTAAGTAAGTATTTATGCTGACAAAACTAGTTGATGACTGGCACAATGAAAAGACAAACCATCCAATTCAGCTATGAGATGAATTTATATGGTAATTATGTAAGCTTGAGACAGGGCACACAGCAGCCAGCTGGTAAGTGTCTCTGCAACATTGACATATTTGACATTATGTCAGAACTCTCTCATCAATCTCCTATTCTAGTGATTTTGGCCATGTCCTCCTAAGTAAATAAAACATTATTTAAGTGAAAATACAGCTGGCAATACTCATAAAAGTACAACAATTAAAAAAAAAGAATAACAATGACGTTATTTAATGTGAAAGTGTACTCATAAAGTGATTTGCACTGTTAGTGACATCTGACATTGGGCACTCTGTCAAAATGATTTCCTCTCTGGAGGCGTTACTCAATCATGAGCGTGCTTGTGATCTCCGGTATCCTCTGATGATCCTTTGGCACACGACAACGTGCCACTTCCACAAAAACATTTCTGCACAACCCCTGTCAGCAGGAAATGACGCAAAAAGAGCTGACGAACTTGCAGCCGTGTTTTTGTCAGATGTGAGGTGTTAATAAAATGTGAGGGCATAATAATGACAATCTGGAGCTGTGGCTTCAAGGTCCTTTGAACAGAAATGATCAGCCCTGCTGCATGTTGGTATCTGCTGAATTGGTGAATTGATTTTGATTTTATTTTTGGTTCGGATAAACAGACAACAATTTATTATTATGAATTTTGATATCTTTGTGCAGAACCAGTTTGGCTATTTCCCTGTTTTTTAGCCTTTGGCCTAAGCTAGGATAACAAACCATGGACTGAGTGGTATCAATCTTGCCTTAATCTACAGAAGCAAAAATGTTTGCAAAATGTCTGACTTTTCTTCTAAAACATTTGAAACATTATATGTACAATAAAAAATACCTCTCTCTGCTAAATGAAGGTCAGTGGAGTAAACTTGTGAGCAAACAGCCACTCAGCTTTATTAAATGTTGCACTCACACCTTGTTTTTTCTGCCCCCAAGTGCCCCAAAAATACCCAGCTGTTGAGGAAAGCTCTATGCATTGTCTGCAGCTAGAAAAATGATCAATGGACTAATTTGCTTTGGTAGCACCTTATATTTCTAAATTGGAATGACTACAGTATGTTTTCAGGCACCTTTATTTAAAGGTGAAGTGGCATAAAATCCACAGAGAACAAACAACAGCAAGGCACACATGTGCAAAGAAAATAAAAATAAGTTCATGCCATCTAAACAGTGCTCTCATACAAGAAGGAAATCTGTCAGTGCTCTGAAAACACAATCCAAAAATGGCACAACGAAGAACCATCAACTGCAAAATATTGCACTTAAGGAACTACTTTGCTACTACTGTGCTTATATTTTAATGTTTTTTTAAATACATATTCTAGAACTTAAACAAAAAAATAAAAACATTCCTTTATTTTCTATATCCTCAAATATGACTTCAAAGTCTCTCAAAGGCTTTATCATCTACTGGACCTGAGAGATTATACTTTAACATTAAAGTGTAGATACAGTAAATATACACTTTCTTCATCCAAAAGTACCCAAACCAAAGCAAATCAATACATAAGCATCTAATTTAAATATATATATTTCATCACACTATATAATTGGTCCCTAAACAGAAAATATCTTTTTTTCACTGTAGCAAAACAATCTGTCATTCTCTTCATCCAAACAAAATAATAACTTCCATATAGCCTCCCAAAAACGTCTTTGTCCCTCGAAAGTCCAGGTCATGGATTCAAGTGAGTCCGAGTGTGGTGATATGGTAAACTGACAGAGAAATGAGAAGACGAATGTCGTCCGCCTTTTTCTGTTCTCAGGTTCTTTGGTTGTGCTGCTACACTCAGTCCAAAGATCTTCATCTCACCTTGCACAAAGTCCTTCTCTGTTTACGTGTCCTCGCCTCTGTTGTAGTAGTCACTGAAGAATGTAAAAATACTGATGACCAGACACATTACCACAAACAGTGTCAGGACAATCCAGAGAAGTCGCCGATTCAGGGAAATCTTGGGACAAAACTGACCGATAAGAACCAAGACCTCTTCCATCCTCCTGTGAAGAAAATCATCTCTGAGATTTGCATTGCCATCAGAACTTTCATGTGTCTATTAGGACTTGAACTTGAAATGACAGACACAACAGATTCTACTATCTATTTTAGTTGTATGTTTTACCCTGCATGGACAATCATCAATCACTTTATGTGACACAAAAAAAAGACTATGGACTTAATATTTATAATAGTCAAAAAATCGATGCCAGGGGCAAAATTTCTATTGATGTGTTTGAATGAATTTAAGGTTTAAAAAAGAGACTGTGTGATTGATCATCTCCAGGATTACTTACCAACAGTTGAAACATGATGCGCTTCAAACAACATGATAGCTCATGTTTTTTCCTCAACAAATCTTCTACAGTTTACCTGTTGGTGTTTATCTTCATTCCACTTTCTTCATCCTTATTTTTTGATTCCAGAAATTTTTCTGTAGCGTTCTCCTCTTCATGCTTTTCCTCTTGCACCACTTTGCTTTGCTTCAGTCCCTCTTGATAGCTGCACCGAAATGTTAAAATTAACCAGGGGACAAACAATATACAGGAGTAATAAAATGCTTGAAATACTAATCTCATATCATCAGGCAGTACCAGAGAACATTTATAATTTGTTAAGATCAGTGTAAATATTTCAAAGTCTCTTTATATTCAACATAGCATACATGAAAGAAACCACCTGTGCAATAACAACATAACCAATGGGTCCCATAAATGTGGTGATTTAGGACAAACAATGTTCATCATACAGTGTGTGAGAAGGCCTCACCCTTTGTTATAAGCCTCCTCCTCCATCTTTGCCTTGAGCTCGGCTCTGATCTCTGCTCTGATCTCCTCTAAGTTGACTGAAGGCTTGGCTGGCTCACTTTCCTGCTCCGACACACTCTTTCCACTGCATTGTTTCAGATGGGAAAGAACAATCAGCCTTAGACACCTCCACATTACAACACCATGGCCTTGTGATATAATGGACAACCTGAAGCACCGGCTGAGTGGTGCTGTGCATTCCAGTCAGCATCGCAAGCATGGCAAGCATGAATAAAGAAAATGGAACGGCACTTTGTGCGTTTGTCTTTGCTATTCTTGTCCCCTCAAAGAACATCTTGCCTAGACACTTGAGAGCTTTACTCTGGTTCACTTTATAACCAGGATACGATTGGAGCCTTGAGTCTGGACTTTGTCAGCCTCTTTCACAAATGTTTAGATTACGACCCAGGATAGCACATCCATCAACTGCAGCAGGGTTTGGTTATTTTTTATGCTTTCAGGGTTATTTTCACCTCACTGGGGATTTATCTGTGCCGTTAGACACATCCTGGAGGTCAAACAAACAAGCCAAAGGTCTCACTGCAGCAGAAAAAAATGCTTTTGATAAGAATGATTACAGGTTTGGGCTTGTCTTGGCCTATTGTTTCAAGAACTATGGTGACCTTGGGAATCCAGCAATGGTATGTGTACATACTGTACATGCAGTCATGTGTGCATGTGTGTGTGTGTGTGTGTGTGTGTGAGCAAAACAACTTGAGTTCACAAAACGTACCATTCTGCTGCTGGCTGTGCCACCTCTGTGGGAGCATTGCTTTTCACATCATTCGCTTCACACTAAAGAAAAGAATTGGAATATTTTTTAGTGATGCTGTCGCCTTCTAACAACAATACACAATTGATGGCTGCGAAATACTAATAAATTATTATGACAGAATTATAAATATTTTGAGCTATATGGATTTAAGTATCAATTATCAGAGTTCTTCCCCTCTGACACTTACACTGACATCTGACTGTATTAGATTGGTAATACTGATATGCTGCTGCATAGCGCAGCTGATTTTTTAACTAAGCCATGTTCAGTGAGGCACCTTCACAGAGTCAGGAGATAAATCTAAGGGGTTGTGCAGGAATATAGAGAAAAGAAGAAAAATCTAAGTTTTGCAACACAAGTTTGATTTTAACATTTAGACATGTTTGTCCCTGTTTTTTCTCTTTTAAAAAGTATTGAATGATTTGAGCTTTTCAAAGCTCATATAGGGGTAAAAAATGTGAAGTCGCAAAATCTACAATCACTTAAGTATTAAAACCTCAACTTTGTATTTAATGTATTGTCAGAGTAAATGCACTTGGTTACTTGCCATAATTGACTTTTAAAATGGTAATTAATATAAATATCATATCAAACATAATTCACAAGTTAAAATTTGTAAATTGGAGCTGTGAGGTAGGGAGTTTGTGAGGGATTTCATCTCAAAAAACATTTTTACTTAACCTTTGAAAAAACAATACGAGATGTCATTTAGCAAGTGTCCTTAAATGACTCTGAATGAAACATGTTTTCAACTTATTGTACATTCAGCAGTTTCATTCAGCTGTCAGGATGAGAAAAATGTGTCATTTCATGAAATGCTTGATACGTCATTCTCTATCACATCCTGACAGGACAGGAAGACCTACCAGTACAGGAAGTGCTGCGCCAGGGGTGGTTCCTGTATTGGGGCCCACGCCTGGGCCCGGGCCTGGGCCTGGGCCTGGGCCTGGGCCTGGGCCTGGGCCTGCTGTGGCTGGAGTCTGACCTGGGATGTTCAGGAGGTTAAACTTAGGCACCACAGCTACGCTCACCCTACGTCTGGGCAGAGCCTACAGAGGAGACAGAACATATGACAGTGTTATGATTTTGTAGTTTTAGTTA
The DNA here is from genome assembly GCA_029783725.1 of Acanthurus tractus. Lineage (NCBI taxonomy): Eukaryota > Metazoa > Chordata > Actinopteri > Acanthuriformes > Acanthuridae > Acanthurus > Acanthurus tractus. Next base: position 13,531,781 of record JAQNCA010000001.1, read on the forward strand.
ATTTTTGGAAAGAAGAGGTGAGATATGTGTCATATCAAAGGTTATCTCTGGTGTTAGGGTCTTTTCAATCAAAAGCTTCATGTCTTCTTAAATACTGTCTTTGGTTTAGCCAACATAATTGGCAAATGTTGGCATGCAGCCAGCTTGAGCTCAGATGGCGGGGATGGTAAGTAATATACTTGCATCGCATATGCATGTAAGCATGCTGACCTTGGCATTTAGCTCTATGTTCATCTGTAAACTTGCTGATAAATCCAAACACACAAAAGTCTTTAAACTGCTTGTTTAAATATGTTTATAGTCCAAATTTCAAAGACCTTCAATATTCAACCATTTCAAACAGAGAAACAATTGTTTTCTGTTGATTGACTAATTATTTAGATAACTTATTATTTCAGTACTTAAAAGCAACACTCAGAAACACAGAGCTTACCTTTCCAAGGGTGAGGGACATTGATCTTGATGGCCGAGGAACTCCATCATCTTCATAAGGACAAAAGAACATAAAATGTAGCATTTTTTAAACACAGAAACCATTAATTTTCATGCTGTTACTGTTGTGAAAGCTGCCGTTGAGCTAAAATTGATGCAATCTTTATCAAACCCGGTCCTGGATAAATAAAGTTTAAAAATAGTAAGCACTCAAATATTAGACCCTCTGAAGAGAAAAAACATAATGTTAAAACGGTTGAGTTTGATTCTCTGTGTTTGTTTGTGCTTGATGTGAATGTGGTCTCCAGTGTATTCTCACCTCCAGTGTCTACAGAGCCTCCATAACAGCGATTTGAGTTCTGGTTGGCCAACTTCTTAAACTCCATCAGCTCTGCATGGTCCTTCTCATATGTCCTCTTCAGATTTTCTACATATTGCATCATGACCTCAGTTGCCTTATTCATACGTTTCTCCTGTTACAAAATAAAAAGTCAGCTAAAACAAACCTTCACCCATTCTTTAAGAGCTAGTTGCCAAGTATGACTGTTGTTTTGTGCTGGGCAAAGAGAGCGTACAGCGGACTGATTAGAGCACTAAGGCTAGACAACACCACAAAATGTGCTGCAAACCAAAACAAAGAATAAAAGAGGATAAAAATCTTCAGAGAGCTGCAATATTTTGGGATGATTCTATGGGTTCGTTCCCATATGCTGGATGGATGTTTCGTTTATATGAAAATAGAATATACAGTAAGAAATATGTTACCTTCAGAGGCAGCTGCATTTACAAGATCATGTGATGTTGCATGATATAAAGCTATGCGCTCATGTCTGAATCACAGTGTTTTGGGATTATAAATAGCGTATGACCTTTTTTCTTACAGTACATTTACTTTTAAACTGATATTTGCCTCGGCAGGTCTGGTGTGACATAATTTTTAAGATGCTGTCAAACTGTCCTAAGAAATAAGAAATCTTAAAAAAAAAGCGAGTATATTTGAAACGATAAAACATAAATTGTTCATTCTTTGTCATCTACTGCATTATCTGTAAGTGTTTGTATGACAGCACCTGTCGCACTGCCCCAACTATCTCTGCTCTACTCGAGAGTCGTATGGCCAGTCGGTGCAGCACTGCCACTGTCTCTATGAGGCGCTGGTAGGCCTCACGCTGTTCCAGGTTTTGCCATTGTGGTGAAGTCATCTGCATGAACACAACAACATCTTGTTACAACTCTCTCAAGAAAACTGGGTGTACATCAATGTCCTTTTTGTACTGAGGATTGGACTTGGATAGTCTAAATATTTACTGTGGGATGCTTCCAGGAAACATAAAAGCAGATAAAAGAGCGCTAAAGAGCCAGAGGGACTTCTTTTTTTCTGGTTAGTTAATCTAGTATCAGCTGCTGTTTTCAAGGGCCGACCTTCAGTGCTCCTTTGAATTCCTCCAGTTCTTTCTCTGTGTCTTCCTCAGTCAGGTTCCTCTCCCTCTCCGCCTGTTTGAGCCGCATCTCCAGAGTGTAGTTGTCATTACGAAATGCAAGTGACAGCTGGATAAATGCGTTCTGTAGGGAGGAAGTAACAGCAATATAACACTCAGAATGGCACATTTAGCAGCACAATCAAAACAGAAAAGCTGCTTATATTGGCAACACACCAACAGAGTGTGAAATATCAGTGCAATCCATAGAAAACTCTCCCACAGTCCTGCACACAAACATACGCATATGAGAGTCATTGTGGTTGTTTACACAGCACTAATATGCATTAGTGTAAAGGAGAATTAAGCAGCTCTGAGACCAGCATTGGAAACAAGCTGTGATTTTGACATTTGACCTCTTGATGTTTTGCTGAGCTGATCAAAGCCAGTCTATGCAGTTTTCCAACATACGTTGGCCATGGCTGAGAGGAAATATATGACCTCTGACTGTCCTGATGCAGATTCATTCCCGAGGGAGCAGCCAGAGGGGCCACAGCCCAAGCCTGACAGCGTCACTAATGTTTGCATTCTCTCCACAGGAAATCACTCAGAGTCTCTTTAGTCTGATCAGGAACAGAAAACACTTTCCTGTTGACAGAACTCAGCCAAATCCAGGCAGCAAATTTTTATGTAAGAGAAATGAATTACTTTGGTAACCAAACAGGTTATTATAAACACGAAGCTACACGTGGCAAATGTTCAGCAGTGAGTGGAACAAAACACCTGGCTGTATTTTTTGAAACAATGTTTGAACACATGTTACTGCCCAAATACAACTTTATGACCCATTGTAAGATGACAATCACACACATGCACACATGTTTGGAATACTGGGAAACATATTTTTTGCTTTCTTAGACAGAAATGGTTGATTCTGCTCTCATGTCTGTACAATACTTATAAAGCTACTGTCAGCAGGCAGTTAGCTAAGCTTAGCTTAGCATAAGATAAAGACTTGAAAGGTGGAGAAAAAGCTTGCCTAAATGTGTCCATAAGTAACGAAATTCACCAATTCACATCTCTAAAGCTGACCAATCAACACTGTACATCTTATTTGATTAAAGTAAACAAATATCAGAGTATAAAAATGACAAGTTATGGTTTTAAAGTGGCCTGTGTGCCATATTAAATACTTTATGTCTTGCTGAAGGCTACAAAAATCAGCTATCAGGCAACAAGTAAAAACTCCATAAAACACAAATGATTGTTTGTGCACTTCGTTTTTTGTTCGAATCATACAAACTAGATGAAACATGTTAACTAGTGTAGCATTAAAGGTGCTAGAAGAAGGATTTTGTTACCTTTGTACAGAGCCAGCCTGGCTGCTTCTAGCTATTTTGAGTTCTGAGCTAAGCTAAGCTAACCAGCTGCTGATTTCAGCTTTAATATTTACCATTCAAACATGAGTTTATCAACATTCTCATTTATTTCTGGCCAAGAATGCAAATAACAGTATTTACCAATTTGTTTAACTATTAATTACATTTTCAGATAGGCGCAGGAACACAAAATCAACTGTGGTTTACCGGACAAAGTAAGATAAGATAAGATATTCCTTTATTAGTCCCACAATGAGGAAATTTGCAAGTACTGAGTCTCAATATCATCATTATAAATCATTTAAATTCTTTTGTGTTTAATCTTTAATGCGAAGTATTTTTTTTACAGATTAATACTAACCTCAACTTCTTTTTCAGTCAGTGGAGGTGCACTGGAATAAAATCAAAGAGGAACTGTTAGTATGATGAGTTCTGTACATTGTGCTCAGTGAATTTTGTTTGGATCAAGTAAGGAAGTAAAACAGAGAAAAACGGATAAGTTAGGAGTAAGTGGTTTGTTACACACCAGCCTGGTAGACCTCGGTGAAGTTTGAGCTTCCTCAGCATCACATCAGAAATGTTTGGCATGGCGTCAGACTTCTCCCTTGCCTCATCACCACTGGCTGATTTTGTAGAGGATGAGGGACCTGTAGACACAAAAACGGACAATCAGAACTAAAGAGTAATTCAATTTTTTTGATTTAAGTCTCAAGTAACTGGGTTTGAGGATAAACAATAAAATCGTAGCCGAGTAAATGCAAGTCATGAAATCAGTAAACTGCGTCAGAAATGTCCGTTAATGTAGAAAACTTGTCCAGACCAGACCAAGTTAGGCTGACGTGTCAAAACTTTTGTGTTTGTTGAATTCAGTAGAGATAAAATTATTCTTTTTTCTTAATGCAAGAAAAATAAGGTGTTATATGTTCTTTTACAAGTGACACAATCTCACTGTCTTTAAATGCTGACTTTCAAAAATAAAGTGCAACATTCGTTGGCTTTAAAAGCTGTGTTCATAGTTGATATATTTGATGAGGTTATAACTTAACACTCAATCATCCAGGCTGTCTAAAATGTTGAGGTCTGCAGCCCTGTCTCTCTACCAAACAAACAAAACAATAAACATAAAACATTTCATCTTCCACAGGTGGACTTTGGCTCGCACACTTTCACAACTATGCCATCTACTGATGGAAAATGCAAACAGCATTTATTTCCCTGGTATGAGGTTGCCAGTAAATGGGTGGCTCAGTGGGAAAAAAAAACAAGAACAGATCAACATCATTTTCTAACTGGAACAGATTTTCCCTGAGATTCAGGAAGTGCACACCCTTGGCGACACAGCTGAATGTTCTGCTGAGAGTACTCTCTGTCTTACATGGAAAGAGGGGAAAAAAAGGGATGTTACCTTTTTCCTGTTCAGCAACTTCGCTCAATTCTGGTAACTTGGATCCGACTATGCTTTGGTTACGCATCAGCTTGTGCTCCTGTAAACATACACACATGCACACACTAGAACAAAACATTTTCTGTCTCTCTTATTTTATTTGACAGAGAAGGCACTTCGAGTAAGATGTAATCAGTGGTTCAGATGCTTTACCTCTTTAAATTTAGACAGTTTATGTACACCCCCTGGCTGGGTGGGGAGGTCTTTGTACCCTGAGGACTTGAAGACAGCATCCCGGGGCTTGTCTGAGAAGGAATCTTCTGGTGTAGGAGGAAAACCCGCTGCTCCATTTCTAGAATTAAGGCTACCCACAGCATCCCAGGAAACAGCCCTCATCAGTGGTGGGAATGCCCCAATTGTCTTGATCTCTGCTGTACAGGGGGCTTGTTGAGTAGGAGGTCGTGGGACGGGCTTGGCCACCCCTGTGGCTGGGGCTTGGTTGGGGTTTCGGCCCGGACCGGCTCCTTCTTCCCCTTTGCTGGCTGCTGGAAGACTTTTAGGTCCAGCTGGATCACAGTTCTCCTTTTGAACAGCATAACGGGGCGTTAGAGTCCCAGAGGACACTTTCCTCTTCTCACTGGGCTTCCAATCCACCAAGAGTCTGTTGCTCTGAGGTAGGCAAGATAATAACAAGTATTAATACACTTTATTAATACACTGAACATACCTGTTGTGCACAAAAAAATATTTTATTTGAATATAACATCACTGTAGCCCTTGTGAGGCTACACTGAGGCACAGCAGGGCTTTGAGCTAAATGCTAACGTTAGCAAGGATCACTGCACTACAGTTACAAAGTTACAGTTTATCAAATCTCATGGGAATCCACTGAACTGCTTTGTTTTTACTGAAAGATACAAATGTCAACCTTATGGCAATGCTGGAAGAAAAGGGATCAACTAACCTCTTGGCTTGGAGTTGTTAAGTCATGCTGTTCTCGCACTGAGGGAACTTCTAGATGCTACAAGAGAGGACAACATGACAAATTTTCATGTGTTAATTTATATAACATAAATTGATAAGTATTCAATGATGACTGGATTGATGACTGAATGCATCAAAAAATATTTGTATTACACTTCAAGTTAATGTATATGAATGATATTTTTTTTAATGCATTATTTTCATTACCTGTCCAACTGACTGCAACTGGGTTGCATCTGTGGGCCCTTAAGCCAAAAGATCAGAAAACAATCAATAAAAACCATTCTGCAAGCTCCAATCACCAACAATGATAGGAAAAGTAAAAAGTTACATAGCACATTGTTATTTCCAATAGTGTCCAAGGTCCCAGTCAAAGAATGAGGGACTTTACCTGTCTGAGGAGCCACAGTCAGTGAGCTGCTTCTAGATGAACATGGTGACGAGGATGGAGATGGAGTTGGAGTTGGAGAAACACCTGAAGAAAAAATAGAGAATTAGAGCTAATTGAACTGATACCCAAATGGATCCGGTGGGTTTTTTGTCCCTTTCTAAAATAATTTTACTTACAGTAAGTAAACCAAAGCAAGCTTAGAAACTAAGACAGCATATGACCTCTCACAAATACAACTCATTCCAAATGAAACAGTAAGCCAGGAACAGTGTTTGTTTGTGAGTACGTGTGTGTGTCTGTGTACTCACCACCTGTGGGTGACTCTGTGAGGCTGCCGGTGGAGCGGCGGCCGCGGCGCGTCAGGAAGCGGTCACTGACCTTCTTGGCCTGTTCAAGCAGCTCCAGGTTCTTCTGTCGGTCTTCCTCAGAGAGTTGTAGCTCTGGCAGCTGATCTTTCACCAGGTCGATTACATTACCTGTGCTGTCTGAGAGAGTCAATACACACACACAGGAAAAGAGCACAG
>JAQNCA010000001.1:13540619-13557473 GCA_029783725.1 Acanthurus tractus
TGATGTGTTGAGTTTAAGTTACGTGAAGGATCAGTCATTCGAGAAACTACAGGCACGAGAGAAGAGAAAACAGAAGAGAAACAGAAACAAGTCAACACTCAGATATATTATTTTGAAAGTGAATCTCTTGAAAAGTTTCTTTTGGAGCACTCCAGAGATTTTATAAATGAATTTCTATAAAGCTGGGGGGTGGGGGTGGGCTGGGTTGAGATGGGGGAGCTCATATGAGACAGACTGAAAAAAAAAGACCAGGAGAGAGAAGATATTCTGACTTTGAGTTTTTTGTACACATCAGACTTGAAAAAAGCTTGATCCTGCACAAACAAGACCCATAATGAAGCTCAATAGCACCTTTTATAGGATTCCATTTAAACCCCACACCTCCAGTTTGTAACACAGGCTGTTAGTCTAGAGCCACAGAATACATTATTCAACCATTTCTACAGGCTTAATTATGCTCCCAGGGACAAGTAAAGTGAACCTGATGTATTCATAAAATCTTGTTTCATTAAAATCCCAAATCTTCGTTCAACCATCTCAGGTAAATATGCAAGTAAACACAGAGTGAAAAAATCACACCAATTCCCTAACAGCTCCTCTCAGAGCTTATCTTTGCAATAGAATGCTAATAAAAGGATTCATGTTAATGGTAATGCTGCAAAAAAGACCATGGTTGGGCCGTAACAAAGGTGGATACTTCATAGTCTTGGCATACGCACTGCAGATTAGATTACACAGTGTCAGTACTTTCTTAAGAGAAGTTTTATCCATCCTGTGTGTTTTAACGAGCTACTGCAGCAGAAGACAATGTCCGCTGTAGGCGCTGACTGTTTAATGCTCTAATTTACTGTCTGCAGGACATCTAGTGACTTTAATTTTTAATCTGAATCCTGGGGATGTTCATGATTTAAAGTATCAGTTTAGGGTGTGACTTTAGCTGATTTCATGCAGATAGTTCTGGGTTTGAGGTTTCAATCTCTGAAATTTTTGTTTCTTGCCCAGTGCAATGGAAATAAATGGAGGTTGTGCCGCTCGAAGCATCCAAAATGACTTTTAAAAAATTCAAAAGATGAACATCCTCTTAAAAACATTTGTGCAAACATGTTATATATGTACCATTATATGTACACCTCAAAGAACAAGATTTTCTTATCATGAAGTTGGAGGGGATGGTGGTGGCATGACACAAAGGCAAAATAGTAGACCAATGTTTGAGGCCACATCATGGTTAACCCTTTAAATTTTACAAGTACCATGTGTACCAATTAATATCTACTCACTCATTTTACCAAATGGGAACTTTCTCTCACTGGGAATGTCAAAAGTTCGAGATCCTATTTCTGTAGAACCAATGCGAAGACCTCAAATGTCCTGGTCATCAAGCAATAATTCCTAAAATCTCCAGTCAGTTTTTATTTATACAGCCCAAAACCACAAATTCACCTCGAGAGGATTATTAAAGTCTGCAGTCCTCAACTCATCTCAGTGAGTTCAGTCTCAGCAGTGACTCTACTGTGGATGATTTAATGAGAAAGACAGGCAGAGTGGCCTTCAATGACTCATAAAACACACAGAAATCAGTGGGATTACAAATTATTCTGTAAACATTATGTTGGAGACCACAAAAACATGATGGAAGATCCAGAACAAGTCAACTAAAATTATACTGTATCTGGAATATACACATGGAGCTTTAACAACCACAGTATTAATAGAGTTAATAAGGAAATAGCGAGCAGCTAAAGAAAAAACAAAAACACCATTCACTCACCTACGAGGAAATATTCAAACTACCTTACTGCTAAAGTGAAAGAAACACTTTGAAGTCAAGCAGGATCTTTAACAGACTTCAGTGGAAACTTTGTTGAAGCTTCCTCACCATGGCCAGATGGATTATTCACAGTTAGTTTGCATGGCATCACATGCCTTTCCAAATAAAACAGAATAGGTGCTACAAAGAGTGTGCACACTCACTGTACTGGGAGAGCTGGAGGAACTGTCCACCTCCTCGGGGGAGTCCTCTTCTTCCTCGGGCACTGTGGGCATGGCAGGGGGCAGCGAGGGGCGTGAGCGAGTGTGGGGGAAAATAAAAGGTCTCTCAGCAGCACAGGGGGTGTCACAGGACTCCTTGGTGTTACGATCACTTAACTCAAAAGGAGATCCCTGCAGCAGGAGCCCCTCCTCTTCCTGGAGCTGCAAGATCATGCACACAGAAAGGCACAAACACATTTGTTGAGCATAAGTAAACACATGTATAGAAGAGTGACTTTTTGGAGGAACTTCTCCAAAAAGCATAATATGCGTAAATTTTGCAAAAGATGCATGGACTCGGAAGACAAATTATTTCTCAATCATTATTGAAGCAACAGAGGATTGAGAAGTCCTTGTCCTCTGTCTATACTTTCTTATTATTTTTCTTTCTTTGGCTTACAGATAGTCAGCAAGAGAGTCTGTTCAGGGCTCTTTAAAAATGAAGCAACAACACTGCTGTCACAGCTCACTGTCATGAGCAAGCTGGAGGACTGTGTGACTGCTTTATCGAAGCACACACACACACACACACACACACACACACACAAATAGGATGTGTAGCCGAAGCACAACTTTGGCTGAATTTACATAAAATTCAGCATTATGGTACTTTTCCTGAAGGGTTGACACATCAGAAGTTAACGTTCTGATTGAGAGTTTTCCTCCTTTCCACTCCATAGCTCCACCATTCTCTGCTGTTGTTTTAGTCTGGTTGAGCCGTGGAGGAGAAGCCATGTTTGGATGTTGTGCTTGCAAACAGTAACAAATGGCAAGTAGTAAGTGAACTGGTCTGGTTTGGACCAGGTCTGTACTGGTCTGAGAAAATGCAAGAAGTTTTTCCTGCTAACCACAGCTAAAAAAAGATTCGGTAGAACTAACAAAGCCATCACAACATAAACAATTCAAATATATCTCCATTCTACTCCTCCTTCTGAGCAGTAGTAGCAAATTTTTTTCCAACATGCTCTTACATCAGAAATTAAAACTCATCTTGAAACTGAATTTCACATGACTCAACTGCATGACTTTTGACTTCTCACAAATGTAAGAGTACATCGATAACATATAGACACTATGAGATGTTATTTTATGAGTTAAGGTAGCCTAACTTTTAACATCTACAGGTTGAGTTAAATACAAGGATCTAATGTACTGACATTAAAACTAAAGTGAAAAATGTCATTTAAATATTTTATCAGATATTTTAACAATAAGACACTGCAGGTAATGCTGTCCTTTAAAGTAAAGGAATTCTGTTTTTCTTCATAATACCATAAAATATGTGAAAAAAGTAAATAAAAAATTCACCTAAATGTTTCTTTTGGAGTCTTTAACCACTAGCAGCACTATGGAGCTAAGTTCCAACAAGTCGTCCTTGTGTTTGTTTGCACAAAGACAGCATGCGTGCAAAGATGCAGACAGAACAATAGAAATCCTGCTGTTGGTTTGCCATTTTTCCACTGGCCTTCAGATGGCAGTAATACACCCATAAACACAATAATAAGTAAGCAATCTGTTTTAGAAATGTTGTTTCAGGAAGGATAAGCTTGCAACATCTTGTTGAATTTAAGGCTGTGCATTTTGTGTTTTGGAGAGAAACAGTGTTAACATAAGCCTTGTTTGTTTGCATGAAAACGCCACAGAGCACCTTTAAATTGTAAACATATTTACTGAAATGTCCTTCACTGGAAAGAAAGGAAGAGAAAAAGACTCTTGGATGTTGATGTTTTGTGCTTCAGCAGACAGTGAAAGATTGGACAGTTTCTTCTGGACTCAAGAAGAACCAAACAGCAGTTTTATCCTTTTTATAGTGATGCTAAGTAAAATGATACACAAAAAAGCAAATGAAAAAAGCTCATGAATGAGCTTGGGAAGCCATAGCAAAATGTGTTTTTATCAGGCAGTCAAGGTTTTGATAGAAATAAATTGACACTGTTGTGCCGACTTTCTATAAACATTCAGTGTAACTTGTTCTCACAGGCTGACTGATACAAGCACAGAGCCTGTGGATGAGCGCATGCTGTGTTGAACAAGTAAGTAAGATTAGAGGGGGGATAAGTTGTTACTTTGCACTTAATGCTTTTTTAAATTGAAGCTAATCATTTTTTTTTTGCAAGATACAGTAAATTATGAGTATGTTAAATAGATAGATGAGGAAAGGTAAGGAAGGACAATCAACCAATCAATTACTACAACAGGAGAAATTAAACAAAATATTCCAAGAAAGGATGATCAACATTGCTGGAGCATCAGGCAGGTGCAATGTTGACATTTGTATAATCAAACTCATGATGTTGTCCATACAAAGGCAGGTTAGCAGAATATAAAGATGGTCTATTTAGGTTTAGAACTTTCCAAATAATAAACAAAGCCTGATTAATCTGCTGATAGTCTTTATGATTAATTATTTAGCAATGGCAGAATAACATCAAAGAAACCCATCCCGGTTTCCCATAGTTCAAACTGACATCTTTAAATGTCTTTAATTCATTTTAACTGATGTTTGCCTGCGGCCGTTACTTTACTCACACAACCGGAGAACTGAAGAAAACAAGGCTTAATTTATTTAAATATCATGTGTGTGCAACTTGTTTGAACCATTGTTTGAACACGCAGCTCTTCCTTTTTTAGTAACAAATTCATGCAAATCTAAGTGTGGAGCAGATTAAACCCCCTGTAGACACACAGTGCATGCAGATTCTGCACAAACTGTCAGGGGTTTAGCGTACTGGATGCTAATGTAGCCCCCTTTCTTTTGGTCTTACCAAAAATAGAAAGGCTTCCATATGCATGACCAGCACAGGTGTGGCTGTATCTTTTCTACCAGTGCTCACAGTCACTCTCTTCTTATGAATATGCAAGGAAATGTGTGATGAAATAGGTTGTATTTTAAAAGGGTATGGCATGCACTGTATGCATGACAAATCCTCTGTGAAATCAGGGCCAGAATATGCAGTGTTCTGTTCAGTGTCATCACAAACATGACAAGCTCTCTGGAACATATAGCGACAGAAAGGCTGTGAGTCACTGGGAGGAAATGGGTTGTTTAACTGACTCCCAGTGAGCTCCGAGGATATTTCCGGACTACAAGAATACTGTCATGCAGGATTAAAATCACTGCTCTTTCTCAGCCTGCAGTAGCATTTAATACAGATGTTTTACCGCAAATTTACTGCACTGTTGTTGTGCTGAGTTAACATTTACAAAAAGTTTAATTACTTGCAGGCGAGAACAGTAAGAACATGTGTCTTTTGAGCTGAATGAATCAGATTCTCATGAACTGTTCTCATAGTTCTCTTACAGAACAGTTCAGCTTTGAGGTTCTGCTGCAACTATAAATATGAGAGTGAGTCACCAGATATTTATAATGGGATTATCTAATTGCCCCTGGACTTCAGGGAAGCTTTGGTAACAATCACCTGCATTTTTCATGACTGACGAAACTTAAAAATATTTTTTTCTAAAAATAAAGTCAGCTGTTTCTAAAATTGTCAGTGCTCAACTTTTTAAACAGTTGTTTTTTCTCAAAACATGACAAATATGCGTAAAATAATTAAAGAAACAAATCCCTGATCGTTCTACTAGTTTGTATCACAACATTGTGCTGACAGAGGCAGGAGAAACTGCTGTCTCCTGCAAAACACAGCGCCAACATCAGCCCAAACAAAAAAATGCCACGCTGCTCTGCAGGAGGTTCAGCAGTGCAAGATAGCGTCCCCAGCAGACCATGAGACTGAGATAAATATTGCAGAGTAATTGAATCACTCAGATCATTTCCTGTGGGGGGTTGAGGGTGGGCAGACCATGCAAACCTGAACACAGACAGCCTCTGCATCACAACTCCTCAAGAGCAAGGAAATCTTGTTTTCATAGTACACAGTCATCCTATAAAGGAAAATGTATTTGTCCATTAGATGCATCAGATTTAGCTTTGCATTGCAGCCAGGCCTAGCTGTCTGGGAGACAAGGGGACCGGCACCCTCCTCCCCTCCCCTGTTACATAAGCCTTCTCCCTCTTGCCAGATTTGTTTAAAATTTGGTTGTGTGAAGCACAGAGTACAGGGCCAGCAGAGGAAGTGCTTGCTACACAGACCCGCAATCTGAGATAACAGGGCTAAGGAAGAGTGAGAAGAGAAAGAAATGGATGGACAGAGAGACTTACAGTTGGCCCATTGAGTTTAAAAATTGCATGATCACACAGCGAAGGAGGAAAGATGACATAGAGGTTTCTCTTCAAGACAAATGCCAGATTATGTTAACTTACCCCCCTCCCAGCAGTTACACGTCAGAACGACAGCTGTCAAAAAGTCTCAAAACAAACCTTCTTGAACAAGTTTGACACAGTTGCAGGGACGACAACAGTCAGAGCTGAACCTCCTGAAGCTGCGTGTGTCTACCTAAAAACATCATCCACAAGTCCATGCAGAAGATCATCTGAACCTGTCTGCAGAGAGCACGCAACATTACCTGAGCCCTCCACTAGTGCTGCAGAGAAACACACACGCTCCCGCCGATCCCTCCAACTCAGACCGACTTCCCACAGTCAACTGTCACTCTCAGCCTTTTTCCTCAGAAAACTACTCTATCCTCAGGGCTTCTCCTTCCTTCTCCCGTCCCCTCTGTTCCCTGTCTTTTTTCAGCAGCAGCCTCTCTTTCACTCCTGGGAGCTTTGACCATTTAAGGAGAAGGGCTCAGTGTGCCTCTTTGGGCTGCTGTCGAGTGTGTGTCTATGTGTGTGTGTGTGTGCTGCTGGTCCACTGATCATCCTTTCTAAAACCTGAAGAAAGTTAGAGAAGTATGTTATTTTTTTCTGCAGGGTTTGTTTTGTTACTCTAATCATGGTGTGGGAGCAGTAGGAGACAAGTTTTTTTGTGTGTTATTGTATGCAAGGGCATGTTTGTGAGAGACTGATAGATACACAGATTGTGTCCGCCTGATCTGTGTTTACTCTGCAGCCTTGGAGATATCCACGCATCCACTTCTGAGTTTTTGACGTTCATTATTTGTGCTGCTTTAAGTGGTGAGAGATTCGGGTTTTAAGTGCTACGATCATTCTAATTTTAGTGGGAAATCGAGAGCACAAAAGTCACGTTGTTAGGAGGAACACAGCTGACGCTCACAGTGAATTACAGCATCACAATGTGAATCAATGTGTGATGCACTTGTGCAGGAAGTTGATAACCAAAGGAGCAATTGTCCAAAAAACTCTGATGTTTTTTTTTTAACTCAGCCTCAGTAAACGTCTTTTTTTAAAATTATTTGCGCCTTGGGACAGTGTTGTTTTACCCAAAGCTAGTGGCGGAGTAAGTGTTCATATTCTTAACTAAAGTAAAACAAAACAAAACAAAACAGTACAACAATGTAAAAATAATATACATATCATTATCTTGTGTTTGTATATATCACAATGCTGAAGAAGTTCTGTGTTCTGTGCTTTCTTTTGTACAGAGCAAGTTAAATCAAAAATTCTGGGAACCACTGATCAAATTTCATACTGTATGCATTGTATTTCATAAGTTTGTGTTAACTATGCAAAATATTATTCTAAGAGGTGCAGCACTTAATCTCAAGTGCCAAATTAGCATTTATAAGCTCTACAGGTATATAAACTCTGAATACGTGGTCTGTACTCACTATAATGCGCAAGCCTCAATTCCAAAAAGTTGAGATGCAGAATGCAATAATTTGTAAAGAAACTGTGTTTACCAACAACGGTTCAATAAAGTTTGTTCTCTTTAGTCTTTGAAGTCATATCCTTTATTCAGTCATGTGTTACCAAAAGTAGTGAATTTCCCCTCTACCTTTGTTTGTGGGTGACTGAGCCTTTTGAGGCTACCCCTTTTAGACCCAATCACGAGACTTTCACCTGATACCAGTGAGTCTGTTTACCTGTGGAATGTTCCAGACAGGTGTTTTTTGAGCATTTAACAAGTTTCACATCCTTTTGTTGCTCCTGTCCCAACATGTCTGAAATATGTTGTTGGGTATCAAATTCAGAAAGAGCATATATTTACAAAAAACAATAAAGTTGGTAAGAGGAATATTTCATTTATTGCCTTTGTACTGTTTTTGAATGAGTTTATTCTTAAAAGGACTAGCAAAATATATCATCTGTAAACTTACATTTTATTGATCTTTTTCATGTTGTCACAACTTGTTTCGAATCAGGGTTTTAGTTTTAAAAGGATAATATTTATGATAATAGACAAAGCATGGTGATATAGTAAAACACAGGAAAAGTTACAAACATTGATAAAAACCGTACATTAATAAAAACTGACAATATATTAGTAAGCTGTAAGCTAATTCATAGTGTGTTATTTAACTTTTATCAAATATTTGTAACTCAGCCTTAAGTGGAGCCCAAAAACATTGCCAGATTGATGTACCTAAATAAAATTATTATATTCCTCTCTGAAATTATATTAGAGATATACAGTAGCATGAAGCAGGGACACTTAAATAAACTACAAATACCTATGAATTACACTTCAGTACAGTTCTTGTGGTTAATGTGCAACAGCTATTTTACAACTCTGCTTAAAGCACCAAGTGAAACTGCGCTTCGAATAGGTCTAACACCCACTTTACACGATTTCACCGAGCCACTTCAAAAAAGACAAAAAAACACAAACATACAACACATTACACACGCAGTCCTGCCTCTAAATACAGAATAAGATCATATTTGTTTGCTGTAGAGACGAAGGGAGTCTTACCTCGCTGCAGTCGCCTCGTCCTGTGCCACCTGTTGGAGCCAGAGCACAGACAGGCAGTGAAAACAGTTGATTTGCATTTAACAGAAAAGCATGTGCCATGCAAATGTCATGAGCGGTTAAAAAAAGAAAAGAGTTTGTCAGTGTGTGTATGTGTGTGGGCGTGTGTGAGTTTATGTGAGAAACAGAAAGAGAAACAAATAGGGAAGACATAAATTGGGTTTTCTGTCGTGTGACATTGATGCTGGCAGCATGACATTCATCTGATTGGTCTAACCACTGTAACTCTTGTTACAGGAAATACCCCCCGACACACAAACACACACACTCTCCTCTGCCTCCATAACTAGGGGCAACAATTACCTGGCAACCATTTCGAGCACATGAAGTGCTTGATCCCATGTTGAAAGCTCTCGGCCCCAAGTAAAGGCTATTGTGTCGTCTGCTTCAGGTGCTCTCAGAGAGGTTGGTAATACTGTGATACCAAGCAGAGGGCTAAACGCCAGTGACTAATGGACTTTTAAACAGAGCTCAACAGCAAAATGGCACTTTAAAGGTCATTAAACAGGGGAGAACTACAAATGAATCAGTGTTTTACTGAATATGAGAGGATGCAGAAAAATAAAACAACACTTGCTGCACATTTGATAGTGCAAGAGCTTAGACAATTGGAAAGAATTTAGACTCCAAAAGCTATTTGAGTTGTGCAGCATTTTACAGCCAAATATAACTACATTAATCATTACACAAATCACTGAGTAAAAAAAGAGATGTACAGTAGATGCTTGGAGTGTGTTGGCTGCTACTTTTCACACATTTGTCCAAATTTAACCTCATTTTCACCTGAGACACTGACAGATATTTTTGTTTTTCCTCATCACAGCCTTTTGTTTTTTTTTTCCTGGAAACGCTCTACTCGACCTCACAAATTAATTCACATTCCAGCTTGAGTGCTTTTGGTTTTTCCACCTTTCTCTCGTTTATAGATTCTTCATCAAAGAACACTCTGTTTACAGCTACCACACACACACACGCACACACACACACTGAGCATTAGAGACCTACTTTTCTAAATTATTTACATTCAGTCCCCAATGGATCTTAAATCATGACATAACCTGTCTGTGCCTTGTTTTAAACATCAACATAAAACCCAAAACCGAATTTAATTCCTTTGTAATGCTATAGTGATATATCTAAAGTTATTTATGTAAATTTACGTACCATACATCTCATATAAATTTTATATTTGTATAAGATAGATAAAGGAAGAATATAAAAAAGTTTTAAAAGCCTAAATGGAGGCAGAGAACTCTTAGTCCTCTCAATGTCATTGAAATGATAAAAGCACCAACATGGACAACATTAACGCCCAACATTCACCCATAATATGAGGTTTAAAGGTTGATAAGGTAAATGTTGTGTCTTTTACTCAAGGCTCTCTGTGTGGGAAAGCCTGTTTGTCTGATTACCACTTTGGACTCAAATATCGCAAGGACTATTGAATAGAAAGCATATTTTGATTCCCAGAGGATTATTCCCTTTGACTTTGGTGGTCCCTCTACTGCCCCCATGAGGTTGACATTCTGTTTTAATTGAAATATTACCCATTTGGTGAATGTTAGGAGCCTTACACACCAAACTAAGATTATTATATAAGACACAGTCAACATCATCCAAGCTTAAACCCAGCATGTTAGCATTAACCTCACAGCACCACAGAGCCGCTTGCATCACTGTGGACTGTTTTATTGTCCTTTGTGATGTTTGTCTTATATGTTGTGGTAAGCGTATGACTATCAGATGCCACTGTATTTGTTTTATTGCAGCTTTTGATAGAATTGTTTTCATTTATGCTCATGTGTCCTTAAATACATATACAGACATAGCCTTTTGGTTGAATTTATCACTTTTTACATCACAATTATTTATATTTGCTATGCCTGATTAATACATTTAAAAATGACATTACTCTTGAGGCAATGCTTGCTTTTTTTTCAGCTGTGCTGGGGGATCTAAGATGAAACCTTCCCCACATAACAAGGTCTGCATTGTTTTATGCTGTGCACCATCCGCAGCATTAGATACAGTAACATCACTCTGGCAGGCACATATAAACTTTTATGGCAGAAATTTCCAACATAAAACTTTTATTGTTTATCCTGCTGCAGCTTTTTATGATGTGAATGGAGCTTCATTTGTCCATGCCAACATGGCACTGGACACACTTTAGACATAAGACTGTAAAATAAACAAACACTTGGACATAGAGACGACTGTTGTCTGTTCTTTAGAGATATAATCTTCCTTCTGAGGCACAACAGTGGTTCTTAGCAACCTCAGCAAACTACAAACTCTCCTCTCAGTCACAAATAAACTATTAAATATAAGAAGACTTGGCCCTCTGAACCATCAAGGGACTCTTTTTCGGGGAGGAAGAATTTGAAGGTATTTGCCATGAGCTTTCCTGGAGGTCTGAAAGGAAAGCGACCCTTCCTTTGGCCAAGAAACTCATTGCAACATGATCAGAGCAAGAAAATATGTGATGACAGAATGGTCACATCAATAGTTCACATCCAGCAGCTTTCAGGAATGCAAGCACATGAGGCCTGACAAAAGTTTGCAAAACAACAATAAAAATTTGTTTTTCCCTCTTTAGGTAACCAGAAAAGTTTGACATTTTGAGAAATACACTTACACACAGCACATTCTTGCCATCCACATATATGTAAAGTTAGCGTAGCTTAGCACAAAGACTGAAAACAACTAGCCTGGATCTGTCTGAAAGTAACATATCTGCCAACCGGTACCTTGAAGGATCACATAATGTACTAATCTGCACCAAAACTGAAGCGCACATGTTGTTACATGCTTTGAGTAATCCACATTATTTTTCCATTTTTTGTTGAATGAGTCCTGTAATGCGCCCAGAAAACCTTTTGTTCTTTGAAACAGATATCAGATTTCTCAGTGTCTGTGTATAAAGTTGCTAAAAGCACTTAAGAACAATCAGACGTAAACGTGGGTTGAATAGAGAACAGGAAATAACTCAGATCAGAACTGATTCAGTCATATCGCTTCTAAAAACTCTTACAAAGTATAAAAGTGTTGTCAGTTAAAATGTCATGTGGCTAAAAATATTTGACCCCTGCTTTGTTTACTTTAAATACTCATTCTGACCTCCCCCAGCTTTCCCCAAGTCCCCCTTTGATAGATAACATACACTCCCTCAGAGCTTGTTCTGTCTTTCTCCTCACTGTACCAGCTGTTGCATGCAATGTAAATATCTGCTGCGCCTATTTTCAGACATCCTCAGGGATTACCATTAGTGGAGGAAGTAGCTTTAATTCATTTGTGTCTCACGGTGTAACCCCTTACCACAATGAGGTCTGAAAAAAAAAAGATGTGCGAAGCTTGTTTTTTTTTTTTATCTGTTAGACAATAATGATGTGATTAACCAGCATGCAACTCCATGCAAACACAAAAATGAAGATTAAACATATGATGCTGCACCATGCACTGAAACAAGTACCTGTTGCTTCTTATTGTCAAGACTTTGTGATGTAAATTAGCTACTTGTGAATTCAGTCTCTTTATTATTTCATACCAGGAAATACAGCTCTAGATCTATTTATAAGTTTCTTTTAAATGTCCCCAGAGCTTTATGCACCATAGGCTCAGAACAAAATGCAAAAAACTGTTACTTTGATGTACTCCCTTCTTTGGATGCTTTTTAAGGACTTTTACAGATGATCCTGAAGGAAACCTGTCACTGTTTTGCATAATCTTGAACCTGGGTGTAATGTGTATTGACATTATTATGGCCTGTGTGCCTCTTCTCTTTCACTATTTCCCTTGTTTTTCTTTTATGTGCTGTATGTTTCTGACATGTGAAATTGTATCTTTATGCTGTCATCTTGACTAGGATCCACTAGAAGAAGAAATCTCATAACTCAGTTGGACCTTCCTGGCTAAAAAAGGATAATAGAAAAAGAAAAAAAAATACTGTGGTTGTATTTCTGTAATGCAGCCTGTAATGCATACCATTCATGGGTAGCTGCAGGGGCTCACTGACTTCTGGGATTTCATGAGATGGAGGAGGACTCTCTGTTCTGACTCTGATTTCAGGCTCCATATCAGAGACATCCAAAATACCTGCAGCATCTGTTCCAGGATCAGCTGGCAGAGTGGGGCCTGGAGACTTATGAGTAAGACAAAAACAAATTCATGTGTTGAATTTTTATATTATGTAAAACTATCACAATGAGGTGTGATTGATAACTCCTTGGCCTGATGTAGAAGGAGATGCATGCACATACATTTCAGCTGTTTGAGTGATTATGCAGGAAGTTTGAAGTGAATAACTTGATTAAAGTTCTGTACTAAGTGATTGAAAAACACAAGTCAGCACTGCCTTCGTGCAGTTGTCAGCTCCCTTCATCTCAAGGGTTCAGATTTGTCATAAAAATGAATAAATATGATTTATGTGGGGGGATAAATAGAAATGAATTTCTAATGTTACTGTGCTGTGAACTTTTTTGACTTCTGAAGGGTTTTTTTTTCATTTCTGCTGCTCAGAAACAAGTACTGTCTCAAGAGTGTAGCGATGTTATAACCTCCAGTCAAAACTTACAATACTAAAATGATTTATTCTGCCAGTTTTTGTTCCCACAGAAGTGTTATGAACTCACAATGACAAAAAGAATCCCTGATTGTAAAAACATCTCCATGATGAGAAATTCCTGGTGTTCATGTTTTAAAACATAGACTTGATAACTCTGCAAAACCATAGTAACGATATGGTGATTTCCACATTATTTTACTTGATATATAGTTAAAACTGGGATATAACCAAATATGACACACAAATATATTTCATCAAAACAACATTCTTATAGACCTACAGCAGCTCTGAGTACTTCATCTATTCTAACCTCAAAATAATTGACAAAAACTACGGTTAACTTGTTAGTCTATTATAAAGCAAACACTGATTTGTATCACCAACCTGATTTGAAGCTTCTTTAGGGATTCTTGCCTCCAGAACATTTAGCTTCATGTCAGTGTCAGTGGCTCGGTCTATAGCCTCCTCCACCTTCTGGGTGATGCTCTCCATTCTCACCCTCACCTGGCTCACCCTCTGCTCACTCTCCCTCACCAGCTCCGCAGTTTCCAGGGCACTGTTGACCATCGCCTCCATCCTCTTGAGGGTCGTCAGAAGGCCGTCTGAAGTCACCTGAAGCGGGGTGTGCTCCTGCTCAGAGGCTGCTCCACCAGTAATCTCTGTGGCCACAGCTGCATCCCTCTGATCCTTCACAACCTTCTCCACAGCCTTGTGTGCTTCTCCTCTCTCTGTGTTTGTTCCTTTATCAATATGAAGAGCAGCACTGCTGTTTTTTTGCCTGGCAACACACTCCTGTGCAGATATTAGGGAGGCTTGCAGGTGGCAGACCTGCTCCCTCATATCAGTGATCGTCTGCTCTGCTTGCTGGAGCTTTGTCTGCGTCTCAAGGAGCTCCTGGACCGAGTGGGTTTCTTTGGTCCGGGCCTTAGCCCCCTCTATGCTGCGGGCTTTCCACCAGTTCACCACAGCCACCTTCTTGGCCTCCTGGATCTGAGTCTGGCTTCCAGTCTGACTTTGCTTTTGCTCCCTTTGCTCCCAGGCTCTCCACCGTTCCTCCACCTTCTCCCCTTTCTCCTCCCACATACACTTGTGCAGCTCCAGCTCCTGAAGCCTAAAACCACCACCATGGCTTTATAAACATCTCCTTTACACACTGTTATGTCTGTAGTTACCGAAGGGCACTAAAACTGCACTTATCCCTGATAGAGTCTAACACACAGGAGATAGTAACTTCTATGGGTTGCGTAATGGAGGTGCCCATAAATATACTGTCACAACTAGACATCTCTTTTATTAGCTGGAGGAAGCTTCTCAGAACAGAACCTAACATCACCCAAATTCAGTCTGTTACCATAACAGGAGAAAAAACTCACATACACATTGACAAGCTGCTGCTTGATGCTTGCCTGTTGCTGCTGGTGGTGAGGAAAAGGCCTCTCCTGTGTTTCTACAGGAGTGGAATCCTGTTTTTGAGAGAGGACACACAAGAGATAAGACAGATTTATACACATACATGTTCCTGCATGCCATAATCGTGCTCTGTTGAGTGTCTTCTCTCTCCTCACCCTCTCGGGATACTTATTGTGCAGAAGATGAGCTATTTCTGCAGACTTGATCCTGTGAATGATGCTCTGAATATCATCACTTTGCGTGTGCAGAGATGGGAGGCTGATGTCATCCAGAGCACGGTGATGCGGCTACAGACGCAGGACGCAACATTAAGCAGATAAGCAGTAACATGAAGAGATAACATGCAGATAGTTTTCGCTTCCTACCTGCTGCATATCCTGCATCTCGCTCTGCAGAGAGCGGTGGTTTGGAGGATCTCGACTGTAGAGACTCTGAGGACTGATACAATGTCTGTCATACCTGTAAAGAACAGGCAGAAGTGATGAAGACCCGACACATTTAATTTATGGTCCTGCACAAAAAATTACTCTATACATAATGTTGTTTTTTCTTTTTTAGGAAATAGCGCCTGTAAGCCCCCAGACAATATGGAAGTGCAATACTGAACATCTGGAATAAGACTGCTGCACAACATTATGCTCATGGAAAAATAAGGAAGATGGGTTGAATGAAGTGCAAATAATTTTGTGTTTAGTCCAAAGAAATCAACATTAAAAACTCTTGGATTCAGAAATATAAAAAGACATATTTTTTTATTCAAAGAAGCTTTTATCTAGAGTTGTCCATTTAAAAAAAATACCTCAGAAGAACTTGTTGTGAATGTTCCTGTATCCTCATCAGCTCTGATTGCAGACCCTGAAACAGCAGTTGGTGTTTTGAATAACAGTTGACATACATTTAAGCCATTTAACATGATTAGAGCACTCATACTGCCTTTTTATGTATCATGAGATTTCAAAGAAGACTCTCGTAAGTCAGTCTTAAAAAACCTTGTAAAAATTCAGTGTTCCTCTTTTTTGTGACTGAGCATCAAACAAACCTCAATCATGTTGTGATTCTCCACATGAGAACTCTTCATCTTATCCATAAGAATGTCTTTCTGTACCGGGGACAAAGAGGGCAAAGTTAGGAATAAGACATGTACATTTTTTCCTCCTGAAAATACCAAGCTAGACCAACCTTTGTGATTTCTCTGTCTCTAAACGTCAACATAACCAGAGTTTCCTCGAGTTCGGCCTGTGAACATGAAGATGTTTAACTATGAATTCAAACTCAAAACAAAGAGACAAACACAAGCAAGTTTTGCAGATTTGTTCTTACTCTCAACTCTGCATTGACCTTCCTCAGTTTGTTGATGCTATCTTCAGAGAACGTCCTTTCAAAGGTGAGTTTTTCATTCTGGTGGACACAGCCTTTATTAACTGAGAGGAACAACAACTTGCTCACATTTGAACTCTTATTACTTACAAGATCTCCATTACCTTGTCTTCAAGCCTTCTAATGTGAACCTTCAGGCATTCAACCTCATTGCTCTGAAGATGAAAGAAGATTTAAATATAAACATTTTCCATATAACATGTCAGGAAACTTTCCTGGGAGGCTGTGAAGTTTGTGATGTACCAGTTTGGTGCAGCTGGTTTGGGCGCGAGTGGCTCTCTCCTGGGCCTCTTTAAACCCCCGACGGGTCTCTTCGAGTTCTTCTGTCAGGGATCTGGATCTTGCTGCAGACCGCTGAACGCTGCATTAACCCAAAAAACACATCAGAGCCTTTAGTCAGGAGAAGATCCAACTCTACTCGTGTCCGAAACAAACAAGAAATCCGTCAGAAAAGGAGTAAATAAAGAAAACCTTCTCTACATTGACTCATAGTCAGATAGATGGTTATTATTTTCATTCTGTAGAGTCATTGTCTTTAAAATAGGTCTAAAAACATGACAAATAAATAATGATATATCTGATCATTTGATTAATGTCAGTCATCGCAAATCCAGAGAAACTATTGATAAAGTGAATCATACTTGAGTTTTAAAGAGAACTCTGCACACAATAAATGTTTCTGTATTCATAGAAAAG
>JAQNCA010000001.1:13566559-13592854 GCA_029783725.1 Acanthurus tractus
TTGAATTTAATGCTGCAGTGTGAGTGGAGTTTAACTGTCTTTCTGGTGTTTTTTAAACAAGGCCCGTCATGTGGCGCCCAGTGACACAGTGCTCATGTTCAATGTGGCCCTGGTTCTTCAGAGACTGGCTACTCTCGTGCTAAAAGATGAGAAGAGCAACTTAAAGGCTGTACTCAGTGCCGTCAAAGAGCTTGAACTAGCTCACAGGTAGTGCTATCAGGCTTGATTAACTATGTCCCTTCCTCCCAGTGTGATCCTCTGGCTCTCTTGTGTCTAATCTCCCTCCTCCTCCTCCTGATCCTCACACAGGTATTTCAGTTACCTCAGCAAGGCTGGAGACAAGATGAGGTTCGACCTTGCTCTTGCTGCATCTGAGGCCAGGTCAGTTTGAATGTGTTGTTTCTTATGCTGTAATACACAGTGAGTGAGTTTGTTTTGTTTTTTTTTTAATTTTATTTTTGAGAACATTTTCACATTTCTTAAAGATACATTTTGAAAAGTCTCGAGAGACCAAGTTAGATTCCTGATCTCTCCTGTTATGATTTAAGTCAAAAATTGTATTTGTCTTAATGTTTAAAAGAATTTATGAAAACAATAGTTGTCTTTATAGTTTTAAGTCATAGCTGATAAACAGTTACTCCACCCACTCATTTATGTTTTTTATTACATTGTCTTATATGCAGTTTGTGCTGGAGTTGTGTTCCTTTAGTGCAGGATGTAACATCACTGTGGGTTTGGGTCTGTTGTGGGATTGCAGGCAGTGCTCTGACTTGCTGAGTCAGGCTCAGTACCATGTGGCGAGGGCCAGAAAGCAGGATGAGGAGGAGAAGGAGCTTCGGGCTAAACAAGAGCAGGAGAGGGACTTGCTCCGTCAGCAGATGTTAAAAGAACAGGTACGATGTATGATTTACTTATGATGCTCCTGAGGTTTTGAAAAAAACCTTTTGGTAGTAACTTATCATGACAGGGTATTTGTTTGTAGCGGCCATTAAGTGCTTCTCATTAATTGGCTGGCTCGTTGCCCTCAAACCTTATTAGGAGGAAAAGCGCAACAGAGAGGCAGAGGAACAGAAGAAGCTCCTGGAGCAGAGAGCGTTGTACGTGGAGAAGACCAAGAGCCTGCTCAACTTCGCAGAGGCATCAAAGGAAATGGCCAAAGAAAAGAAGAAGTCAAGCGGTGGAGGAGGACGGGTAAGCGTTAGCAAACTTGACTCTACATTGCACTCTACACTGAATGCTGTGTGAACAATTTACGTTTTTCCCCCTTAGCGTAAGAAAGGAACTGACATGGATGAGTTTGTCAATGATGACTCTGATGAGGACCTGCCAATGAAGAAGAAGAAGAAGAGAAGGGGCAGTGGCAGTGAGCAGGAGGAGGGCGAGGATGGAGAAAAGAAGTCACGCAAGAAGAGAAGGAGGTGAGTTTGCTGCCCTGTAGTTAATTTTGACTGCCTAACACGGTGCATACGATACTCAGAGCAAATGTCCTGCATTTCAGACCTGCTAAAGGAGGAGATGACAGCGATGATGAGGAAGGATCATCACGACCCAAGAAGCAGCGCAGACCTAAGGAACGCAAGAGGATTGAAAAGGTCTTTTGAGTTTTCTTGGTTCTTATGTTTTGATGAATGTTGTTAAAATCTTTTAGAAATATGTTTTCAGGCCTAATATCTATAATTTTTTTCTAATCGTTAGCCCCAGCCTGAGCGTCTACCACCGTCTCTCAAAGGAAAAATCAAATCTAAGGCTATCATCTCTTCTTCTGAGTCCTCTTCAGATGAGGATGGTCTGAAAATAGCAGAAGACAGGTAATTGAGAATTTACAGTGACAAAAGTGCCGAGTGGGTTATAAAATCAAGAAAGTAAGTGAGTGCACTTTTCTCCCAAACAGACACCAAAGAGACAGTGGGTCGGGATCAGATGATGAGGGAGGCCAGAGGAGGCGCATTGCGTCCGACAGTGAGTCAGATGGCGGCAGGAACCGCTCCGGCAGTGAGGCCGGCAGCCTTCGGCGCTCTGCTGGGTCCGGGGATGACGACTCTGGCAGCGACCGTCCAGTGAAGAAGAGGAGGGTGCAGAGGCAGTCCGACTCAGAGCAGACGGACAACGAGAGCAAGAGGAGCCGGTCAGGATCGGAGGACGAGTCCAGGCCCGGTTCTCCAGTCGCAGCATCTGACCGAGGATCAGATAGAGCATCTGAACCAGGGTCAGACAATGAGGGCTCCCCACGGCGCTCAGACAACGGCTCTGAACCTGAAGGCTCCAACAACGAGGAAGATGACAGCGATTAATCTTCCCATCTTTCTCACAGACTCATCCTATGTAATGCTGGGAACACTTTCCGCATCTGCATTTTTATTTGCGATTAAAAAGCAGGAATTTCTGTTTGTGCGGTATCTTGTAATTAGCCTAGAAAAGTGTAGGGTTTTTTTCGGGAGCGGTTTTCCAGTGAAATGCTATCTTCTCAAGTGGAAATATCTTTTCACAGAAGCTGTGTTTTGTTAAAAATGTTTTGTTAAAAAACAATCGAAGTGTTTGAAGTGAAAGGTGTAAGCAACTATTTTTTATGTCAGATTATCATGGATGGTCAGACGATATGCTGACCCAAGAATGGAAAGATGCTTCAATAAAATGCCAAATAAAAAGTGAAAAAAAGATCCCCTGAGCCTGCATCATGCTCTTATTACCCCAAAAGAAAATATCGTCTGTGATTTTTGCTTAAGACATAATAATTTTCTATTACTTCATATTACTTTTTATTAAAAAAAAATGTTTCTCATGAGATATTGATTTGCTGTTTCACCAAAAAATCTTTGGCAACATACTTAAATCATCCTGACAAGGATATGTCTTGTGACTCAGCTGCAAACATATGACCCTTGAGTTGATATGAATTCACTTCAGTTTGTAGCTAACTGGTGCTTAACTTACAAACATGATTCCAAAAAAGAAATTCTAAATAAATAGAATGGCTTTTGTTTGCCAACAAACTTTACTGACATCAGTTGTACAAAGTGTTCCTGAGCCCATGTAGCAATATCCAGTTCACCACAGTGTTTCACAAAATGGTGAACTTTGCCCCATTCTTGGTTGTGAAAAACTAAGATTTCTAGGGATGTGCTTCTCAAATTAAATCATGATACAATCACTTGCAGCCAGTGAACCAGATTACCTGTGAAATGTTCCAAACGGGTGTTTTTGAACATTCCACAACTTTTAGACTTGTCGCTACTATCCCCAAACCTGTCATTGCTTCAAAGTCGGAATAATCCTAAAATAAATGAGGTAAAACATATGTATTGTCTCTACTGTTTATTAAGTATATGTCAAAAAGGACCTGCATATCAAATTGTTTTAAGGAGCTTCCTGTGTTCTTTTGGTTTTAGAAAAAAAAAGTTGTTTGCATGACTCATGTAACAGCTATTTGCATTTGTTAAAAAAACAAAAACAGTATAACTGAAATTTGAGGTTTGGTGTTACACATTGAGGAAGTTGTCCTTTCAACCCAAAACTTAAAAATGTGTATCAAGTGTAACTTCATTTATGAAAGGACTTAATCATTCCTGTTCCAAAATCATTTTACGTTTAAATGAACTTCTTCACATCCTCTGCATTTATTTGGAGCCAAGCAGCAGTTTTTGTTGTTGTCTTACTTTAAATCTAACTTGGTTAAGCTAACAATCAGAAACATTATTGACAAAAAGCTCTATTTCTTCTAGAATACATATCAGAATTGTGGTCATGTAGGAAGTCAGCTCCTCTGTTAGGTCTCACCAAAAAGCAGATGTTTAACCACAAAAAAACTTGAAATTTCAGAAACAGACCAGAAAGTAACTAATTACTCAGAATTTAACCTAAGTTTTCAAGACAGCTGTAAAAAACTATTATAATTCAGGAGAAAACAAAGGACAAGGAGTTAAACTGTTAAACTTTATTAAAGGTTGATCTGTAGTTGCACTTTTAACTTCCTGTTCTTAACATTACAGTGACACTCCAAGAAAGTTAAAATGTACACATACAGTGCATTTCTTATAATTTCATCAAGATAAAAAGAGAAAAAACTTGACAAAAATGGCAAACTGATGTAAAGTTTCCACACATGGTGGTGAACAACTGAAACACAGGAAACTAAGCTTTGGCTGTCTCATGTTAAAACGGAGACATTCAAGTATAGTCCGAGATACATTAGAGGTATATCCTTATCAAATGATAAATTAAAAAGGCCACACAGATTCATTCCTAACAGCACAAACATTTTCTACATAAAAAATCTCTTGATTCATTGATCTAATCATGGGTTACTGAAATCACTGTGCAAACAAAACAGGCCATTATTATAAAAGATCATTCGATCCAGAATGTTCTGGGTTTTCAGGCAAAATGATCTGCTTTCAAGCACAAGACACCCATTATGATCATAGTAGCCAGAAACTGAGACTGGATTGTTTCAACAAATCATGGAAAAGTGTATCTTACTATTGCAACGACTCATGATGTAGAGCAAAGTGCATCTAAAACTGATTAACAAATGCAGATAAAACAATGAGAAAAGGCTCTTTGCAATACGTTTGAGTCTTCTCTTTAGTAAACAGTTTTCAAGTTAACAGTTATGGCAGCACTTGGTGACTCCTGCTAGATGTCAAAGTGATAAAAAGGGTCAGGTTTTGTTGCTGGTATAATTTCCTGCACAATACTGCCTACTGTCAAAGAAAACATAACCCAAAATGATTGAAATGTATAAATCATCTGCTGTAGGACATCATAGAAGATTTAAAGTCAGAGACAAAAGCGTGAAGTACAGTAAGATGGTGGTGATGCTGGCTTTATCTGGCAAAAACAGTTCATAGTGGAACCTGTAACAGTGGTTGGAAAATAAAAAACAAGAGAAGGGAAAAAAGTTGGGCTGCGAAAGGACAGGTCATTAGAACCAAAAAACAGTAAAAAAGAAAAAAAAAAATAATAATGACAAAATATTAATAAAAAAAATCACTGCATCCTGATAACACATGGCTTTGGCCTGTTCCTCAGTAATCTTCACCCTCTGACTCCTCTTCTTCTGCAGTCTCCAACCAGGTCAGCCATTGGTTCACCTGCACCATAAACAAAAATATGTGTTTTTAGGCCCAGTTACTTATGATAAATCAATAATTATATCGACACACTATACATCAATGGACTCCACATTTTGGGAGGGTTTTAGACCATAAGTACATTTACATGTAAAATATATACACAGAAAGCAACACATGTCTGGATTTTCTGATATCTCATTCATTCGGTTCTGAACTAATTAGATATGTTCATGAAATTACCTGAAATAAAGCCTTTCCCTTCCCTGGATACTCTTGGGTGACATCTTCTTTCCATGAAAGGAAGCCTTCTTCTTCAATTATTTCCATGTCATAAAAGTTTACAAAGTAGCGCAGCAGCATGCCTGAAAAAAGAGAACAATCAATCATTAAGCATCTGCAACAAAATATAATGCCTTCTGTGATTTGGACCTTAGATGCCACACTTAACGAAATAGTACCTTTGGGGAAACCCTTGGCATTGCAGTGGACCTGCAGAGCATACATCGCACTGACTTGCAGGTCAACGCGATCGTGTAGGAATTTCTGCATCACTGGCTTGAAAGACAGCAACAGTTGCTTCTCATCATCCAGCTGCTCTTTACTCGGTGCAGCAAGTTGCTCCTCATCATCATCAGGGTTGATCTCACAAGCAATATACTGCAGGAAACTAGCAAAGGAGAAGAGAGTCAACATGTAAAATAATTGTAGATTTACAAACAAAGCCAATATCCTTTTCAGCAAAGTCTGATTTTACCGCTACAAACATTGCTCATTGTTATACCTGGTCATGAGGATGTTGACAAAGCCCTTGTCAGTATGAAGTTTAGGAGAAACGTTGTCTTTGATCCACTTATAAATAGACTGTGGAGAAGGGTCTACTTTGATCTGTTTCAGCAGCTCCTTTTCGAGTTTCATGAGTGGGAACAAAAAGCTGAGACCTTTGCCCTCCAGAATTTCCAGCATCCTGTCCTTGTTTTGGTCAATTTCTAAAATAGTATTGAAAGACAGCTGTCAGTTGGAGCCAAATACTGATACTCAAAAATGCACTTATGGTCAGAATGGATTTAGACATACCAGGTAGCATCTTCTGCATGTTGATCTTGCTCTGTTGGAACAGGTCAGCCAGCCACTCACGGTCCCTCAGTTTGACCATCTGCTGCAGACATAGCAAGAACAGTGGGAAATGTGTGCCGTCTTCCAGCTGTTGGGCCAAATCTTCAATGCTGACCAGGTCAGCAATGATGGCGCGTGCTGCAAACTGTGCCAAGTAGGACTTCACCAGTGGGACTTCTTCCTCAATCTTTTGACAGTGGTCCAAAACACTCAAGAATGCCTGTAAAAGTGAAATTAAAGCTAAATGGTGAGTGCTTAACATCTGTTTCATATTCATTTTGTAAAAATATATTTTCTGACTTGTGTTTATTCTTATTAAAAAGACGGGTTAATAAACTGACCTGCATAAGGTTTTCACCGGTGACAATGCCCTCAGTGCAGAGAGCATGGATCAGGGTGCTTGCAAGTTCCTTGTCCTCATCTGAACGATCAAGGGAGAAGACCACCATCTTGTTCAGCATCTCAGATAGAAAGTGCTTTGGAGCCTTGATCTCTTTTACAGCATTCACTGCCTCTTCGATGTTCTTGCTCTTCAGATAATCTTCTATCAGTGTCTCCTACAAAGGAAAAGACATTAAAACTCAATATGCTAGACATAATATATATTGTGCGTGATAAAAGCACAGAGTGAGTGAGTGAGTGAGTGAGTGAGTGAAACTTACAGTCATTTTGCGCAACTCTTCCTTTGTAGGAGGAGCTTTTTTAGTGGACTTTGCAGGTTTTTCCTGAATGTGAGGAGGATTGATTTTCAGGCCAAGCTGTGGGGACTTAACAAAGAAAGCTGAATGAATACATGCTCATTGAAACCTGACATTATCAAAACAGTTCAACAGAGTTCCTTTAAATATAAAAATGTTACCTGTCCCAGTGGGGAACCTTGGGCTGGAATCATAGTCATCTGTGGCTGCAGCTTTGGTACTTGTTTTTTACTCAAGATGAAAGACTGTGCTGGCCTGAGACTGATCTAAAGAGGTGAGGAAATCAAGTTTAGAACAATACCAAACTGTCATATCACTCCACATTTTCCTGACTGAAGATATTTAACATAGCATAATCCAGCTAAAACAAGAGGATCCTTTCATGGAGCCCAGTCTACACCCAACATACAAACTCAAGAAGCCAAAACAAACATAATCTTAGTTTCTAAATGCAAGTGGTTGTACCTCATCAGCATTGACCTTCCCCTTCTTGCTGAAACGTGGAGCCATATCCTTTGACTGCATCTGGACTGAGTGATTCTGTTTATGGTTGAAAACTGGTGAACTGTGCCCCTACAATAAGAGAATTAGCAGATTTAGTGATGAACAACATTCTCCTAGATTCACCATTATGAAGTACAGAACTGATACACAAGAGTTGTACCTGGTTTGTTTTTATGAATGGTTTGCTTCCTGCGTCAAACTGAGGCTGGTGTGAACCGTTGCCATTTACAGCGTGGCCATTGTAGTGTTGGTTTGTGCGATGACGTCCCATGGTAGGGGAATAGTGATCCTGAATGACTCCTGGACCTGTCCCTATGCCACTTCCTATCCAAAACATGACCAAAGGCATTAACACTCTGATACAGAGAATCACTGTGTTGATGCATTGAGTTTTGTAGTGTAATTTTTGTCTTTTTGCTGTGACTTACCAGGCATTTGTCCAAACATATCAGCTAGCCCACCAATCGTTTCTCTGTCAAACTTGATCCTTGTTGGAAGGAAGGAGTTTTCCATGAAGAAGTCATTTCTCATTGCATCACTTTGAGGTGGAATGAAGACACCTAAATCCTGCAACACAATGAAAATATTAAGATAAAGGAAAGCCATGAACTACCAGACTGGCACACTAGTATTATTGAGCAGTTTAGTAAGTATTCAATAGCATAAATCATAATATACAGACAGGTAGACTAACCTTCACCGCATCCTGACGAATTTGGCTGATCGTCTTTGGCCCGTTGTCAACATGAGCTTTGCGAGGCGCCCAGTTGTTGTCTCGCAGCTCCACTGTATTCTGCAGCAGGAAACGAATCCTAGCTGGCAGCTCCTTGTTGATTGTTAAGGATCGCATGCGAGCAAAGTATTGATCCATTAAAGACTGAAATAAGAGTGTTTTGTTAGAGAACGGAACCCATGAATTCTAGGACAAGACTTTTATTCAGTTGTTTGCCACATAGTCACCTTAGCCTTTTCATGATCAAGTTTAGGTCCCACTGTTTTCATTATCTGACAGAGACATTCCAAATCTTCACCCATATCCTTAAGCTGGACTCTCTTCTTCTTGTCCAGAAGCTTAAAGAGAAAGAAGAATTAATGAGCACAATGACTGAATTTCTTCAGCAGCTGTTGACATGACTTGGGACATTTCACTGCCAGAATGGAGTCAGAGCAGCGGCTTGATTTAACTTTGGAATCACACAACTTAGGAAAACAAATAAGGTTCACTATTACATTCCAGAAAACGTACTGTTTTGATGCACTTATGAAGGATAGATTCGTGGATAAGGTTAAGTTTGCCAAGTTCCCCAATAAATTTGATGTTGCCCAGCATCTTGATCTTTGCAATAGCACGCTGCTCTTCTTCATCAGAAGTGAGTGGGTTGTCATGTTTGTCGAAGACTGCAAAGGAAAAACATAAAATTGAATACAAGTTACAGTTGAAAACAAGACCTAACCAAATTTATTTGCAAATAAACCCATCAATTTTATGCAGTTAACTTACCATCAACATTTCTGGCACGGTTCTCAAACTCATCTTGAAGCTTGGAAATCAAAAGCCTTCTGAAGGTCTGTAAAACAGAACAAGATGAAAATCCTGACAGAAACTAGAGGATAAGTAAAGTGAGACCATAATCCTGTTAAAATCCCAATTTTTAAATAAATCTTACGGTATTCTGCTTTTGTGTTGCTTGATTTTCTGTTGATGGATCCTCAAAGTTTGGTGCATCCTCTGCCAAGCGTAGACACAGTTGAGCGTACAACTGGCTATACTTGGGCTCTTCAAGGGCTTTGTCAACAATCTTGTGTGAAGAATTTAAGAAGAAAAAATTAGGTGCAGCCTTTCATGGGTTATCAGAATAGGACATGTAGACAGTGAAACAGAATACTCACCAACAAGATGATTCCTTTCAAGACAACTTTTGAATCTAAACCCACGTTGAGGAGCTCCAGGCATAGTTTGTCAAACTTCTCAGGAGTCAGCTTATTAAGTATGCTAATGAAGAGGAGGAAGAACAGAAGCTTGAAAGACTACACTACACAAAAAATAAATGGAACGAAAATATAATAACACTGTCAATTCAACTAATATTCAGTGGCATGTTCAGGTCTTGGCTACATTTTCAGACAATAATATGCAACTTACCCTCTCACTTTCCTGAAGATTGCATCCTTTTGCCCTTTCTCAGTGTAGGGGTTAGCATCTCGTCTAGTGCTTCGAGAAGGTACCCATCTCTGAACGCCAGGACCTGGGGTTTTCCCCAGGAACTCGCTGTTATGGACAAAAAAAACATGGCTAATGTTACAATACAGAAATAATGCATCGTTGACTGAAATATTGTACGGAAATAATGTGTCAGAAAAATACAGCCTTAAGTTACTGGTGTCTGGCACTAATCAATAGTGAATGAGTTACAAATACTCTTTCACATCAGAAAGCAGAGGGAAACTAGGTTGGATGGGTGACTTACAGAGGGAAAAATAAACAGTTCCTGATGCTATCCTTGGAGATACACTGTTTTGCAGCCATGCCACTAAACAAACACTAGAATGTGTTTGGCAATCAAATCCCATTTTAACCACTATGCACAGGTAAGCATGGAAAAATACTTTCAGTGATTGTAGACATATTTCTAGCATGAGACACCATCAGCTGCTTCACTGTTTAGCAATCCCTTAGATGTTAAGAAAATGTCTTGACTTGTCCGTGTTTTCATGTTTCTTGTCTATTGTGAGATGCAAAGTGTTTAACTGTGACAATTTAAAACAAACTGCAAATTGTCCTACTCGGATATCCGAAACATACACAACTACACACATTACACAACTCATCTTGGTAAATGTCATACGAGAAAAACTGCTTTCAGCTCTAGTATCAAAATATTGACAATGTCAACACCCCAACTCCTGCCAAAGTGATAAAAGGTCAAGAAAAGCTGTGGCATATCTGTTTTGCCAATGAGAGTTGTTTTTTTAAAAAACAGGAAAACACCACTCTGTCAGGGGGCAGAGTCAGATGTGTCAATGCTCAAGAATAAATATGTATACGGTTATATGATTAATATACCTGTCTTAAGTGAAAGAATAATTTAAAAAGTCACCTGTTGCCGACAGTCTTGGGATAGTGCTGAGGTGCACCCCCACCTCCTCCCCCTACGCTGTGATACAACAAAAAAGGAAAAAGGTTTCAACTTAAAATAAGGAAGGGTGAGCCTAAGCCTTTACGTGAGTTGTTTTAGAGGGCTTTCATGTAAATAGGTCATTTGTGACGTTTTAGAGGGCTTTCATGTAAATAGGTCATTTGTGACGGGTCAACGTTTAATACCTGAAACGAGAAGGACCCTCTGGTGCGACGACACTCTCCACTTTGGCGGCTTGACAAATAATATTTGAAAAGAATGGTATTCTGGAAATAGGGAAGGAAAGAGCGACCTGGAAGTAAAGACAGATACAGAGCAACAAATTAGCTTTCAGCTAACATTAATGGCTCTAAAATGTAAGCGAACCCATATTGAAAGATCATCTAGCACATTACAACCACACATTAATTATATTTGACACAATAGGTTCTCGTTTATTGACTGTGTAGAGATACTAGGCGAGTGATACCGAACACGAGCACTCTACACGTGTCTGTACAAGTGGTTGAGACACCGTGCTAGCTTAGCACAGGAAGCTAGCATAGCACATGATGCTAGCATATTACGTTGTGAAGTCGTGTCGACATCTGTTTTCCAATAACTAACTTTCCAACAACCTTAATCCAAACCTAAATCCTAACCAAAAGTCTTCTTGGACTCCTAACCCTACATTAGCGTTAGCTTACCTTGTATAACCCAAGACTAGCCCAAATCCTAAAGGAAAGCAATCAAAATGGTCGAAAAATCGACAAAATACATTTTTTTAGCAACACATTTCTTCATGGCATTATACATATTCAACTTAAGAGTAATATAAATCCGATTGATTTTCGACGGTTTAAAAATAATAAAAAAAATAACCACAACAGTTCTCAATGTTACGTTAACGTTAGTCGTAAGTACACGAATCTAGTCTATAATTCCAAAGTTGTAAGATTATCAATTAGTTTGACATTTTTATTCAAAGCCTTTATTTTATGAACATTACATACGTATTTCCTACAATTCCATGAAAACTGAGCGAATTCAGATAAGTAGGACAATGTCAGCCAAGAAAAAAAAAATCCCATCAGCTGATTTTATGAGGTCTTTGTTCAGACACCGGATGTCCACTCACAGCGACATCTTGAGGGGTTTTGTTATGTAGGCCGCCGGTAAGCTAACAGCTAACAAGCAGTAAACAACTCTAAGAAACCGATCCGGGACACCTTGATCATGAAACCAAGTCAGCTAAACTTGTATATGTCAACGAGGTCAACTGACGCTTGACTTGAAAATCCACATTTGACATCATGTACACGAGACCAACCACATACCAAACCGGCTGGTTAACAGTCAACGTTAAGTTGGCTAATGCTAGCTTAGCAAGGAAACCACTGACATATCTTACCTTCACAAAAGTAACGTCAGTGCAGCTGTTGTCTTGGCGACAAGGAGATAAAAAAATAAAGACAGAATAAAAAAAGAACTCGAAAAGCCGCCTTAAAACCTTGTCGGTTTGGTATTATTGTTCAAATAGCAACACGACGGCTCAGCGATGGTTGCCACCGGCTTCAGCGAAGGCAGAATGCTGACTGTTCACCTACGTCATGCGGAAGCCGTGTTTTGTGGAGGCCGCTTCCGACGTCATCATCCCACCCAGTCGACGTCAGGCACAAAAAAACCCTGTTTCTCAATACACTCTTACCAGGAAACAGGTCAGGTATTGGGCCTAAAGGGTTTATTCTCTTCCATATTTACTTGAGATGTGCGGGCATTGACAAGAGAGATGATCACTTACAATGATTCTGTGTGTATACAGGAAAAATGTTTTTTTTTACACTTTTACACATTTCTTATGTCACATTTCTCACAGCTGGATAAAAAGGAAACAAGGGAGCTCATTTTCGGTAGGTAAAGAAAAATATAACAAACAAGTTATGCATGAATATTTTTTTTTGACATAATGGGATGGTAATTCAGAATTTCGACTTGGTATCTATATGTTTTATCTCATAACTTAAAAGCAAAAGAATTCTTACTCACTATTTTTATTTGACTTGGCATGTCAGAAACATTGGCTTCCCCTCTTGCAATTGGGGTTTTTCATCTCATGAATTTAAGTCAAAATTATAGACAAGTAGCTCAGAACTGTATCATACAATGATTTTAACTCTTGGTTTATACTCTTTTGTTAATGTGGGTATTTTTATATTGCCTAATTTCTCGTTTATTTTTTAAATTTTAGTAGTGGAAATGCTTTTTCCATTAAAGCACGGCTTTCTTCACAGCAAAACAAGACCACTGGATTATAATTCACTAATGACATGTTGATCTTTCCCAGGAGTTCCCTGAGTGGTGTCCAAACACAGGGTTAGCTAAGGGCATGAACTCAGGAGCCAGCAGGGATTTAGTGTCTTTACTCTGGGATTCCCCAGAAGGAGGATCAATGACTAGTGGCATGATACTCAAACCTCTGAGCCCAGAAACAACTACATTCTGTCATACTGATGACCAAATGTTTTATGGGACAGCTAAAAGAAACTGTAAAACCAGTTATATTTCCCGAGTTCAACCACATAATCTTACATGCTGTACTTAAACGGATTCTTTCTGTTTCTGCCTGCCAGTCTGGGAACACAAAGAATATGCTATCTCAGCAAATACTGGTCACATTTGCATAAAATTTTCACAGGCATTAAATGTTCATACAGTATTCCTACTGATTTTTGTAACTACTTAACCTTTCAAAAACTAATGGAAAAAAAATCTGTGAAATTTGCATCGGCTGTAGTAGAGGAATTCTAATATTTATTATGATCACCTGACCTTTCCTGTAGGACCTCAAGACCCAATCTCAATCTTGTACTGCTTTTTTTAAGAAGAGGTTCTTCACAGACTCTTCATACTGTGTTTTGACTAATCTGATTTATCCTTTACATTTATTTTTTGACTAAGTTTTGTTTTTCTTAAGGTGGTTTGGCTGTGGATTAGACAGTCTGAGGTGAAGCAGTTTCAGAAGAGCTTCCGTTGATTGTATGCACTACTGAGAACACGACACCCATGTCATTGTTCATAATGACTCGGCAGAATGATTCACTTCCTCCATCTGCCGGTAAATGAGCTACAAGGCAAAACCAAACTGGTACCGCCTCTTTGTGGCTCGGGTTACTCAGTAACGCCCTTTTTACAAGATCAGCTGGCATGATAATTAACAATATAGATAAGAAATATGAAAAGAGTTCAGCAGAGTTTGTTTGCATCATATCTTAACATTCATAGCACAGATCTGTTGTGCAAAGGCAATATTAAATCCACAGAGGTAATGATAACAAGTTGAAACTGTGTCAGTGGCTTTTCTCTGACGTGTTTTGACTTGGTAAACCTGTATAATCAGTGTGTCTAGGATCCTTTGTACTGAAATTGTGTTAGGTGGGAAAATCCATGTGCCTAGTACAAAGCGTGCTCAGATATGAAATCTACAAATACTTTGAACATCTTACTTATATTTACTTATGAGATAAATCCAACCTTTTGTATTGTTGGCCCTTTAAGTGAAGCAGTGTATTAAATCTTATATGCTGCCTGTCTATAAATTGCAGCAACATCAACATATAAATTATGTTTCCTTGTTCAGATTGTTTGATTTGAACAATATTATGGACCTGGAAACTGACAAACTACTTAGTATTTGAAAAGAAAACCTGAAAAATAATTGGAAGTCAGAGGAATAAACATTCATGTGTAATGTAATGGATATTGCTCAAAGGAATAGTTTAATATTTTGGAAATATTTTTTTTTCCTTTTTGTGAGTTGGGAGTTAAATGAGATGATCAATATCACTCTTAGTCTGTGTCTGGTGTGAGATTGTGTTGTTTATTCGTCTTTATCTAATCACTGTAAGAAGCTTAAGTCTGTAGGTGTTCTTATTGACCCACAGTGATTCACCTAATCCCATCACTTTGAAAGATGTTTGTTTCATCGTGTTTATTTTATCATTTTCCCTGTTAGTCAAGGGAACATTAGATCTTCTTTTTTTTTATGCCCGCACTCGTTTGCTGCCTTACTCCCGAGGGGCATCAATCATTCATCAAAAGCTAAATGAAGCCAGTTGTCTCACAGTAAACATTCCACTCCAAGTTAATTAAGCCCAGTGTGCCAATAAAGTCAGCAAAGGCAAGCTTTGCACTCGAGGAAAAACAGCACAGTTACAGTTGGAGCTTGTGTGTATATCATCTCATCGCAGTCATTTGCTTTGTGTCGCTTTGATGTGGGCTTCACTGGTCTAATGATGTTGTTTGAACCTTGTTTGGACCTTTGGCATCAAGTAGTAAGATGCTGAATGCAATCTATATTTTCACATTTTAGTCATCATTGTAATAGCACTAATGAGCGTAAGAACTTAGAGGTGTTACTCAGGAAATTGGTAACATGTTTGGGTAAAAAAAAACAAACCATAGTGTATTAACTGAGCTGCTGATTTTTGACAGACTAACCTACCTATGTAAAATCTCCCTACATGTAAAGATCATTTAATATTTTACACTTATCCCTGTAATTTTTTTAGATTCATGCAAGGTTTGTACCAACCAGCTATTATAGAGTAGTGGGAATGCTCGTTGTAGTGCTAGGAAATGGGCTGCTGAGCTCCTATCCAGAGAATGATAATGTGGCCTCAGAAAATGGTTAAATGGTAAAAGAAATGGTAAAATGGTTAACAACTACATGAGATTGAAAAAGATCCTTATTTTATAGGTTGATACTCGAACATTTGGCATTGACAACAGCAGCTGATCATCTCAACTTTTAAGTTAGTTTGAACAAGAAACCTTTGAAATGCCCTGAAAGAAAATTGAAATCTTGTACATTTAGATTGCATTTTTATTGCAACATCTACTCAAGGAAAAATCAATAAAAGTGGTGTAATTTTTCACAGTTCACTGGCAAATAATTGCGTTGTGTTTTTATCTATGTTTCATATGGCATCACAACTTTTTGGGATTCAGAGTTGTGAATTAAGTATTAAGGATCAAATGCGGCTACATAATACTGAAATAACCAGGCAGAGCTGGGAAAGTCCCACAAAGGCTGCTGATGAGGGAGTAGGCTAAGACCTACGGAAAGAAATGACAAGAACAAAAAATAGTGTGTTTCTTGCCAGAAGGAAAACAGTAAGTTCCCAAAGAGATAAACTGTGGCCTTTGTAATCAGCCTGGGGGAGAAAAAAGCAAAAGGATAAGTGTTGAGTTTCCATAAAGACAAAAGACAAGATGAAATGAAAATGAACTCCCACCAAAGCTGTGAGACAAAGGGCTCTGTCAAATGAGACTAAGATGCAGCATCCATCTTGGACCAGTTTTACCTTCAAGCATTATGCTAGGAGTACTCCATTGTGGGAAGGCCTCCTGTTAGCAGGAACTGAGCACTTTATATAGATAGAGGAAAGGATGAATGGGTCCAAATACAAATAGAGCCTTTAGTAGAACATCCCTCATAGTGCAAAATCTTTAAAAACACTCTGATGATATGAATCCAAGCACTGCAAAGACAATATATCCATCATATGGCGTTGAAAAAACTCAAATTTAATTACTATAATTAAACTAGGATTTTAATTTTAGCCTTCAATGAAGAATGGAAACCTTTGTGAGAGCCTTATTCACTATATTGTGTGACTTATTAAAGTTAATTAAAATTGGCCCCCAGAAGAAAGCTTGACAGTATATTTCCATTTTTCAAGTCTAATTGTTGAAGTCTTACTGTTGTGCCATTTATAAAATAATGAATGAGCTGAACACTGAAAAACATAAAACTAATTTGAGTTGTTTTTAATACACTTTGAAGCCAATAGATGGTGCTCAAGTGCTGCCAGTGTCTATATAGATGGCATTGCTTGTGCTCATTGCACTGTCTTGAATGCATTATTTTGCACGCAAAGATGGCATAGAATTGCTTTGTGATGACCAGACACGGTGTGAAAAAGTGGAAAGCGTGTTTTATTTGTCATACAAACAGGACTTAAAGAGCAAGATAGAGTGACTTAAAAACACCACAGTAAAATGATCTTACAATCCAAATGGAAGATAGTTTGGTTGACAGATGACTCAAAGATAGTTGCTGTTTTATTTTATACAAACCTTTGTTTTACTGATGCTGACATAAGGGTTGTTAAAAGTATATAGCTATAACGATTATTGGTGGTTTATTTCCATTCACAAGAGCAGAGCCATGTGCCTGACAGCTGTGATACAATCTGCTGTATTCTAAACATTTAACTTTGTTTGCCTGTTAAAATACCTCATGTTATTATTTTTGTAAATCGCATGCACAATGTTTTTCCTTTTTCACACACAAATGCAAACACACACATATGTGAATGTTCATACTCTCAGACAGTACATTTATCTCAGATGAAAAAAAGCTGCTTATATTTGTAGATTTTACGGGCTTGTCTTTACCTTTTGTAAATGCTTCCCTCTTAACCTCACATAATGCAGGAATATGCAAGCACTTCAGCATTATTAGAGCTAGTGAATGGGTCAACAACTTTTGAAATCATCCAATAAAGAATCAGGACAGCAGGGGGAAAAAAAAATCCTCTTAAGGATGCAAATTTAATTGACTGAACTGTCTGTATACAGAACATGAATCACATTAAGAACAACGATAGCAGGGCTGAATTTTTCTGTGTTCTCATCAGTCAGGTTTACCCTGGACATGCCTCTTATTTATTACATGAGGGTTTCCATGCTTGGCGTATAATTGGCTCTTATTTATTGCTGATGGAGTAGTTCATACATGGCAGAGAGGGTGTGTGGCCTCA
Organism: Acanthurus tractus; assembly: GCA_029783725.1. Taxonomy (NCBI): domain Eukaryota; kingdom Metazoa; phylum Chordata; class Actinopteri; order Acanthuriformes; family Acanthuridae; genus Acanthurus; species Acanthurus tractus. Next base: position 13,583,887 of record JAQNCA010000001.1, read on the forward strand.
GATAATATTGCACATTTACATACAGGCCTCCCAACCTTGCTTGTGCTGTTTGTGTGTTTGATATTCTAAGCACACACTGCATGAATATGCTGAGGCAGAGCAATGGTGGCTGTCCTGTGCGCCAAATTGTGTTGGGCTTGAGGGACTGTCTGAGTCATCAGTGACGAGCCCTGTGACTGATTCCAGCTACGCTTACACTCTGACTGGGCTCTACCTGGGGCCTGATGGTATTAGCATGAGATTTGTTGGAGAGAAGAGCCTCCCTGGGGAGAAGTTAAAGTGTTTTATCTGTAATAAGCCAAACGTGAAACACAAAGAGACCACATACTGAACATTCAATCTTGTGAGGCACAAAAATAGTTTTGTATCATGAAAAATACTATTTATCAGCAATCTACATCTAAGTGTATACTTTGTGTTTTAATTACATATTTTTTAAATGATTTTTCTACTGCACCATTTTGACCAAAACAAAACACCACTAAGTGGTACATATGCTGTTTTTTTAACCATATTTGCAGCATGAATTGAGGGATGATATTGTTGAATGGTCAGCCACCACTTTGGTTCTGCCTAAAATATCTTACTGTCAAATAAATTGCCTCTAAAATTGAATAATTGCAAAATAAATGTCATTCCTTTCAGCTTCCATACTTGGTGGTTAATGCTAACTGGCGGATTAGCATAGCTAAACTAATGGTGATCACAGTAAGAATGATGAATGCTGAACTCAGCACTCACTAGCCTACATGGGTAGAGACTGATTTGTTTCTTCTGTTTCCAGCCAAATTGAGTTTTATTAAGCATATTGTCATCCTACTGAGGGGGGATGTTAGATCAGAACATGCATCTATTTTTCATTCTGTAAAGGGCATTGACAAGCAACTCATTTAATATGCTAAAAGGCGTGCCCCTTCAACAAGGGGAGTTTCTTATGCAGATCAACAGATTTCCTAAAAATACACAGTTGGACATCTTGAGAGGCCAGAACAGAACATCCTGTTGAGCAGGATGGACAACAGCTGTCATGTGCCATCTACCTGCAGCCGTGTTTGGGACAGTGTCCTCATACTGCAGCCAGAAGGTGGCCGAGTGCTCATTCCCAGAATAGCATAGCCCACTAATCCAGGTGACAATGCACCGTATAAAGCCCTGAGGCATCATTGTGGGACAGACAGTTTCCTTGGGCCAGGAAAAATAGAGAAGGTTCTTCTCCTGTATGAATCTAGTCAGTTTAATGTACTGTCTGCCCTGGGTAAAGTCTGCTGGCATCATTCTGTAAGGACAAAGAACTAATGTACTGGGCAGCACAAAAACATCTTCCCTCAACACCCAAACAAGTAATAAAGTCATTTATCAAAATCAGTCTGGGGCAGCTGCACCGAAGCTCAATTCTACAGTCTGACTCCGAACAAAAGGCAGCCAATAGAGGTTTATTAGCTTTTCAATGAGAGCTTATTGCTGCGTTTCGTAAGACCGTTTACAGACCACAAAAAAACAAAGGAGCCATGCAAAGGAAGATCTACAATTAAGAGTCTTACAAAATTAAGTATTTGTTTATGTTATAACTTACTGGCAAATTAAATCTGACTCATCACATTTGGTTACAGTTAGGCAGGACTAAATTTTGAGTAATTAAATTGTAATTATTGCTAAGTCTCAAACATATTAAAAAACCAGATTCATTTTTTCTCAAAATGTCATTAGGTATTACATGATGACTTTCTCATTTCGTGTCTTTATGTTGCTCAGTCCACCCTAAGTCAGGAATCATTATATTTTCTAATTTCAATTAAAAAGGAACATGTTCACTTCCACAATAGTTTAGGAAATTATAGACTATGTCATGTATTCTGAGCATGAAATAGCAGAATAGAATAAGAGTGAATCAATTGTACAATATCAAGGACTGTTATACAGCAAAGGTCATATGTATCCTTGAAAAGTGTCTATGAACTCTTAATGAAAAAGAAAGAGGGAAACTTGTTCACAGCAGTGCCATCATTCTCTTACATCCTTAAAACTCCATGCCCAACTCTTATAAATAAATATATAAATGCATAAATAAAAGGACTTGAAGGGTTTTACTTAGACAGCAAGGATTTTAGCCTGAGGGGAGTCATCAGTCATGCATCCACTAATGAGTTTATTTGAAGAGTACTGTGAAGCTTACAGACTTTCTTTTTTGTACTTTTGGTTTTTTTGGACAGTCATATTTCTGCACAGCTTTCTGTCAGGTCGATTTTTTCTGTTTACTAGCAGATTTAAAGTAGTGAAATTAAAAAGCTCAAAACTGAAAACTTGCACAATACTGTTCTGCTCTCTGGGGCCCATACTCATCCTCTGAACAGTGAATCACAGGGAGTTGCTGCACAACAGGTGAGTGCACTGCAGCATTGGACATATATATAAATATTGATTTGATGTATTGGCATTTCCGCCTTGCTGAGACAGACAGGCTATAGGAGCCACTCAGCATTAACTAATACACTGAACCAGGCAGAAGTTTTTGAAAAAGCGCTGAGATTTCAGACTGTTGGAAGGGTCAGACCATCACTCAACCACTCACTCCCCTTTCCTTTCACCAAATTGCTGAATATTCATTATCCATACAGAGCACACTGGAGTCATCAATAATGCTGATGCAGATTTATAGCGGTATGGAAATGGCCCTGGGTTTTGACATTAGAAAATTTATGTTATTTTACCCACCATTTCCCTTTCAGACAACTTCAGAAACATAGTTCAGAAAAAGGGGCCATGTTCTTTTGTAGGCCAAACTGGGAGTTAGCATTGCCTGGTTCCCTTGACAAAATAAATAAAACATCACAGCTTCAACAGTAAGTAACATATTACATTATACTCTTGACACATTAGAACAAGATATATCAACAAGTTGGAAAATTTGGGTAAGAGAAGCTTCTGAGAGTGCAATACAAACACATCCAGACTAGCAAGTAGTTAGCATGTTTGGCATGATAATGTTTGATGTTCCTGACAAACTCGAAAGTACAAGTTAGCTGATTGTTTGCAAATGTTTTTTAAGACACAAAAAGGCTTCAAAAGGGAGTTGTTAGGGGAGTTATTACTGATGTATTTTATATCATAGACCAAAAACAGGAAAATTTCAGGCATTTAACCAAAAATTATTGACTTAAAGACAAAGGAACCGGACGTTCAACAATGCTAGCTCATTTCCAGGTTTAGGGTCTCATTTCTGCATCAGTCTGCTGTGCATTAAACTCACTGTTGTGCTTCATAATTCCTCTTATTGTATACTGTGACTGGATATGTTTATGTTGATCTGTATCAAATCATGGAAATGATGTTCATCCATAAGAAACCTAAAGAAATGTCTGACAATTTAACATTATTTTCTTTAAAGGCTCTCTCTCTTTCTTCCTATCACCCACCCTGTTTCTGTGCAGGTTGAGATGTATTGGCGCTGATAGCTAACTCCCTCTTGGTGCAGGATTTAGTTTTGTTCCTGGAGTGCGTTACACGTGTTGACAGATGTCTCCCAGCATAGACTCAGACAGGGAAAGATCCCAGTAGACTAGAGTGACAGGGTGAGGACTCAGCTGAGCAGCTGGGAGACAAACTCTATTCAAGCTGAGGTAATGTGACCGGGCCTGAGACTGTTTTCCTGAGCTGAGCTGCTTCCTGCCTATCTCTGTATCTGTCTGTCTGTCCTGCTATTTAAGCCTGCTTCAGGAAGCATTGAAGTCCTGTTTGCAGTATCAGTATCAGCACAGATCAGAGTCGTTGTAGGCATGCCTGAAATTTATCTTCAACCTCAGTGATTCATCTACACAGCCCATACTTAAGGTTTCAGCTCAAGAAGGAAATCTATATGTACATTTTTGCTACCACCCAGTAGTACATAATGCAGCTGCATCAATCAGAAATGCTTGGCAGAACAGTACCTACCAACGCTTTTTTCTGCCACAGGCCCATCAGATGAGCTGAAATGCTCCTTTATAGAAACCATGCATCCTGTTGCTCAGTATTTAGAGTGGTTGACCATTTGTTGCAATGTGGGTGGTTTAATCTGCAACCTCTGTAGTCCACATGTTGAAGTATTTATAGGCTTCCAATAACTGTTGGTGTGTTTTTCCAGTGCCAATAGGTTGGCACTTTGTTTAGACACCTCTGTCCATAATATATAAATGTTTGTAAATGAATCCCTAGTTTGCACTTTATTTTTTCCATAACACAAATAAGTAAATTTATATTTTAAGATGAACTCAGATATTTTTTTAGTTTTAGTTGGGTTAATTGGTTGTTCACATATTGCCTGACATTGCGGAGATATATTGGGTAGAAGTACCCCCTAGATTTTTTTCACCATTGTATAATACATTTTACCTTAAACCTTAAACCAGATTTGTGGACATCTGCATCCACATATTGTGTACAACATGCAGCTTAACACCATCCAGCTACAAACGAAATGATTTTCTGTCACTATCACTTAATGCAGGATCAAAGCCAGGCTTATTGGGCACATATGGGTTACAATAATCAATATCAAAGATTCAAGGAGACTTTGGCAATCAATGCCACGTCTTCAGGTTTAGAAAATCAAGGCAAGGCTCATTCACTATTTGAATTCTCATTCAGTGTCATGGGAAGAGGTTGAAACATAATTATTTCCCTCCAAAGTGTGGAGTCAACGTGAATCATCATCAAATAGCCTACAGGTAACTCCCAAGATATGAATAAAGGGAGATGAATGTGATGAATTTAAGGTTTGCTTTTTGACTCGACAGTTTTTATTTATTATTCCTCTCATTGTACTTCTGAGAAGAATTATACTCATTGTAATCTCAGGACCTCTATTTAATGGATGTTTGCCTCAAAAAATTGCATTTCATAGCAAAACAAAATCTATGCAAATAATGTATTTAGATGCATATAAAATAGTGATGGAAATAAGGGTGAAGGAGAGCAAAAAGAAAGAAAGCAATGAGCTGTAAATGAAAAAGAAAACATTGTTTATTATCTTTGTTTCTCAAGAAAACTGTATAGTAGTATTCTTTGATCTTGTTACTGCTACATACTTTTTAAAACTTTCTGATAAAAGTAAACTGTGTAAATAAGAAGACATCATAAATAAAATCATGTCACCATTGAGTATTATTATATTGTAAAAAAAACCCCAACTTGATCATAAAGCTAAAACTGAAATATGAATGCATTTTCCTTCATGGGGAACTAGAAATAACCTTCAAAATGATATATGTCCATATTTTCAGATACATGGATAACAAAATTAGTTAGACAGCGTGAATATTTGATAATGTGTTCCAGAGAGAATATACTACCTTGGTTGGTAAACCCTATAAATTAAACTTGTTTTCCATCCCAGTTACAATGTGATAAACTTTCTCTCAGGTCTTTAAATATTGCTCTTTAGGTATTAAATTTTTAAAAATATGTTGGAAATGGCAATCGAGGGAATCTTGTTCAGTGAGATGTGAAGTGAAAGCTTCACATAAAACTCCTGCAGTTATAATGAATAAAAACCATGTTAAAAAATTAATCCGTGATGGAGGAAGTGATGGTGCAGCATAACATGCAGCATCTTTTAGATCAGTGAGATTGTATGTTTTCTTCACAATAGCAACGTTGTGGAGGCAAGACTCTGTGTCAGTCTCGATATTCATCCAGTAAACGCTGCAGACTCTGCCTTACTCATCCTTTTGAGGTCAGTTAGCACAACACACTGTTTGACAGGATTGTTCCCGGGCACTGTGTTATGCTGTTAGTGTGGTATGGCACTGACTTGTCATACCACTGCGTGGATGTCTGATTGTGTGAATGTCCTACACCTTCAGACATCCACAAAGTGTAGCAGGAAGAAAAAGAAAGCCTGCTGTCTATATTTTTATTTTTATTTTTTAACCCAACACTTTTGAAAAGGGGAGTAAGAGGGAACAAAGCAGCTGGAGCATGTAGGTTTGCAACAAAACTGTGGGCATGGATTACGAATTCAAGTGCATGGTTTATGAAACATGGATTTGTTAACCAATAGTGTAGATTTACGCATGACTCTTTTTTTCTCAGCTATACCAGGGGGCTCTGTAGAAAGTTTGGCTCTCTGCGATGTTAAAAATAAACTCACATTTCACAAAACCTTCCTGTCTTCCTTGTTGCTGAAGCTTGTTCATCAGGAGAGGATAAATCTGAAGGGACGTTTTGCCTCATGGATAATCAAATCCTTTTCACAGCACAGAGAAAAAAATGTAACAGAGACAAACAAACCTTTTGTTGCAGTGTGTGAAAAGTGCCTTACATTTTGTCAGAACCCCCTCTTCTCCAAGTGAGCAAAATGTGTTGTAATGTAAATGTATTCTTCCTTTGTTTCAATAAGCATAACTGGAAGACATGATGCTAACCCTTCTGTCAGCTTCAGTTCTTCTTAACACATTCTTGTAGCACTGTGATTTCTTTTCTTGATGTGATATGATTTTTTTTCCTTTTATGGTGGAGCAGGTGCTTCAAGCAGAGTGAAAGCAGCAGTTTCCAACAAAATGTGTTAGGTGTTTGAAATTGTGATAATGAGAGTTTATACAATATGTCTGTGTTTCATTTAGGGCATAAGAAACCAAGTCATCTTGAAATCTTCCTAATGTTTGATCCCTTTTAGGGTCCATGTGCACATGCTAACATTGTAGCTTAGCAGTCCTGCGTGTTAGATGTTACTAGGAATGCTTTGTTGTCTTAATTTTGCAACAAACTGCAAAACATACAAGATGCAAACAAAGCTCTTCACTTTTATTTTTGTTTTTTTGCAAAAGATATGCTTAAAATTTGAATAACTCAATATGAATGTGATCGGAGTAATTAAACTGGGAACCTGTGCTAATTGCTCATCAGCCTGTAAAATCTGAAGTGAATTCAATGTTTACTTCAATCCCCCCCAAAAAGCTGTTGCTTGCATGAATAAATATAACATATTTTCAGTGAAATGTAGAAATTAGAAGTCTGCAAATGTATTAAACACTGGAACAAGAAGCACAAAGAAACTACTAAATTTTATCATATATACCCAAAGTACTTAAAAACTCAGAGCAATCCAACATAAATTTTGTTTTGTCCTGTTGGAGGGTTTTTTCATATGAGCATAAGCCTTCAGGCTCCAGCAGTGAGTAAACAATCCTGCAACATAACTAACAGACCAACTGGTTGTTTCAAGGAGTTTGCCGGCAACCTTGGAGTGAGGGAAATAACTGCCTCTTAAAAACTTAATAAGACCTTGGTGTTATTTTCTTTTTTCATTTAGGTTTCCTCTGCTTCATCAGTGGCCTGACGTGTGAATTGTGTTGAGCTGGGTCAAAAAACTGCAACTTGATTTTTAACCGGTTCAGCACCTCCCTCTCATTTGCTGTTGTGACTAAATCAGCCTCCTTCGATTAGGAGCTTGCAAGTCTCGCTCAGTCTGATGTGCTCCATTAAATCTCTAATGATGCTCCCCTGTCTGAATGAAGAATCCAATATAACTGTCAAAAACAGATGTTTATCAGCATGATACTGGAGGAAGAGAGTTTAAAAAATAGATGATAATTTCTCAACAGGAGCAGCAAAAGAAAGGAGCATGTTTACAGGTTTTATAGCATCAGAGTTAACATGCCACTGTGCTATTATGGTTAGACATGTTCGTGTAACATGCTAATTATGGTGCTGGAAGAAGTTAAGATAGATTTTTTTAAATCCAGAACAAGACATCTTTTGTTCTTCTCAGAAGAAAAGATCATATTAGGTATTCTTAGGAAAAAAACTCATGCAACTCATCTGTCTCACTTAAATTCTCTTTTTTTGGACCAATTTGTAAGGTAAACTTTTCTCTTTTTGTCTAAGCAGATTCTGGCTCATTGGGGACAATGCCTAATCAGCCCATTGATACACATAGCTGCAGCAGTTTGCAGTCTTTAACAGCTTAGATTACATCCTATCTGTGTCATATTACCTGGCACTAAGCTTAGCAAGTGCAACTGTCATCCACAAACACCAGCCTGATTTCTCAGCACTCATAATGCTAATCTGCTGCATCTGTACTATTTTGAGAAGCTCTGGCTACATTTAATTGTTTGTGCCTTTGTAACAAAAGCAAACAACCTGTATTGTTAACACAGTTTGACTCAAATGTTTCTAAAATCCGGCTGGCGTACCTGTCATCACTTTTTTAATAAGCCCTTTGCAAACAGTAATAAAACAGCACAGAGAAAAAAAATAAACAAAATAGCTTCTCTGGCTTTTAAACAGCTTTGGCTCAAATGAGAGGTTCCCCTCTTACTTCTACAGCCTCCACTAATGTAACAGTAATGTAATGCTGAATATTGTTGGGCATGTGCTTGAAAAGATGTTACACAGAAGTGATGAAAATATGTGTCTGTCCATTTTCTCACCATTTATGCAGGTCAGGACTACAGTGGAGTAAAGAGGACTAGCAGGTATAATCCATTCTCAATGTCCTGACTTTCTGAATCCTGTTGTCTCCTCCACCAGGGTGTGTTTGGTACTCAAATCAGCCCAGCTGGCTTATCTCAGTGTGGAGTAAAGGGGGCCGGATGCCAAGGTCCCCTGAAATTGCAAATTTCTCATCCTGTCACTCAGAGTCTGACCAGCTCCCTCTCATAGGCATCTTATTTTAGGTGCCTGTTGAGGTGATGGTCAAAAGAGGATCGGTCAGTAAATCAAGAGCTTTGATTTGTGATGCAGTTCTTTTTTCACTACCAAGGTCAGATACCGAGCTCTGTGGCGCTTGAGTTACAAAACTGTCATCACAAAGCTCCTCTTGCCCTTGTTCATGACCCCCGATGAACCCTTTTACTGTGCCAAATACAGCCCAGATGAACTGTAAGTCAAAGAGTAGAGCTCAGCAGTGTTTATTGTGCAGGAGACACTACAAGTTGAAGCATAGCCCTACTTTCTGGAGTCACTGCAGTCTCATAGTGGTGTACAC
>JAQNCA010000001.1:13601348-13614505 GCA_029783725.1 Acanthurus tractus
ATAGATAGATAGATAGATAGATAGATAGATAGATAGATAGATAGATAGATAGATAGATAGATAGATAGATAGATGAACTACATTATACTACTACTACTTCATTATACTAAATATTGTCAAGACACAGTACGAATTTAAAGGACATTATTAATTGAAAACAAAAGAGGTCTCATGATGCTTATACTCCAGACCTAAAGGAATTGTTTGACAAATACTCTTATTTGCTTTCTTAACAAGTGAACTTATTGAAGCATTAAGGCTGGAAAAGGGGAAAACAGCTAGCTTTGCTCTATTTGAGATGCTAGGTTTACCTTTGAGACTCCACAAAGTCACCAACAAAGCAACAGAGGTTTCTAACATCCAAATTACTGCAAGGCATTCATGGTATAAGATGGTAGTTCTGTCTTATTTCACAAAAATGTCACGTATTTATCTCTTATACAGGCACTTCCATCTTGCATTGCTGACATCATTTGCGACAGTGTGCACAGTAAAAATCCGCAAATAGACCTTTTTTTTGTGCAAACACAACTCAAAAAATAAGTAGTATATTTCCCGACCCATATTTTGATTATATCAAGTTCCATCTGCTTACAAAAGGGGGCAGAACTTAAGAACTGAACCTCTGGCAGACACCAGGGGGCAATAACAAGGTGATAACAGTGTATCAGCTTCACTTTTCAGGAGCTGTCATTCATTTTTACAGTTTATTGGTGCACATAAGTAGGCCATGGGAAGTCATCTTTTTACCAGTTAACCATAAGAAGCTTAACTAAAAGAATCATGTATTTGTGTATAATAATGTCCAGGTGGCTGTGATATACAGAAGCCTTTACAGCCACTGAATGAATGTCAACATCCAAAAGAAGGGCCTGAGGAAGGAGAAATTAATTATTTAGTTAGTTTAATTAGGAATATTCAGTCATAAATTACAGTCTTACTTTGTTAGACACCAGTTTGAGGGTTTGAGGGACACAAATTGTTGCTTGACCAGCGGGTTTTGATGCAGCTTTTATGGATTTATTTTTGTAATATGAGTAAATCTAGATTATGATGACTGATTGATTGAGAAGCAGATAATGCCTGCATCATGAGGGGAATAATACTCATCAAGATTTTCTACAGGGGCAGTTACCGAAGGCTAAAAGCAAAAAAACAGCAGATAATACAGTCGATACCCATTTTCACTGTTTCATCAGATTTATAGGCTTCCACGTGGAGCCTCATCTATCAATGTCAAAAGCCAGTTAAATTGTAATTGATAAAATGTCAGAATGCTTACATCGTCTCACTTGTTAACATTTATTGAATATAACAGTTGTAGGACAAGACAGAATATTGAGATTGCAGCTGTTCAAGCGAAGAGCCTTTTGACCTTTTAAAATATGTGATGATGATTCAGTTTGCAGACAGAAAGCTGAAATATGAATTATCAACTCATTCTTTGTAGGGAAACACAAAGTGCTTCATAATGATCTTTGGTATTTAACTTTGGAAAAGCAGCATCACAAATTAATCTGAATAAAGGTTGCATTTAAGCTGCATTTACTAATATCTTTATATTAACAAGTAATCAAAGGAGTATATGTGCTGTGAAATGTGCCACTCACACAGCTTAACCCATAGAGGGATTTACCTGGGTTTCCCTGCATTTCAGTCAATTTTAGCACAATGTTCTGATTTTCCCCTCTTGTTTCACTCCCACAGCTCAAGTCAACATTGTTCAAAGTCCCAGCAACCGTCTGATTTCAGCAAACAAGCTCTAAAAACCCACTGGAAAGCACCAGCCCAGCACTAAACTGCTGGCAGGCAAAGTTAGCAACTAGCTGGTAAACACACTAGAGCTTTCAGGCTAAAGAGCCAGATATTCTCTCAAGAATTGGTGGAGACCAAAAATGAGCCCAGAAAAGAACAAATACTAATATTTACCTAAAAATGTATTTAGTATTTGCTAATATCGACATAAAGTCAAAGTCAATTTCATGAAGCTAGAATATGTCAGTGTTGTGTTTACAACTGCTCTGCCTGCAAATGGTGTGGTAATCTATGCAGCTTTAAAATGATTTGTTTACTCATTATTCATCTTATTGATTATTTAAACAAGATCAAGTAGGCCACAGAGTAAAACTGCATGACTTCTGTTTTAGTCTGTGGTAATTAATGCATTTTCACATTTATTATTAGTACTTTTACCTGTTTTATGAGTTCTATTTTAATGTAGTATTTAAAATATACAGCACATTTGTTTTTCACAATTATATCTCAAGTTCTGAATGCTGTGCAATTTCACGTGCCTATGTTTGAAATAAAACTGAGTGAAGTTTTCTAGCAATGTTTCCACACTGTACTAATAGCAGAAAGCCATTTCCTGTTTAGAGTCAAGCTGCCAGGCCGTTTAGAGATGATTTGTGTCTCATTCTCATCCTATTTTATTGTGACATCAGAGCTCCACTCCCTTTTTTCCCATGTGAAGAACTTAATTTTCCACTGATTCATTATTCACCAGCTTAATATTTTAGTACTCATACATCATGGACAGATATGCACCAAAAACAAATAGATTTGTCACCCGATTCATTTGCATAGGTCGAAGCACTGAGGCGCAACATATAAAGTGCAAAGATTAAAGTTACATCTGCATCTCCAGGCAATTACATCCTGTCAGGTTTTTTTTTGGTTAATATGCTCACCTATGGTCTGATGCCAGCGGATATCTGAGAATATGCAGTTTAGGACTTGTAGCCATGGCAACACAGTTACAACTCAGATTCACCCTCACAGAAAACAATTAACAGTGACATTTATCCACATGTGAAGCATTTTGGCTGCGTGGTGAACACAAATTTCACACCCACATGCATTGTTCGGGTAAATCTGTTTTTCTGCTTTAACATTCCCTCCAACACTGTTGGCTTGCTGTAGTTTGTAAATGAAGAGTCATTTCATCTTTGGCAGGGCTTATGTTTTTTATTTTACTGAGAAGGAGCTGCTTAGACTATTCCCACTTTCTTTTTCTGTGTATTTGTGTGTTGTCCCATTCGCCCTGCAGTACTGACAGCCTCCCCTCAGCTACCTGTGGCTCACCTGCAGGAGAGAAAACAGAGAAAACCTTCCATCCTGATCCTAAGGGGCCTTCAGATATTCTCACTTCTGACAAGCTGCTTCCTTTTGCCATATGGTATTCAACACTCAGCCTGTTCCCAAGATCACACCACGAGCTCTGCCAGGAATATATTCCTCAATGTTTTATGTCTCCATGTCGGGGGCAGAAAATAATGACAAGACATCATAAGTTGTCTCTCAGAGCCCTCTCCCAGAAGAGGCAAGGGATAAAATATAAAGGTAGAGGGAGAACCAGACAGGAAAAGGGAGAGAAAGAGAGAAAGCTGAGGGTGACTTAGATTTTATTTTAAGAAGTAGTTCAATATTCAGCTTTTATGCTTAGAGTAACACAAGATTTATAACACTCTTATCTGACTTGTAAATAGCTTAGCATTAACTTAGGAAAAGGGGAAACATCTAGCCTGTCTCCTTTGCAACAGCTACTAAATCAGCCTCGCACCATTTCTGAAGCTCAATGCTCAATACATTACATCTCACTGTTCTTTCACAAAAAGCTGAGCCTTAAAATCAGTGCTTAGTTTTTTGTATGGACATCTTACACCATTTTGTTCTCCTCTTGAATTCATGACACCCTTTGGTATCGGCCAAAATTCACTATGACAGATAACAGAAAACCCCAAAGTGGTGGTTTTATGGTTCATATATATGGTTTAAATATATACTTGGTTTTATGGTTTATATACATGGTTTATATATATACTTGGTTTATGGTTTTATACTTCATTTTTTTTGGTACATAACTAACCTTGAACAAAACCTGGTAGTTTCCCTCTGCCTCTGTGCTAAGCTAAGCTAACTGATTTCAAGCTCCATAAAAGTATTAGGGTTGCTGTAGTTTTCAATTTGTTTTACCTCTAATTGTAGACAAGAGGGAAGCAGGTATACATATTTTCCAAATGTCAGACTACTATGTTGAAGAAATTGGACTTAAATGGCATCCATATATACGCTACATTTTTAAACACAAGTACCAAAAAATACTTTTGTACCTACTGGCAGGAATGATGTTTGTCTACAGGAGTAACTAAAAGAAAGCTAATTAAACTGAACACCTTTTCCATTAGCTGGTAAATACTCCAAAATAGTTAAAAGACAGGGAACCAGAAAGCTTAGTTAATAGGTCTGTTTACAATAGCTTTGTCGAAAAGGAGCCGTTGATGGCGCGAGACCCTTTAATGGATCTTATATTGGTTTCCAAAATTAAATTGCGTTGAGTATATGTTAAATAACACATACAGTTTCATATTCTATATTGACACTGTTTCTCTGTTTTATCCATCTGACTGTTATCTGTTGTGATATAATAAGATGCATTGTAATTAAAAAAATACATTTGTGAAATCTCTCTCATAAACATGCAGTAATATATTACCATAATCCCTTGTGATTACATATTGTTATTATGGTATTTTATCTACAGCCCAGATAGCAATGTAATTCATATTCTGTATTCTAATTTGTCACTTATGCTAAATACAGCTTTTCTTCACTATAGCCTAACAGAATGTTTATGCCGAGATGTTCTGTAGAGATGGATCTCTCTGCACTATACAGCTTAACAAACCACAAATCATTTTGACACAATTTAACCATAAGGAACCATTTCATTTTATCCAGTTTCTCACAGAAAATACAAGTAATACATAATGCCCTGCCCTTTTGGTCCATGTAGTTACCATATATTTTTGTTATACATATTTAGCCTATATTTGAGAAAATCTATTCTGTATATTTGAGGAAAGTTTAAACTGAAGTAGCACTCTCGTGTATAAAAAGAGACAGTCTCCTGTGACAAGTTGTTCATATGAATGCAATATTCATGACAGTTGCTCCAGAAAGACGGGAGATGTACCTGTTAAAAGCCAGTATTTAATTCCCACAGCAAGGCAAATGACTGTAATCTTGCAAAATGCTAGATCTCAAAGGAAAGACAGACATATTATCGCCCCATCTTCAGGAGAAAGAAAAAAAAACAGGCTGGCACTTCTCTGAGATATTGTATGTGACTCATGCTCAGACAGAGACAGCTCCACGGCACTGTGGGACACACTTGGGTGTATCTTTTACTCCACATTTACAGGGTATTTAATTCTCTGCAGTGTACTTTCTGCCGACCTAAAAAAAATCTTAATTTTCAAGTCATTTCATGGCACAAGATGGTGTGTGAAATCAACAAGGGTGATAAATGTATGTATGATGATAGAATATTAAGCAAATGTACATACACAGAGTCCCCAGTCATTTCAAAGCCGAGAGTGATGTTTGGAAAGTGCACAGCAAGAAATCAGGACGAGAGAGGTCAGCTAAATGTGGATATAAGTAATGTGAATGGGAATGCCGTTTTGTTGACTTTCTTTCATTGAAAAGTTTGAGCATGCAGAGGCGTTCTTATTGCATATATTAAGATGTGTTAGTGAGGGAGGTCCTTTTGATGAAAGTGGGTTCCCATGTATATTTAATGCCATGGTTTGCCGAGCTCTGCTTGAATGTGGATGGTAATGAGGACTGGCATGTTGAAAACAGGCTGTGCCTCCCGTCTCTTTCCCAGGTGCTCACAGCAGTCAGAGCAGAAAGCAGCCCTGTTTCTCAGCTTCTGCCCCTGCGTTTGTCATTACAAACCGACAACACAACTTTCATGACTCTGTATTTTCAAAATGCTGTGTGTGCATGTATATTTATCCGTGCTGTTCAATAAAAGGTCCTTCTTAAAGGCCAAATCTGTGGTGATTCTGAGAGCTCAACACATTGTGGTGTGCTAAAAAAAATGCAGATGCTCTTGAGTTTTGCTCTCTGCCACTTGCAGCATTTTTTCTACTCACTTGTGTTTTCGGTATTTTGTTGTGTTGTCTGACTCCATAATGCACTCTTTTATGTTACATCTGTTCTGTTAAACCTTGTGAAACTTTGTTAGGACTTTTGTGTTTCCATGTCTTTTCTGTTGTTGCAGAACAATGAACTCTCAGGGCCAATATTACACATCAGATATTTCTGACATTAAAAAGTTCATTTGGGATTGAGAATAGTTTGAAGGCCCTTTAATTTCAAAGAAAGACAGATGCTTTTGATTGTGCCCTTAACAGTTAAAGAAAAAGCCACTTTCACTCAGCAGTTTAACTTAAGTTTTTTACTGTTACATATGAAAAATGCTTGTAATATTAACACATAGAAAATAATCTATCATTTTCAGATTTATTCCAACATTTTCCCACAACTGTACAGCTTAATCGCATAATAAACCTACAAACCTGAGACACTAAATTAAAATGATTACAGCAGGGACACGTTCAGAAAGCTTGCTACACAGTAGCAATTATGAACAGTACAAAAACATATTGGACCCATTACATCGTTCAAGTCAACGAAAATCTGACTGTACTGTTTTTACCACAAAATATACTTAATATACTACCTTGTCAAATCTGCAAAATATTCGCCAACTATGGCTGATCCTGTAGGCAAAATAAAATGTTTAACATTTACGTTGTTATGTCGCCTGCTCATCAGAGGACATCAGTGCGCCCGAAATGATTGTGTTCAGTTCAACCATGCACCGCTCTTTCGTTGCACTTCTGCTTCTTATCCTTACACACACATGTTCGCACACACAAACACGCTCTCCCTCTCAAAAACAGATGCACATACACACCTGCACACAAGTCCATCCAGTCTGATGTGCTATTCACTTGCGTGTCCCTTGCAGCAGTCAATCATGAAGAGCTGCTAAACAGCACGTTTGTGATAAACCATTTCTGTCCAGTGCATTTCTGCAGAGCCAGCTGGTAGCCAAACTCATTGTCACTGCTCGCTACAAGCTCTAGGCATCTCTTTGATTTCCTGTTCTGAATGGATCCTCCCTGAAAAGATAAAAGCAGACTGGTTAAAATTGTGCTCGGTTCCAGAAGAACAATTTGTGTGCACAATATAACTTGCCTCCTTTAAACCCACACTGCTGTGAATGGATACAAATATGAGCTTGCTGAAGCGCCCTGAGCTCTCGGCATTTTGGCTGATTCACAGTACCGTCCTCATTGGGCCCCACCAGATAGCATCAACATAGTTTTAAGGCAAAAACAACAACTCACTTGCCAAAGAAGTCATTAGCTTTCTCCCCAGCCAGGCCAAGATTTGGAGAGAATACATACACAGGATGATAGACTCATAAGAAGAAGAAGAGATACTATTACAAGGGAAGAAAAACGTGTGGTACAGAGGTGGAAAAGAAATTAAAACAAAAGCATGAAGGGCAGGAAAACCTCATACATAACTATTACAATATTTTCTAATCAATTAAAAGAAATTACACAAGTTAAATAAATGATTAAATCTGCTAGTGGATGAGAATTCTGCCTAGAGGAAGAAAAAAAATCTTTAGTGCAAAAAGAAAGTAGGGTCCAACAATTCACAAACTTTTTTTATATATATGACAGCTGTTGTCAGAGTGTGGACAGAGTGAGCACATCAGCTCAGCAAAAAATATTCCAGCATGTCCTGATGAAACCAGGCAGGATTTTCTCATTACACTGTCACGGCTGACCGAGGGCAAGTGACTGTAGAGGAGGCCTTCGACAGTCAATACAGTGTGCTGAGAGCTGTGAGGAGAGAGCACTTTTAAAATACTATAAGAGGAATGCGAAGAGATGTGGGAGTGAAGAGACCTAAGGATTGGACAGGTTGTACAGACTGCAAGCTAAATTATTCTTCTGGTGTCTCCACAAGAGTTTGGCCTGGTCTGTGAGGTCTAAGAGACAGTTTTATAGATAACAGATTGGTAATAACTGCTCAAAGTGGGCATTTATGGACCACTATGTAATGCTGTCCCAAGCCAACCCATAAAAATTGTGAATGGGGCAATCAAGGCATTTTTAACTAAATGGTATCAGCTACATAAAACCAGACTTGTTTCAGGTAATATACTTGCTGGATGCAGACTCTTGGAAAGCTTTCTGACGAGTTATGAAAAAGTGAACTGCAGAGATTATAAGACTGTTATTTTCTATGATGTGATAACATGGCAACCATCACCACATGCTGTTTGAGGCTTCAGAAACAACAGAACTGACATCCTTTTGTCAAGCAGCTGTTTGCTTAACAATGAACTTTCAAGTTCAGTCATTTTGTGATTCAACTGAGAAACATAAAATTGTGAAAAAGAACTGATTATCTTTTTTCTTTTGCCTTCAAGGCTTTAAGTGAACAGCAGAGAAAAGAATTCAAACTCCGAGAAACTTCCAAATAGTATTAATTATGAAACAGGACTAAATCAGATCACCTGAGCCTGTCAGGATGGACAAAGCAAGGCATTTAAATCTTGTTCAGCAATTTTATTGATTTATCTTTTTTTTTATTTTATCAAAAATATCAAACTAATGCAATAATTTTAATCCTCTTAGATGTTCTCAAAACAAAATGTTAATTGTTGTAGTTTGTTCCACTAACCGCCATGAGGCAATGAGATATTACAAGTGCTATATGTAACATTTTAGCACCAATTACGATACAGTTCCTCAAAACTCTCATGAATTTGGTTGATAGTGGCTGAAAAAAGAGCTCAAATCTACTCAAAGTAAACTCTAGTCCTTCCATAGCACAGTAAAAAAAACTTTTTGTCATCAATTCAGAGTTTTACTGTAACTGAGGCTAAATGCTTCCAACAGCACCTTTAAGGTGCCTTAAAGCCCTTGGTATGAGATTGCTGCGATTAGAGTCAAATTTCACACTCCTTCATTGATTAATAATCATTCAATCAAGTCTGAACTCACAGACAGGATACACATAGTTTAAAAGCAAGTATGAACAACACTTTCTGAGAATAACCTCTATATATTCCAAAAAAACCCTCATCTAATAATAGCTAATCCAACACATTGTTATTTTGCTAGTTTCCCAACATTTAACAAATACAGGCTGTTTACACTCCTCAAAACAACATGAGAACAATTTTAAAGACTTAGGAGTATAATTTTCCCTGAAGGTTGGGTCAAATGATTTGAAGTGGATTTGACAACACTGTTGAGCCACACTATTTGAGGAATTCAACTCTAATTGATGCCAGAAAGTTAAGCAATGTTCCATCAACTTCAAACTTACTGAGAAATTTTTTTTGGTGTAGTTTTAGCCAATCAGAAATGAGTAACACATCCATTCAGCTGACAAAAAAAGCTTTGTATCAGTTGCTGAGAGCAGTAAATATTTGTTAACAGCGTTTTTTTCAGGAAGTCGACTTACAACAACCTATACAGCTGTGATTCACTTCTCGGACGCAGCTATTTTCCAGCTTTTCTGACACAGAGAGATTACATCCCTATTCTTAATCCTGTCTACAAAGCCCTCAATGATTGATTGTTTCTCAAACCAGAGGAAAAAGCAGTCCATTAGCACAGCTAGAGACCAGACCCATTTGAATCGCTGAACAAATAGCAGAGGTGGGCGGTGATCAGAAGTCTGGAACGGGGCCAGAGTAAAAATCCCTGCAAATCTGGAACATAAACTGATAAAAGGAGCTGCTCTGGGTTTTGCTCAGCCAAGTTATCTATATAACGTCTTGGTGCGGCTTGTTAAACCACCCTGCGGGGGTTGGCTAATGAATGTATACGTGAGCATACAGAATGTGGGAAAGTTGTTATTTGATTTAGGGTGCTATGGTTTGTTAGGGTTTACATTATATTTACTCAGCTATGTAGAGAACAATAGGTATTTGTTACAGAGAAATAAAAAGTTATCACCCACACAGGCAAAACAAACCTCACAGTCCCACCCACAGAACATGTGTTTGTTTTTTTTTCTAATCAGAAAAATCAGAAACTGCCAACATATGACTAATGATTACATGCCAGCACATCTCTCATTTCCTTACAAATGTACAAATCAGTGCTTATCAAAGTCACTTCTTCTTGGATAATTAGAGGTTTTACCAGTGGATGAGAAAGTGAAGCAGTTTAGCACGTTTCACTGGTAAGAGATTAAGAATATCTCCAGTTAATCAGGTTTTGTGTAGAAGGCTGCAATATTTGAGATAAAAAAAAACAACATAAAAACAAACCATCTCTCTGTATTTCACACGGCACTTCCTTCCCTAAAGTTACTATGGCTGCATCAAGGCAATCTATTTCTGTTTGAGCTTGATACATGTGCAGTCAAAACTGAATCAATAATTGATGCCACGTTTCAGAGACATGATATGCTGCGATCGCGCAGATATATCCCCATCCTACTTACTGAATAATGCAATGTTAACAAAAATAACCACTTAAAGTTCACTGTGAGGATATGTGACTTGTGAGTTGAAGTGTATAAAACCCTTTCACACCACTATGCTGTAAAACCACACAGACACACCTGTAGCAACAGTGACACAGTCAAAAGAATATTGTTCTCATTATAACAAGCATCTAATACAAAGCACATTTGAGATTTTATACATATTTGGCCAAATGAGGAATAAAATCAGTAATTAAGGATAAACTGACAGCAAAGCAGACAACATGAGGTCTTTTGAGTCCAAATCAAAGCATGCCGTAAATCCAATTCACCCACTGTCATGGGGCATTTTTTGAGGTTGCTGCTCGTCCTATTAAAACCAGGTTTACAAGCACAAAGCTGCTGATGGAGAAGGACAGTCATTTAGTTTTAGTGACTCTTTGTGTCTAAATGAGTTACAGGATAGAGGGGAACTCTGGTAAAACAGGAAATTAAACCCCATGCGTGGTTAAAAGCTGCCTGCAGTTGATTTTCCCATCACATTCAGCAATGATGTTCCTCTGTGGCTGAACAAAAACAGAAAATTGATGTTAAGCTTGTGATTTTTTGGACAGTGTGTGCGGGGCTGTGTCATTTGATGTCACCTGAGTGAAGAGCCAGTGGAGCTTCATGCGTTTGGCTGCCGCGTAGCTGCACTCGATGAGGCGTGGTCTGCTGTTCACATCCACCAGGCACTTGTTGTCGTCGTCGTCAACGGTGGGACTGAGGAGCCCAACGTGGAGCTGCTGGGTACTGGTGTAGTACACATTCTGCAAGAAACACCACATGCTGCTATAAACCACCTGTGGGGTGCTGTGCTATATGTTCACATTGCTGAGGCTGACACTTATATGATGACGGGCCTTCCAGAGCTGTGTGTAAACATACAGGCAATAAACTGTGAAAGAAATGGGGCATGCTGTTGGGTTTTCTTTGAGGTACGAAGAAGACATATGCAGCTGATTTGCATACACTAAATACACATATTAATTTAGCTATTCTGAATGAAAGGAGCTCATTATTAATTCAAAATGGGCGGAAAAACCCTGATAACTGTGTCGTCTCTGATGGAATCCTTTCCAACTGCTTTTTTTCAAGGGCAGCTGTTTGCCCACATAAAGCTGACAGAAGCTGAAAATCATTTGCAGGAATAAAGCTGGAGAAGCATGTTCTGTATTCAGAAAGAGAAAGGCTTAGTGGTATAAGCATGAGAGAGAGTTAGAGAAGAGGGGACGAGGGAGAGAATTTGTCGACTGTATTTACAGGCACACAGAGCAGGCTTTAGTTTGGTGTCGTGCACACAGAGTGATAAACAAGGCTGAACTGTATATGATGATATGAGAGTGCTTGTTTGTACATTTTACAGAGGTGGAAAGTAACCAAGGATATTTATTCCCTATAGAAAGGAGCTGCGCCATGGCTGCAAAGTAATCCTATGAGGAAACTCCCACCACCTTTAATTGTTAGGAGAAGATCTTGTTTTTACCACTCAAAGGCTGACATTAATATTCTAAGTGTCTGCCAATATTATCATAGGGGAAACCCTTTATGTTGAAGAGAAAGATCTTTTTTGTTCAACCAGAAAAGGCCACTTTGTTGTGCTCTCCAGAACCACTGGACACCATTGTTTTATCATCATTAAATCATCATTAAAACCTAAAAAAGGAAAACTCAATCAAACCACATTGGCTTATCTTTTTACTATTTCAACCCATAAGAACTCCTGTCAGTGGGGAAAAATGGCGAGTAGAGATGGAATATTTTCCCATGTCCATTCTCAGTTACCACTTTACGTTTTAGCTTTAAAATATAAGACAGGGTGTTTGTATAAGGTTTAAACCAGTGGCTCAAACCCATTAAGCATGTGACTCCTTAACAAGATAAAATGTCTAGTTCTTCTGTGCTCGTCTATGATTTGCTAATGCCAATTTTACAAAAAAGTAGACAAAATTACAGAAAAGTCAAAAATAATCTATAAAAATGTTGTGATTAGATGATGTTATACTTCAGATATTGAAGTTAATCAAAATTAGATATATTTTTTTAAGTAGAATTCTGAAAGAAGGACCTTTTCTTTCAATAGTTTATATTTAAGTTGTTGCACAGGTACTTATACTTCAGCATTTGATTTGAGTCCCTTTTCCACTGTCAGCAGCTTAAACCGAAAAAAGAACCAAAGTAAAACTGAGGGGAGGACACATGATAAAGAGGCACAACAAGAGTCTGAGGGAGTCAGATTCATATCACAGTAAAACTGGGAAGAGCAGACAATTGAACAGCAACTCTGTCCGCAATATTCAGTACATTTCATAAAGATTGTGCTACTCAGCAACCCTATCAGCAGTAAAAGCATCCAGAGACCTTTTCTTTTACTCAAAATAATAATAAAAAACAGGGCAGTGTTAGCTTATTCTGCTGCTTGCCTTACCTTTACTGTTATCCTCCTCCTCTAATCTTATTTGTCTGATAATGCCAAAACAGCCTCCTGCCTCCTTCACACCAGACGTTACACAGTCTGACTAGTGTGAGTTTTTTCATTTGTGCTGCTCATTTCTGGAGCAGCACAGATTGCCAGGCCTTGTGCGGCTGTGGGTTTTTCATTGTTGCTGCGCTTAAGTGCTCCACTGTATGTTTGCTGACAAGACGCTCTCGTAAAGTCAGCCACGTTTTTGTGGCTTTGTGATGCCCCTCCTTTCATGTGTGCCTGTGCAATTTTCGTTAGGCATGTTAATATTACTGAAGTATCTGTGACACAAAGTCTGGCTTTTCCAAAGCAAATCAGTGCAGTTGGCACTTAC
>JAQNCA010000001.1:13614605-13629614 GCA_029783725.1 Acanthurus tractus
CAGGAATGCTGGAGACAGAAACAAATGTTGGGTATCTTGCAATCTTATGTCGATAATGCAGCATTTTATTCTGGGCTGGATTCATTTAGGACATGTCACCCTCGAATGGAATTTATGAAAAGTAGAGGCGAGTTTAATCAGCATTTAAAAACATTAAGGACTGTCTCTGCAAAGGGCTAAAGAGAAAACTGGTCCTGTTTTATGAGGTAAAGCTACAGAGTCTGATGCAATCTGAAAGCAGAGGGAAGGCATACAGATGGAACAGGCTTTATTGAGTATGAAAAATCTGAGATGGAAATGAAATATATCAGTAACATAAGAAGTGTGGCTATAAGCTGCAGGAAACAATGATGCAGAGAGAGAGAAAGCGAGAGGGCTCTGACCTGAGGTGTCATTCCGTGACAGAGATACAGGATCGGGACATTGTCATTGTCGGGCCCCTGGTCCAGACACAGATCATTCTTCAGAGAGTTTTTCAGCTGACAGACCAAGAAAAACACACACAGTCACAAACACATTCAACATATCGAGAAACAGTATGAATTGTTTTGTTCGCATGCAGAAGACAAACCAGATATTAGTGAAAACATGGCAAAAGTTTGAACTAGAGTAAGTTGTTCACATGAACTTTTGATGCCCTGTCACCCTGAGAGCATTTATGCTACAATAAACTTTGGTTTCTAACTTTAAAAGCAGGCAGACAGCTTCACGCAGACCACTGTGAGCTTCAATTCAAGTGCATCATGTTGTACACCACCTCACACTTTCATCACCCCATTTTCCAAATGTATGGTCAAAGCAAGGGAAAAAAAAGCGTACACAACACGGCCATCATGAAGGAAAGATAATTGAAAATGCTTGTTGAGTTGAAAAAACATTGTGTGAGAGACAGAGAGTTTCTGGTGGAGAGTCTGTGCACCTCTTTCATACATTTTGGTGGACAGGGAATAATAGTAACAAAGAATTTCTGACCATGTGTGGTGTCCACTCCACTGACAAAATCATCCATTGCCAAAACACTATGAGAGTGAGAAAGCTGCATCTGCCACCTGCTCTCTTCAACTCTGCAGTGTATCATTTCACCCACAGGAGAAAGAGACTATTATCCAAACATTAAATTTGGCTTCCCATGGCGCTCTCTGTTAATATAAAAACATTTCCACAAGATTGTGTGAGTTTGGAAAGAAAGAGGGCAAAGATCAGCCTGGCTTACTCTCTAGGATTTACATTAACAGAATGTAGATATTAGAATATATATATATATAGAAAATACCTAAAAAAGCTGAGTGGGTTAAAACATATTAGAAGTGACTCACACTCTGAATCCTCTTAAATTCGTATTATT
This sequence comes from Acanthurus tractus, assembly GCA_029783725.1. NCBI lineage: Eukaryota > Metazoa > Chordata > Actinopteri > Acanthuriformes > Acanthuridae > Acanthurus > Acanthurus tractus. Next base: position 13,615,951 of record JAQNCA010000001.1, read on the forward strand.
TTTTTTATAAAAATGTAAATGAGAAGCGTCACGCCTTATGAACATGATTCAAACCCGGAGGATTCGTCATGTGCAACATGACAAAGGTCGAGCTGATTGCCAGATGCACACTGCGCTGCAGGGAGCTGCAGGGATGGTGGTTTGTGTGTGGGGAGTGAATTAGGTAAAGATGTGAGATCAGAGGAACTCAGCTAGGTATGATTCAGCTCCTTATTGGCTCACGGGGGGGGGTCTACATCTATGTGATTATCAGTATATCCACATAGTCCTGAATGGTCCTGAAGCTCAGGCCTGAATATTTCCAGAGCTGGAAAGTGAAACATCAAAATGTGACACTTGTGTGGACAACATTAACTTCAAGTTACAGGAAAACAGCATTAAGAGCTTCTTTGGATTCTGGGGTGTGAAATTTTTGAATGAAATGCAGGGGAACAGAGTTACAATAGGGATTTAAATCATATCCTTCAAATTAGACTGCACTGCTCTTCCGTGGGCAAACACAGAGCGATACAGGGCTGTAGAGGACAGAAAGCCTCCACCTGCACCTCCCTCACTCACATTTCTATACAAGAGGAAGAAGAAGGATTAGTAGGGAAGGAGTACAGTGGACCTAAATGATATTCTTTTGAATAGAGAAGTCAATTTTTACAAACAGAAACTTAAACCACCACGAATGAGTGGCCCATCAAACGCATGTCGCAAATATACAATAATGAGGTCAACTAACTCCGAGAAATGAATCTAATGAGGACGCTGAATCTTCCCCACTATTTCCTTCCACCATTTGTCAATTTGTACAAGAAAAAAAAAAATCATCCATACAACATGGGAAGCATTGCTAGAATACTGCTGCCTGTGTGTCACTGTGTATTAGGGTGCAGCACAGTGATGTGAAGTGGGAGGACCATGAAAATAAAGCTGTTGGAGAACAACTAGGAATGGGCAAATAGAGACACTGCCAGAATGCCCCGCTGGCTGTCAGTTTTTCTGGCTGCTATGACTAATAAAATTCAGCCTCAAAGCTCTCTACTACATCTATATTTAAAGAAAGCTTCCATTAATCTAGATATATTTATCTGTGTGTCTAACGTCATTGGCATTAGTTCAACCTGTAATAATTTTTCAATAACTTTAAAAAAAAAATGGGAAGGAAACATCAAAGTCTTTGCAGCAAATGTCCTCTGTTTGAGCTGTTTGTGTTTCTGACAGCAGCTATTCGAATCCCAACACAAGGGATTAAAAATGATTTGCTCAGGCACTGTTTAGCCTTGTTTTGGCTTTTGCTGACACTAAACTGAATTTGGGATTAAGAGGGAGGCGACGGCGGCAGCTTACCACTCCGTATGCGATGGTGTCGCTATACAGCCTCATCTCAGGGTACATGTTGACCAGATACCATCGGAAAGTTTTACACTGCAGCCTCTTCCTCAGGGCCTTCCTCTCAGAGATATCGCCAATATCTATCCCTGAGTCCTGGGTCCAGGCAAACCATCACACACACACACACACACACCCACACATACACACACACACACACACACACACACACACAAAGAGAGAGAAACACACCAATTTACACAATGCATAAAATTGATTAGCCGTGGCATGTGGTGAAGCAAATCAGATAATGGGCCATCGAGGAGTTTTGTGCAGCCATTTGTTGTGCATTTGAACGGCTTCCATGGGGTCTTGATTTTTTCCTGTTCTGGCTCAAAAAACATCTACATTCTAGCTGCTATATCACACAGCCAGACTCAGCACCAGTTTCATGTGCCAGTGATGCAGAGTAACTGAGTACTGCAGCAAGTTGTGACATGTTTTAAGATATTTGTACATGTGTGTGCATAAGTGTGACTGTAACACCTGAACTGTAGGTTGGAAACCAATGCACTAAACTAACTGTACTGTAAAGAAAGAAGTCAAAAATAGCTCCACCCGACCCACTTTTAGCAGGTCAAGGTGCAGTAAAAAGCTTCTTACACACTGATGCATCAGTAACAAACAATGTCATACTGTTTATAAGAGAGGACAGCTGCAGAATGACTAGTTCTATTCAACTATTTTATTCAAGTGCACTTATCTGCTAATAATCAGTATTTTTAATTACAATTGTTGAAATTGAAAGAACTATTTTGAACATATTTGTGCTTTTACCTAAATGCATAATATGCAACTTCTGCAGCTCACAACTCAAATAAAAAAAAGCAAAGGATGTACTTTGATGAAGTGGGGATCACAGGAATTGTTCATTTCATTGTTTAACAGCCACAATCGCAGATAAGAATCTGTGTGACTCACTCAGACAGAAATGTTAACAGAAAAGGTGATGTACTTTAGTTTTATTCATGTAACATTTAGTCACATTTCCTTCCTCACTCTCTGACTAGTTCTACCCTGTAGTTAGCCACAGGCCACACAATTAAATGCACTGTGAATAAAATTACAGAATTCTCTGAGTTTCAACATTGTTGGAAACATGAGGTGCAATGTAAGTGCACAACTCAAAGAAATATAAAACAAAAGATATAGCCGATTTCAGACATTCTAATGTGGAAATGTTTCGTACTGTAGGTTAGAGTTAAGCAGCTAAGTATTACATCCACCACTGCAGGATTACCATCTGCCACATGCTGTCCACTGTATCTCATCAACATCACTGATGCCTTTTTTTAATATCTCAGGAGCCGAAGTGGTTGAAAATGTTGCTGATGGGGCTCTCAGGCGCTCAAAAACATCAAAACCTTAATTCAGATATGTGCAGACTTAATATGAACACTGGCACCGTGTTGATTTTTACACTCTCAGAGGTAAATTAACACTGACAATTTTGCTGTGTAGTTAATTCATGGGGCTAAAGCTGGGGCTAAATTTCATGCTTCTTGAGTACAGACTCTGTTAAACGCCTCATTATTGACTGAATGAATTGCCTGCAGATGTTCATCTATTCATAACGTGGATTTACATATTTAAACAGATTATGCAGGAGAAGCAAAAAAAGCTTCAGTGAACAAACATTTCACTTCGCCTTTGAGGGATGCTACATTTAACTTAAGACGACATGGAGTAATTATTTACTTTAATTTACCGAATCCAGTTTGAGATCAAATACAAATCAGTATGTACTGAAACACTGAAATATGGCATTAATAACACTATAGCTGTAAGGATGCAAGACAACTTGCAGCACATTAATTTTGCATCAGAGAGGGGATTCTGTAAATTGTGTGACATTTTATAAAAATATGAGTTGACACTGGAGACATTTTTATTCAACAACTCAAATAATACAATAAAGTCACAAAGAGAGATTTAAAAGAATAAATTGCTTTCATTTCTGTTGAAAAATACATAATTGAAACAATTGTCTTTTACATCTTTGTACTTCATTCTTTTTTCTGTATTATTAAACATTTTGCTCCCAAGTCCCAGCTGTAATACAGATAGTTTCTTTTGTCATGTTTTGCACCCAATTTTGCATTCTAACTGCTAATATCTCATTTTTGAGATTATTATATTGAACAATATTAGAAATGAACTTATTCTGTGGTGAATGTTTAATTTAGGACATTCTGTCAGTGATAAGAAATCGTTTCATCTGGGCCTTCTGGAGATGACAAGGGCCCAATTCAGCTAAACATCTGCAATGGAGGGAGCGCAGCAGATAACAGATGACATTCAATCCTGTAACATTTAGATTTTGTGACTGCAGAGTGAAGCTGCCTGTTGGTCCTGTGGATTCATAACAGTGTTGTCTGATAATCTCTTTTCATTTTGTGTGTTTGTGCATCATTTTTTCACATCTGAGTTGCACTTCTGTATAAATGCTCCCTTTAGATTTTGAGAAAAAAAAATACAGCAGCAACAAGTCCCATGTACATAAAACATAGAAAACAAGTATTCAAGCTGTGATGAACTTAAGCTACAGCTCTGCTTGTCGTCATGTTGTTTGTATTACTGATGGTGGTCAAAACTGTGACATGCTGTTGTCTGCTGCAACATGTTGGTACAAGGACACCTACAGTATATATGCTCACTCGTTACACTGAGGCAGGTGTGTGTGCCTTTCTTTCCGTAGATAAAGGATGTCTCAATTTGTAAGGTCGGTAGACAGTTTATGTCTGATAACTTGCTTTTCAAAAATGGGACACATGTACAGACTGCGGTCTGGGTCCAAAGCATGCAATGTTCCATCTGAACTGCAAAACTGAAAGAACTTGAAGACAAAGGACATTTCTGTTTACAAGAAACTGTTTTTGGCAATTTAAGAAGAAAATTTCCTCCTCTTCTGTTACACAGGCTGTCGCACACAAACCAAGATTTTACTTCCATTCATGTCCATATTTGTTTTAGACTTTACATAAAAACAAATATGTTACTTATGTTTGATAAACAAAAAACAAAAATTAGGATGCATATGCACTGTAGATGACTAAACACAGATAAACTGTGTCTATGATGACACCAGTGTTATTTCACAAAGGAACACTGTGGGTGATTGATAAGTTCATGGCCCAAAATAAAACTGAACTTAGCACAAGTACTTTTCAGCCTAATCCTCTTCTACATTTACACACTTAACATTGTGATCATGAAGCATGTGGATCCCTTGTTTGGAGAGGTCTCTTTTTTTCTTTCCTCTTCCCTTCTTTTGGCATCTTGGACCTCAGCGGCAGCAATGATGCAATCCACACTGTCAAATAGCAGCCAATGAGCTCCCTCCTCATTACATCGAAGAGGTGCTAGTCCAAGAGTGCCAAATGAGGCGAACCGGGTTAGTGCTGGCTGAGTTTAAAATCATATTTCTGGATGACTGCATGGACGCTGATTTTTTTCCTCTCTCTCTTAATGACCTGAACTGCACGTGCAAATAATCAGACATGTAGATCTCATCTCCTTCTACCTCAGGCCACTAACCTATCAATCACCCCTGATATTATGAGCTGGAACTTGCACTTATTAGAGTCAATGTGATTAACATAATCACTCACCTCCATGGGAATATTCCAGGCCATGTAGACATGACTTTTAAACTCATCCATCCAAACTTCTGCAACTCTGAGGGCGTTTCTCCGCACGTGAGACGTGAGATCCTCCGTGTAGGGTTTATGAGCACGCTCAATGTGTGCTATGCGAGCACAGGGAAGGACCTCAACACTGCCACCACACTGCCACACCTGGTTTTTTAAACATTACAAGAACAAAGCAGAGCGAAATATTGTTATTCTTTTAAAGTAACAGACTATTGATAAGTTTCTTTTAAGAGTTCAGCTGAAAATTGAAAACTTGGAAATAATTAAAAGACCATAGCCGAACCAAAGGCTGCACAGATGTTGCTGTGACACTCAATGAGCCTTGAACATTAAGCCCTCTGTAGAGCAATGAAACAGTGTTTGAAGAAGAAAGTGAAAAGTTTCAGTAGAGCTCAAACCACATTTATGAAAGAGACAATTTTATTACTGACTTGTATTAACTTGTTGAACAATGTTATTTCGAGCTATAAACTCATAAGCTTTCTCATTAATCAATATACAGCTTATTTTGCTGCTTTTATCCAACAATTTCAGTGGATGCATCTCTGCTCTGACATTGAGACTTAAACACAGACGGTTACCCAGCTGGACAGCAGCTGGGCATCTCCATACAGTCAGTGCAGTGGGCCATGATGGCATAATTTCTATGCTACTTTAAGCACATTTCGGCCAGCAAGCAGGAGCCTTTTATTACCTCTGCAGCCTAGTGTATCCTTTACTGTGAGGAGGAAATCCCCATGGTGGGAAACGTTAATGTCCCAGTGCCCAGGAGGAGATATCTGAGTCCTTAATGACTAAAAGCCAGTGGCACTAACTCTTCACATAATGAAGACCACTGGGACGCTCAGGACCCTGGTGCAGTGATCTCTGCAAACGTTTCCCAACTGCGGTGCCTTCACCCAGCAAATGGTGATGGCTCATGGAAAAAAAATCCCTCATTTTCTACTAAAGAACATTTAGTAAGAATATTTTTTAAAAGACACCTCTTTTTGCAGCATTATATGCAAGTTTTCATGTTGTTTAACATTACATTCTCAGAAAACTTAAATCTTTAAATACCCATCAATATCATGCAGCAAATACCAGTGTGGTTGCCTTCTTCATATTGTGCATTTTTACAATCACTGTTTACACAAATAATTAAATTAATAGCCACTTAATTTTTCCCAGACATTTCTTATAAACATGTAATCAAGCTTAAAAATGGATGATTATTAATTTAACTTATTTATTTAAACTCATTTGATTTATTTTCTTATTTACATTCCTTCCTGCACTTTGTAAAAACCCCAGCTGCCCATTTGAGTTATTAAAACTTCAATTCCTTTTGTCACTTTTTGATTAATGTTCAACATATCAAAAAGTGTTTGAATTTCAGAGTCATAAAAACTTTGTAAAGCACTGCATGGGAATTCAAACTTGGAGGAAAATGAATTATAAAATGAATTAGGCTCTACAATGCTGCTGATTGCTATCTGAGGAATTTGAATGGTGTTTCAAAGCAATTCAAAGAGCTCACAGAGGCAATAAAGATGTGCTTTTCTGTTTAAATGCCCACATTTGTATTGGGTCATCAAAAAGAGATGTCACCACCAGAGCCTGCAGAGGATGCTTAGAAATCACTTAAATGTGCTGAGCTTAACATTAGTCCAGGATGCCTCGTGTTTGGATATGAATGAATGTTGAAATCATCACGCTGTTCTGTTATGTGGAGCCCAAATAGCACAGCTGACATTCCTCCACAGTGAAACGTGTCATTTTCAACAGAAGATCTGCTGCCAAAGAACATATTCAGTGTTTGATGTAGAAAGGCATCATCAAAGATGAGCAACAACCATCAGATGTGACATAAACTGTGGATGTGATTGGGACTCTAATGATAGGACACGGTCTTTGACCGCTGAAATGGCTGTCAGGCAGATGTGGCCATGAACTGTTAGTGTGTTGTCACTGACAATCCAGGTCTTTTCTAGTCTTTGTGTTCACTGTTTTAATGAAAACAAAATCCAATTCAAAAGGAAAAGAAGTATTTGTTCTGCAACGGTGAACACTGATCCCGTTTGAGGCTCTGAAATTAGAATATACAGTCGGCAATTAGCTGAGCATTATCTACATAATGATCATGCACTGTATGTATTTACACTCATATTCTGCTGCCTGTGTTGTTGACAGACTGGAAGGGAAAGGCTGAACATGTATTTTCACAGCATGTTTTTCTAGAAGGCAGCTGATCAAAAATGTCAAAAAAAAAAAAAATATTGCAATGTTTCCTGAGAGACATTTAATGTTATTCATTTAATTTTAAGATGACCATAGAATTGATTTGAAATTTCACTTTTAGCAGATATTCCCCAAATTAGATTGAATTAAAAGCTCATTGGTGGTATTGTGATATTTACTGTGACTTGTGTGTTGCAGCTGCAGCAGCTGCAGTGGTGTCCTGGCAACACACGGAAACTCCAGTTATCGACTGAGACTTTTATTTGTGTGCAGTTTAACATGGAAAAATATGTAACAACAATACAACACAAAGAGGCTGAATCCAGTCAAGAGTCCACCCAAATCCAAACCAAATAATCCCTGGTAATGAACACTCTTTGCTCGTTGATTTTGATTACTCATTTAACAGATTAGCATACTGACAGATTGTTAACTGCCAGCCGAGCCTCTGAGGGTTTGATGCTTTCCTCTGTTTTGTTTTATCGTACATTAAATACTTTTGTGGTCTGGACTGTTGGTCAAGTGGATCTGTCTTTTTGTAAAATAACAATAAAAATAATCAATAATGGTCATAATTAATGGGGTTATGCTAGAAAGCTGTGCTACCTGCCCATTGCTTTAAGCAGTATGCCAACATAAGCGTGCATATATAGTCTCAGAAATAAAAATATAATGGTAAAGATACACAATAAGTGTTTGCCAGTTTAATTTTGCATGTTAGCATGCTACCATCGACTTATTAGCATTTCAAATAGAGCACTGCAAATACTGATGGGAATGTCAATTACACGGCAAATGAGCCTGTTGGGTCATAAATGACGAACTGATATTTACATACAAGGAAAGTCAAAGAGTCACCAAAGTAACTACAGTTCATCTTGTGCTTAACATGAATGTCTTAACCAAATTTCATGATAATCCATCTGATATCTGTTGAGACATTTCATTCATAATCACAAATAAAAGCCTCATGATGGTGTCAGAGGAAAAACTCACAGGATCCCCAAAGTCATTAGAGCTTTTAATCCTGGCACCATCAATCTCTGACATTCTCTGTAGCAATCCATCCAACAATTGTTGGGATATTAAAATATTTAAAAAAAAATTAGCCAATCATGAAGTGGTGCAGTGAGCGTGGATAAAATCAACAGATTATTTGACGACAATAATAATGAGTAGCAGACTCTATTCTTCCTCTGAACCTAATTAAACATGACTTTAGAGATTTATTTAAGCCAGAAACGACACAGTTAAACATAGTGACAATTGTGCCAGCACATTCCAAAACACACAGTCAATTACAGCGTGTTTTCTCCTTTAATTGTTCAGTGTCAATTTTCTTTTCTGACAATAAAACAAATTTTTGCCTGCATGATGCCCCCTGCAGTTAATGGCTAATTGTCTGCTGCGTTTTCCCAAATGAATCACTATAAATGGGTAATTACTGTCAAGATAGAAGTCTGAGACTTCAATTATTATCGAGGGCTGTATTTTTATTTCATTCTAAATAAAACAATTTTATACTTGGATTTTTCCCAGTAGTGCATTGACTTTGAATGATCCAACCCACCATTTTATTTGTACACTGACTTATTAAAAGTGTTTTCTTCCGTGAAAAACCGAAGAGAAGGCTCAACAGCACTTTAAAAAACAATAACACCACACTTAACTCTAAGCTGATCCTGGATCAGAGACTGCACCTCCATGCTGTCAAAAAGCTGGAAACTAGCAGTAACTGCAGGTTTACAAAACTTCAGATATTTGGTTCGTGTCATTTAGGGAAGGCATCATCCTCTCACACTGCGGTACAAACAAATCAAATCAGCACTCCACTGCTTTTAGTCCATGTCTGAGTCTCCTTTGTGTTATTAAAAGTCAGGTCCTCACTCCCCCATCTGCCTGACTCCATCACAGTCAGGACAGCACAACCACTCCCCTCCCCCTGTAAACTTAAATCTCATCTCTTCAAGAAATACCTCACGTCCTCTGCTCCCACTCGTATCACACCCTTTTCTGCCACATCCTCCTGCAAATATGCTCCAGTCTAAATCCGATCTTTCCATCTATCCAGCTGTGCTTCCTCTAACTTCTTTTAGCTGAACTTTTCTGGCAGAGTACTGATCTCATTTTACAGCAGTGTTTGCTAAGATCTATTATCGGGGCACCATCAGAGTCAAAGCTAATTTCACTGCTGCCCTCATCATGATTTACTTTGGATAAGACCAAGAGCTAAATACCTTTAATGTAAATGTAATTTGAGTGGAAGGGCTTTATTCATTTTTCTGTCTGCAGTGATGCCAGCTACCAAGCAGAGCGTCCAGTGACTTAAAGTGGATTTTGACGTTAGTGCACACAAGTTTATTACACAAAGTCTTTAAAGATACCAAGCATAACAACGATGCAGTTTTTGCTGGTGTAATATGTCACATCACATGACAGGAAATACGCTTTTAAGCTTAATGACAGCATTGTCACTCCACTTGATTATATAATTAACTTTTTGCCGCCTCTGGTTTGTGTATGGTTTGCTGCGTTTTAAGTTTGCCACCCAAGATTTAATTTTATTAAAGTGTCAAGTAAACATCCCCTGCAGGCTTGAAAAAGTGGCTGTAAAATGTTTTCATTTTTCTGCTGTACAAGAAACAAAAGTAGCTTTAAATCACATCATCTACAATGCATCTGAAAAACTCTCAAAACATGTCATAAGCTGATCCTGCAACATTTCTCTGCAGCTTTTTCTGTGCTTAGTACTATCAATTGACTGAATACACAGACATATGGATTTCTCCACTTATTTAGGCAGTATGTGTGGTAAAAGCAGTAAGGCAGATACTGTCTTACTACAGTATAAATCAAAAATACAACAGCCAAATTGTAGGAATTTAATTTAGTAAGCTGTATGTTCTGCTCACTATCTATACGTTCAATATGTATCGGCTCGTGTGCCATTATATAAAGGCAGGTTACGTCTTGTGGAACAAAGATTCAACACATCTGCCGTTTTAGAAGGTTCTTGATTGTAACAGAATTTAGGCCGCTGTTCGCAGCTTCCTTTTCTCTTTTTGGATTACTGATAACTTGCTACCTTGTGTACAAATTTGTTCCTTATTCCCTATGTCTTGTACACAGTTTATTGACTTATTGACTTACTTACTTAGCAGCTTAGTAGCTTTACCACTATATCTATTATACATTCCATTTACTGCTTGATGATATTTTTGTCCTATTACTATCTGAACACAACATTATACGATAGCAACATTAACTTGTTATTACTAAGCTAACATATGATTCTCTCTATTTTTGACATTAAGCCATGGAAAAAAATTATGAATGCACTCCTGAAAAGTATTTTACAGTGCCTATTAGTGTAATGAATTGTTAGCGAGGTATACATTTGTTTTCATTTCCTCTCTGATGAAGCAGTATGAGGGTGTGTATCTTAATCAGGCTTGTGAAAGTAATCGAGACACTAGAGGATTTAAAACAGATTATATGGCCTTGTTTCATGCCAGTCGGATGGAGATCTGGAGAACTATGAGTTCAAGCGTCAGTCATGCCATGAGTCACCCCAACAAGCAGGAGGTCGGGTATGACGAGGTAAGATGCATTCTCCAGATAAATGTCATGCCTCTTAATAAAAGGTGACAGACATCTGAATACAACTAGATGTAAAGATATGATGGAGGAATAGCATCTTATTTAAACCCATGTCAGCCATTCTGAGACTGAATTTCTCTAGATCTGAGGTCTGTAAAATATTTTTTTATTTGCACTCAAAACAGTGCAGAAATCTAATGAAAAAATGTCAGGAGGAAACTGGAGTCTAAACATTTTATACAATTGACCAAAAGCCTAGATTTATATTTCAGTATGAAACATGGAACAGTGGTGTTACAAGCATCCTGACAGTTTTTGATGTGAAAATGTGGTGACACCTTGTCGATGATAACTGTCAGACTTAAAAAGAAATGCAACAGCAAAGGAAAGACATCGTTCTGCAGCCTCCTGACAAGATGAGCAGAACCTCAGGTAGTTTTCGACCATATCTTCTTGTGATTTACTATGCTGCTTTAGGAATGTTCCTTTTTTCATTTTATACTCATCTGTGTATCTGAAGCTATCTGCTTTTATCTCTCTGCATCACCTCTCCTGCAATCCCACCAACCCGGAAACCATTACTGGCTTAAAAAAAAAAAAATCCCTAATATTTCTCACTGCATTCACTTCACATTTTCTCAGCATTTTGCGATAATAAAACCCTTCACATCAAAGCACAGACTTATTTTAAGGGAAAGCTGAGCTTCTTCTTTTGCTGCCCAGAGCACAAAGTTGAGGCAATGCAGACAACTGGCATTGAGTTTCAACTGTATGTGCATCAGCTCGCACTGTCTGCTGTCTGAAAAGGGAGGTTAATTTCCTGTTCTCTCCGCAGAAACTCTGAAACCTTCACAGCCAGTCCCAAAACATGATACATCTCCGCCACTGACCTTCAGTCTCCATAAAAACATTAAAAATGTGTTTCTCAAACTTGACAACATCTCTGAACTAATCTAAATGTGCACTCTTGTTCAGCCGAATAATACCCAGTAATGTATTCTGCTATACTTTTACATATTTGTCTTATAATCAAATAAAAGTTGTTCTAGCAATCTGACTAGGTTGTTCTAAGAAATCTACAATAATCATCAAACTGTCAGTCTCCCTAACACCAAAACAAACACAAGGACTCTTTTTTTCTCATCACTTTTAAAAACAGCTCAATGTAGGAGATTGCATTCGAAAAAAATTCCTGCAATAACAAAACATTTGCTGTCAAAAATTGCATGTAGTACAGTTTAATAACTGTGAAAAATGATCAATTATATAAACTTGTGTGTGGATGCATGCAAATATACAGAATATACACACACACAACCACCTACTGTATGTTCACTTACTACATTTACTGTTGAATATTTATTAAAAATTCTGTCTTTATGCTCTAACTTGTTGTCCTTGTTTCAGCTGTATTTAGAGCTCCCTCTCAGCAGTTTTCAGATGTCAATGTTCTGTCACCTCCCTCAGCATCCCATACAGACACAAAAGGTACCTTTCGTATCAATCCATGTCAATACTAAAATCAAAATGCCGCTCTTTCATGTTAACCATGTGCGAGAAAGGCTTTCAGGCAGGAGGAATCTGCAAGTCACAAACAGACACTATGCTACCTTGTGTGTCTGTACAAAAACTTCAACTGTGTGACAAAAGTGTTGGTAAGGTATCTGGGAATAATAGCAAGTTTGTATGTCTAAGTTCATGGTTTAAGGTTTATGTATTCATCATTTTATTGCACAAATTATAACAATGAAAGTCGAGCTTGTCCTTTATGTTGCGCACACACACAAAAAACCCCTCAAAAGAATATTTATGGCGGCTGGAGGAGGATGACTTAAAGAGTCCCACAGTCTGAGGAAAGAAGCTGCTCTGTAGTCTGTATGCATCTTCTCGTTCTCTGTATGAGCGCTGTGGTGATACTCTACATTAAGAGCCATTGGAAAACACAGTGAAGCTGAAACTTGTATGCCTCAATATCCCTAGGGCTAAAAAAGGCTCAAAGCCTTACATAGTTTTTTGTAGCATTGCTACTGCAGACTGTACAGAATTCTATTTCCTTTCTAATAAATGATGACAATGATAAAAAACATTATTAGGGGCTCTAAAGGGTTGATTGCACTAGTGAGAAGCAGGGGTGAATGTCACTCATGCTCACTATAGTCATTAATTAAATTACAGAGAAACGATCATTCAACTGCAAAATAAGTTTTTAAACCCACTTGCTCAATGACACAGCATGTGAGCCAACTGAGAACTCTCTTCTTTCTCTTCTTCTTCATTGTTTTCACAACTTTCAAAAAAGAGTTCAACTTCCAGCCTTTCGGATTTGAAAAATGTGCTGCTTTTCTCTTTTGTACATGATTGTACACTGAATATATGAGCGTTTAAAATCACTGGTTCAACAAAATAAACATTTTAAGTGATTACATCAGACTTTCGCATCTTGAAATAAACATTTTTTCACTATTTTCTGACATAATGCCAAACAACTCATTTATTATTTTAGAAAACAGTTGTCAGATTAATCAGTAATGAAAATGAACTTGAGGTGCAGCAAAATGCTCATTTGTCCCCATATGACAGTGTTTCTGACTGTTGCCTAACTAAAATGATTGTTTCAATGGTGTGAGCCTTGAAAACAGATTCCATTACCCTGAGAGATGGATATCTCTAAACCTATGCTAATTAAACCAAACTGTTGCTCAATGCCTCAAGTTGCAAGGGAGAAAATATGTTTGTTTCTCTTGATAATTTGGTCACCCTTAGACATAAATCGCTAATGAAGAATTATGCATTAAATGTAATTTCTAGGCAACA
>JAQNCA010000001.1:13642997-13654253 GCA_029783725.1 Acanthurus tractus
CAAAGTTAAAATGTTTTTAAGCCGTCACGACCTGGAGAAAGCCATCCATGCGCTAATTAGCTCAAGATTAGACTATTGCAATGCACTTTATGTTGGCGTCTCCCAATCTTCTCTCAGTCTTCAACTTGTGCAAAACGCTGCTGCCCGTATTTTGACCAACACAAACAGACGAGAGCATATCACTCCTGTTCTTAACTCCCTTCATTGGCTTCCCATCCACTACAGGATTGATTTTAAACTTTTAATGTTTGTTTTTAGAGCTCTTAATGGCCTCGTACCATCTTATTTATCTGAGCTTTTAACTGTTTGTGAGCCTGGCAAAGCTTTGAGGTCATCCAACCAACTCTTGTTGGAAGTGCCAAGGTCACAATACAAACACTGGGGTGACCGAGCCTTCTCTGTTGCTGCTCCCAGGCTCTGGAATAAGCTCCCCGCCGAAATACGTCTGATTTCTGACCTGGGCCTCTTCAAATCTAGATTAAAAACCTATCTATTTAGGATGGCTTTCACAACCCAGTAGCGCGATGACATTAACTTTGTTTTATTGTATGTTATTTATTGTATTTTATCCTATTTCTGTTTTTATTGCTTTTATTGTTTTTATTGTCTCTCATTGTTGTATAGCACTTTGGTTCACCGAACGGTTGTTGTAAAGGGCTGTATAAATAAAGCACATTTACATTTACATTTACATTTATTATATATTATATTTTATTAACAGGTGCATTTTATTTATAGGTGTTCTGCTTCTAATACAACAGTAGAGACATTTCTACACCAAGTGTCACATTAATATATTAAAATATACTGTAGATATGGATAAAAGACCTTTGGCAGTCTACGGATATAGGGTCATTGTTTAGATTGTGAAGGTAAATATGTGATTTATGATATCATTCTAAATAAATTTGACTTGACTTGATTATAAAAGTTCAATCTAATTGAAACACAAAGAGACAATCAAAAACTAAACAATTTCTGTCCATTTTGAATGACATGAGTCAATATTAACCACCATTTTTCATGTTAAAGCCCTGTGTTCTTTGGAGCGTTCTTGTTAACAAATACAATCCTATTTAAAAATAAAGCAGAGTCAGAGATGCAGAGTGTAAAATTTATCATTCCGGTTGATTCTTTTAGTATTCACACTAAGCGCATAGGCTTCACTACATGAAACATGCAGTTCTATAGTACATTCTTGTTTAGTATGATTGTATCCTAATTAAAAGAGCCAGCGTTGTTGTTTTTTATCCTTCCTTGTTAATTGCAATCAGCAGACATTACAGGTATAATTCTGCTCTTGCTGAGATATCCAGAACTTAAAGCAGAGGGTCTCTGGATCAGAAAAAACAGATTTGTACTAATTCAAGTTTAAGCAAATGTGGTAGTCTTTACTTTGGACTTTTAATTCTGGCAAAAGGAACGATAGTTAATCATCTGAGCAGCTGCTGGTGACGTACCGGCATAATTACTGTATCTATAATAATTCTTAATCCATCAGTAATTAAGACACTCTGATGTGTGTGTGAATTGAAAATAAGAATGATGATGTGTTATGCCTCATAGCGAATCATAATAAAACAAAAGTCCATTACTCCAGGCATGGCTGGTGGCCAACAGTCATCGGTCTTTCAGGGCTGATATCCTGCTGAAGCTCTGCTGAAAAGCGATGGGCTTTATGATGGAGCTGGACTGGAACACCAAGCTAACAGGTCTCTACCATCACTGCGCAGTCAGGCAATAAATCCAGCAACATATTTAAAATGCAATTAGAAAACAGGTTTTTCTCAGAAGATAAAAACTAATGGTGAGGCAGAAACTGGTGAATACACCATTTAGCTCATCCCTATTCATTTCTCAGTGTGATACAACAAAATAACACTGCGTGAGACTGTGTATAACTACCTGAGTATGAATATTAAGTTTCTGATTTCTCAACAACTCTCTATGAAAGCAATTTATTTTCAATACAAAGCATGTTTTCTCAGTCTATAATGGCTTAAAAATTTCTGTTTCTTTAAGGCTGCAGGGAACTAAATTATGACAGTGACTCATGTGCAGCTTTGTGCACATCCTGGAAAATGACATTTGATTGATGAATGGGGTTTTAGTTAGTGTTCCCTTTGATCCATAACTTGTTGCTGCTTTATAATAGCTTGTCTGATACTTAAATACTCATATACTGTATGTTCTCCTCATGCATGTTCAGACTAAACACCATTTATCATCACACAGGCATTACTGCTTGCACAGCAGATGGCAAATCAGCATGGACACAGGTTTCACAGTTGCAGTGTAGTTTGCACTTCACCACTTGGCAATTTCTCACTACACAACTCTGCAGGTGTGAAAATCTCTGATTAAAATATCCGACTGATACTTGCTCTTCCTCCACAATTGCAACGGTCTTGTATCCAAACCCTGCTTTCATGGGTTGGATACAAGACTGACAGCTTGTTAAACTCATTTTGAACACATGTTGCTGAAGTTCCACTACAAATGTGCACTGCTTGTATTTTATATTTGGCAGTACATATTGTAAACTCAGCTTTGTTGGATTTTGCTGATATCATCCTGGCTCTTGTGTATCTTCCAGCTTTCATTGGCGAGACTTGCTTGCTGCAAATCCATCAGTTTCAAACAGTTGCTGGAACTTCCTCATAAAACCAGGGTGACTGACTGAATCCACATTACATTACATGAATACATTACAACACTCACAGGGATGGACAGCAGTTTAAAGAGAGTTTGGAGCATTGTCGCCATAATTAGTCTGAATCATCTTATATACTTGTTAAAAAAGTCTCACTTACATCGGAAGACTACTCCACTTGTTGATCAGCAAAAAATAAAAATTATAGACTGGATTTTACTTCTTAAGTGTTTGCTGTTTTTAATGTATTTTCAGTATTTTTTTTCATAGTCTGAATGTTATGTAGACTTGGATTTTTCACTATTTTCTACTATTTATACCAAACAATTAATTGTTAATAATAAAACTAGAAAGTTTGCATTATTTAAGTATTTCAATAATTAATTAACATTATAAGATATTCAAATCTCTCTGATGGGCATCTACAGGGCACCACTGCCCACATGGATGAGATGAAGTAGACTCAGAAACCTAAAAACCAGTGATCTAGCAGAGACACCATGGGAAAGAGAAATATATAAAGGTATTACTTTTTTTTTTTCTTTCATAAATTTTGTATACATGGTAAAATCAGCTGAAACAGTGTACTCAAACAAGTAGCTCTTAATTGTTGGCAGATTAGATGCACTTCAGATACCAAATTGACAGGCCGATACAGCGCTGCCACAACAAGCTTACAAAATGTTTTTTATAAGGAAAGACAAAACTTGATGCATTAAAATAAATCCAAATTGGCAAAAAAGCACAAATAATTGAGGATCTGAGGTACTGCAAAGTTTATAATGCTTCTCATCACCCTACAACCTTTAAAAATGCAGGAATTTTTAAGCAATATAGAAATGTTGCAGTCAATTGTAGGTGAAATCAGCTAAAACAGTAAGGGTGTTAACAAACATGCCTTGCTTATCTTGACAAGTAAGGAAGCCCAAGAATGTCATTTGCATTACAGTGAATAAAATGCAAAGCAATCTCTGTGTTTCATGTATACTTGTGCACATGACATAAGTTGTATAGGTGGTCTTTCACAGGGGCCCAGAACACGTTCTCACACAAACTGCTGGAAGAAAGGGACCATATAAATATCTCAGACCAAATGTGTCTAAATAATTATATCTCAATGTGTCCTAAATGAATCTTAGGTGCATTCACACCTGTATCTGTCCATTAGTACTCAGGTAAACTGAGACACATGATAGTGCCAGAAGTAAACAGGGTATATAAGAGGTCTGCAAGTCTGCTGGATCCTGACACACTGGGTTGATTCAGGTTGGGTAATTGTTTTAAATAGATCTGGCTCTGGTCTCACACTCATACACCTTCTCCTCTTTAATCGTGCTTATACACAGGCAGAGCACACAATGCATAAAATACCATTACAGTGATCTTAATATAAATGTTATACATACACATATTCACATGCACATGTTTGGTTGACCACACAGTGATTCAGGGGGAGGTTTGAGCATTAGGAGTTCCTATGACTGCTTAGTATTATCATTTACGTTAAAAAAATCATAGGTCCTCTGACAGCCTGCCTAATAAGCGAGACCTTCTCAAAAGCCCGCTCTCACATAGACAAGGCTTTCTCGGGCCACAGCTTGGGACATTATCCAATTAAGAAGGAATCAGCTAGGTCAATTTGCCCTTCTCTTTCTTGATAGCTACATGTCCTCCTGCATGCTAATGCTTCCTGGAGGTGAGCTGTGACAGTGGAGCATGACTAATGTAAAACTGCGTATGCCATGGAGTTTAGTCGTTCATGGCGACTCCTTCAACAATTTCAGCCGTGCCACAGGTCAACAGGCTAACGACATTTAGCGCACATAAGATTCATAGCCATGGTGATAATGATAACACCGGGCCTATCAGACGCAGTGTGACAGACTGCTCAGGCAAACAGGGTGAAATGCCCTCAGCAAAATGTCAGTGCGTGACTCGGGTCCCTGAAGAGGCTAAAGGCGAATGCTCTCCAGCTCTCAATTATGTGATGAAATATGAATGTTAATGTGATCTGATGTGATAATCTAGTAATGTGCAAGGGGTACTGGGAGCAAACTTTTGGGTTTCATCCTTCCAATTGTTTTGATGGATAACTTCAGATACATTTAACTTTCCAGTCAATGACTGCTGGAAGGAGGGTGATCATTTTATTGTAACTTATAAGTTATAAGTTATCAAGGCACACTATATACTCTGTTCCAGCATAGTACAGGTCATGCAACATGCTTTACATTATTGACTTTGGTTCACAAATTCTTCCTCATGCCATTATTTCCCATGTTGACTGCCCTTATTGGCTGTCTCAGTCCTCGTTACAAGCAGCACAGCCCCATTTAAATGTGTATTGCCTACAAGTGACCTTGGCACAGTATCATTACCTTTTTACAGCCAGCTCTCTGCCTTTGAAATGTAGTTAAGTCTTATGCTATAAATTATATGTGCACTTTTCACAATTGATTTCAAGTCTATGAGATGTGCCTTGCATGGCTGACTCAAGTCACCTATCAGTGATCTTACACATCAGTTGGCTCAGTAAAAAACAACTAAACAAAGCTCTGCAGCTACACATTGCCGGCATATACTGGATATCTTTTCAAACTGACATGGTTAACACCACATCCAATGCATGCAGATGTAAAAAAAGAGGGTGGCAAATGCAAACATGATATGTATAAACACCTCATCACCTTGCACGATTGTTATCTGCCCCAGGGCCAATTTCCTGGCTTTGCAGCTAATTAGTGTTATTCATCTATGGGGTAAATCCAGTGTACACAGACCCTCATTAAAAACATTAAAGGAGTTGGAGGCTGTCAGAGGAGCAGTAAATATCAGAGACACAGATTTCCTCACACATGAGGCAGTGATATTTAAACTATAGACCCCCTTTCACACAGAGCTACTGAAGCTACTCTCTAAAATAACTGCTAGCATGTTTGCTAAGCTGACCCCCTCCTTAGTTACTGTTGCTATACTCAACTAGCACATATTGATAATATGCATGATAACCTGTCAAAAGACTAGAGCGGACATGTCCCAGAAAATCAGCATCCTGATCAGGTGACGAATGTTTAGAAAACACAGATATAATGCAACATGTTTTTTTTCCTTTTATTGCTGTACAGAGCAAGTTAGTCCTAATAATGTAAGTATACTGGAATAAAGACTGTTATTTTGTGCTGACACAAGTGTTTGTGTCCTTCACTTGTCTTTGCGTTTGTTACCAATTTATATTTTCACATTTTAAATCACAAGAGGAAAAGCATTTAGGATGGGAGCTAACCGTGTCAGTCATATGTTCCTTGTGAAGCCAAATCCAAAAAGGAGCAGGACAGAGCCGCTAACGTTAGCCTACACTCTAATTATATCTGTGGCTGACTCCCATGTAGTGAGGGAATACTACACACTGTATGTTGTAGTCATGAGCAGAGCATTTTTAACATAACCTGTAACCCATAAAATAATGTAGTCAGTTAATGATGTACTTTGTGACCTTGGGGGTGACGCTGGAGTGGGTTTCTACTGTATGTGAGCTAATTAGTGGACATGCAAGGCAGCTAGTGGGAGAGCAGAAAAACACACTGTTTTATCTATCCTTCCTCTGTCACCCTTGTGTTTTTGGTGTAGGAAAGGCTAAAATGAGGCACCAACCCTCAAACTCTTTTAATGAAGAGCATTTCCCGTACCACAGCTGCATGCACACAAAGTCAATGTGTAAAGTAATCCCAGGCTTGACAGCACTGCAGTGCCTGTTTTTTACTCGCTACACTATGATTGGACCATTGCTGTGTCAAAAGATGATGCTCCTTACTGTTATTGCTGTTGTCGTCCACCAGGATAATCTCTTTGAGAAGGTGGGTGGGCGTCCTGTTGATGGCAGAGTGAATGGACCGCAGAATGACGGACAAGGCTTCATTCACAAAAATGAACACAATGCTCACTTGAGGGAGGTTTAAAGGATAAGTGATGTTTCTGCACCTGCGGAGGACAAATAAGAAACTCTTGCTGAGGAAATGCCTCTTGTCTAAAGCACAAGCAGATAAATAATTGACATTGATTCCTAAAGAGCAGGGCAAAGTCAGATCTCATGCCAGCCTACAGTGGATTCTTGGCAGACTTCATCAGGACCCCATTGTCATGAATTGAGGTTTAAATGCAGGCACTGGCACCAGTTCATCAGGTTTTTGGGGAAATTTAACCATTATAGTGTGACTGCAAAAGGGGTGCACCTGCAATGCAGTTATAAAAGGGATCACTTTAGGAGGAATAAATAATTGGCTGTGTGGTAAGGTCTGACATCAATCAAGCTCCTCTTTCCCTTTTAGAATATTGTTTTCTGCCACCGCATGCTGACATTTTCATTGTAAATAACGAGTCAAGCCTATTCTCTGAGGAGAAAACTGATGCCCGTTTCCCACAAATTCAGAGCGGGCTGGCCGCAAAAATATGACTATAGAGCTGCAGGTAATATCCCTTTTAGTTTGAATAAAAGCTTCTGAAATGGAAATCCGTATCATACTTTTTCTGTGCGTTGTGACACAAATGCATTTAAAGACAATTATTCCCCCAATAACAGTATGTGGATTGTCCTCATAGTAATTTTCCTTTGACAGGACAATTTAATTTAATTGTACCCACTGAATAGTTTTGGTATTGTGATACTCGATACTTTGAGCTGCCTGTCAAATTCAACGAAATCACCCGCTGTTCCGCACCATGCTGTTCATTATGGCAAAAATCCTGTTGTGTTTACAGATTGCCATAACTTGGGAATTACTTTTGGGAAATTCATCCCTCAAAACAGCTTTAGATGAGAGTAAAGAGCTTATATTTGTGGGAATAAATGGTCAAAGGAAGTTTAGTGATGTGCAGGGGAGAAAATGCCCTCAAGATCATTGAGCTGAGTAAACCACTGCACCAAGCTGTCATCTAGTGCACTCCTGTAACCTTGGTGATGTGAACATGAAAGTGGTGCTAAAACTGAGTCATAACCAACCAGTGCTAAAGCTGTGGGTGTGTTTACTCTGCAGGATTGCCGTACATTTTGTCCAAGATTTAATAAAAGTGCTCACAGTGCACTAGTAACTGTGTAAGGCTTTGAAAATGCATGTCAATTAATTTATCGGCTGCAGACGGAAAACATTCGCTTTGTCCTGCCACTTTCAAACGACCTTAGAGCTTAGAAACCAAATGTTCTACAAATACAAGTTCTCCTTTTTGCCCACACTTTATGATTAACTCAGCAGCAGGTAATTTCAATGAATGCTGTGAGTAGAAGTCAATCCTTTATTGGTTTTCAATTAGAAGCAGTCAGTGTCTGAGAGGAAAACAACAAAATATTTTGCTGCATACCAAGTGCTTCATAAGTTTCTTTGTGTATAACTAAAAAGTTAATTTTTCTCAGAGTTAAAACACTGCACAAAACTCCAGGATAGACAAGGTTAACAAGTATGAGGATACAAACAAGGATGATAACTGTTAGTTGATAATTAATTGGCAACTTTTTTGATGATGGGTTTTTTTAGTTTCATGTTTCAATTTTTCAAGCAAAAATGAAACACTTTTGGTTCTTGCAACAAATGTAACATTTTCATGCTTTTTTGTGTATTGAAAATTTCTAGGAATGTTGGTTAAATAAAACGGGCAATTTGAAAACACCTCCTCGAATGTATAATAGTTAACATTTCTGCTTAAAAATGTCTTATGTTGCATATTTTGCTGAGTTGTGTACTAAGATGATTAAAATTTTTTCAAACAACATTAAAACCCAGAGAAGTCTGTAATTAACGTCTTTCTTACCCATCAGGCCTGAGGTCTGGTATTGGCCTGTCTAGAGAGAGACGATCACTGAGGTAGCCATTATATCCATAGTACTGGAACATCTTCAGCGCCACCCGCCGGTTGTCTGGAGTGAGCTCCTGACCCCAGTGAGCGAAGAGCGACGAGTCAGAGAAGGATGTGTCAGCCTGACCGTCCTCTCCCCTCCCCGGAGTCTCTAGGAGGTACAGGAAGACAAATAGCATGAATATTTGTCTGAGCCTCTAAACCGTCTGGTGAGGTTGCATGTAAGGTGACATTTAAAGAATGTGGAAAAATGCTAGAGCTAATATAATTACTGTGATAAATGTTGTTGTTTTTGTGCAGTAATGTATATTAGCAGGTGGAGGGGGTCCTGTTATTCACAGAGACTGATTGGCCGTCCTTCAGCAGAAACACTGGCAGGTCATACGCATTGCAAAAAGCTCTGGTATCCTTGAAAGAAGGACTCAGTCCCCACCAGCAGCTGCTGAGCTGTTTGACATTGCTCTTTGACCCACACTGAGAGGAGAAAGTGGAACTAATTTTTCCGAATGCATCGCCTGAGCCACACACACACAAAAAAGTCCTTTAATGAACAATCAAGTGGTAATATGGTAATCGTTTTTTTGGGCGGTAAGTGAACATTTCTCTGAGTGTTCTTACACCACAGATAAGTGTAAAAAGACCCCCCTTTGTGTTTAAAGGACTGGAAACTGACTGCAGTCCTTACTCGTTTCATAGCTGAGCAGCACTAACAGCACTTAGAGCAGAGAGACATTTAACAAACACACATTTAGCCTGACAAACAGTATATTGATGCTTGTAGTTCCTGTCGATAGACTCGGTTCATGTCCAGACTCCATAAAACACAGCTGGCATCTGTTACAAAAGAGATTTTAATGCACTTAACAGGCACACTTTTGAGTGTGATTAGCAGTCAAGAAGCTTTACCTGCAGGGGATCAGTTTAAATGCCAAAGTATACAAATGAGATGAAAATGACGTGACAAAAATCTGAGAACATATAAAAGTTTCCCAACTTCACTTGCATGACTACAACCTGAAACCTGTGACCGCATCCTCTATAAGTTTATTATTTAGATGACAAATAAAAACATGGTTGCAAAAGATGCAAAAGCTTTTCAAGGGTTTACCTTTATTAAACCAGTGTTTTATCACTGAGCAGTACCTGTTGGGACAAAACGCAGTTTTTTATGATGTGCCACAGTCTGATTTAAATATTTGCAGAGTTTCAGTGTTATGGAGCAGCACAGTGTTATTTATGATCTTTGATTATATGGGAATGCTCTTGAGAGGTTGTTGGTGGTAGCACAGTAAAAAACAGATTGACGTTAAATGTTTTTTCATGCAAAAAAAAAAATGCAAACTGCATAATGGGTTGCCTCCACAGAAACAGACTTAAATTTAATAAAGCATGTTATATAACCTATAAACAATTACGACACTCTCACTGTACAACAATTTACCTTATTTAAAAAGGACTGAGAAAAAACTGAATTACATGCCAGGAAAAATAACTGCAGATTGTTCTTTAAAATGCCCTAATCGGCAGAAAATTCATGCTGGTAATATTTATTCGTTATGTGGTAATTTCATTAAAAGATCAAAAAGCACCTGTCCTGTGCTGTCCAGCAATAAAAAAAGAGGGCACCAGTTTTTTAAAAAGGCTTCTATATTTTTACTTACTGCTAAGAGACTCAACTTAGCTGGAATTATAAAAAGACTTGAGATCCTCTATTAAAATTTCTGACATTCAGTCAAATGGTAAGTCAAAAAAACATGAACTGTAAAGCCTCAAAGACACAAAAAGGGGAAAAAAGTCTTCCTCAGTGACACAAGCGCACCACAAGGTTATGTATGCGTGCATTTGTGTGTGTGTGTGTGTGTACGTGTGTGTGTGTGTTTTATGCAAGTGTTTTAAGCAGATTGAGGAAGGTTAATATTCATGAGCAGATTGTTTTAACATACAAGTGACAAACAGTCAGCAAAGTAAGAACTGAGACAACAATACTGAAGCATGAAGGGATTACATTATGAACTGAGGACCAGACAGCTGCCTCTGAAAAGGCAGGAGCTTATGTTTAATGCCTTTGGAAGGTGAACAAAACTCCTGCACCAAGAGTTGGGCCAGGAGTTAGTTATGGCTGTTACATTAAAACAAGCAGCATATCATATTAACATTCACTTCAACACTGTGACCTTGTGACCACGTTTGAAGAAGTTTTAATGGCCTCTGACCATTTGGTTTAAAAAGCTCTAAAAACACAATGGACACTAAGGGCCCTATCGTACACCCGGCGCAAAGGCAATGCGCCAGTGACGCAGATGTCATTCCTATCTTACACCCCGCGCAAACGTCATTTTTGCTACTAGTGTAAGATAGCAAATCCACTTGTGCTGGTTCAGTGCGCCCAGGGGTGGAGGTCTGAGAATGAAGGTGGAATGGAGGCATGTCCTGGCACGTAACCTATCGTACACCCAGGGCATTGAGGTCAAATGCACCAGGAGTTTAGACCAGCCAGAACCTGGCCTAAAGGAGGCGCAAACGTAAAAACAGCCTGGAGGGTAAGATAGGGCCAACATCCTCAAACACTTCTCCACAATCAAACACACCACTCTTTTCTGTTTTTGCCTCTCAGCAGTGTGAAATATCTATCTATCTATATCTATTCACAAAATGAATTTAATTTTTAGGTGTGTGCATGCATGCATGCGTGCGTCCCTGCGTATGTGCGTGTTTGCCTGTGCAGGCGAAAATATATTGTAGAAATAGAAATGACAAAA
>JAQNCA010000001.1:13664305-13680368 GCA_029783725.1 Acanthurus tractus
TGTAGGATATAAATCAAAAATAGTCCAGAGCATTCACCTGAGAGCAGTAAAAAGAACTGATGTGGCCTAAGGCATGGAAAAAAATCAAGGGTGAAGAGTGCCATTAATCTATAACTTGGGACGTATATCTTTCTAAGCCAATACCAATCACTTACCGGCAATGATGTGTTAGAGCGTAACCCCTTGATTTTTCATCCTAGACCTATTTTACCGATAATTTCACATCACGCTGTTGCTTTTGTGGCTGAATTGTCAGAGCATTCAATAACGTAATAAGCCCACAAGAGCCACAAAATGATGTAGAAATGGAATAGATTCAGTTGTGAATGGTGATAAACATTTAAATTGACTTGATGTTTGAATGTTTGAACTGTGATCACTGTGATCAAAGTTTTTCAAAACAAAAAGAACATTCTGAAAAATGCATGAGGAGAAGAATGAGAACGGAGGTCTTAAAATATTTCATCATCCCTGATGAACTGAAGACAAAAAGGCAAGTCCTTTTTCAGCTAGCTAGTTTTCAGCTAATCACGAATAATGAAGCACAGTTTTTCTCTGTGAATTGTGTTGCACTGAAATGTTTTTAATCTGTATGAGGTCTATTGACGTCTACTTAATGCTAAAAAAACTTTTTTGAACTAGTCAAAGAGTACACAGCTCTTGCATCAATAAACATGTGGATTTATATAAATAAATCAAAGCTGTACTGAATAGTTCAAGCTTCTCTCATAACATTAAAATTTGAACTCTAAATCAACCTTTTATTGCTCAGGCTATCATGTGTATCACGGGGCTTTCAGTGTTTAGTGGGTGTGATGGGCACAGCAGATGAGCAGACAGCTGCTGATGATGATTGAACCTGCGAGAGAGTCAGGAGCCTCAGGAGGAAGAAACACCTGGAGTCTCACCGTTCTGTCGTGATCTGGAGCCGTTTACTCACAGTTTAGATATCAGGTTTCATTTTTCTGGACTTTTGGTTTAAAAATGGAATGTATCTTGAATTCAACCTTCAAATGATCTCCAGTTAGAGTCATGCGAGTAATGCAACTTGAAAATTTGCCTTTATGTTTCATTATGTTTGGCATGTCAGCATGCTGACATTTCCTTATTAGCGCTAAAGCCAAAGTACAGCTGAGACTGATGGGCATGTCATTAATTTTGCAGGTATTTCGTCATATCACACTGTCACATCACAGTATCAGACACATCAAAATTTTGTCTTGATGTCATAAAGGAAAATGTCTGTACAAAGTTCATATGTTGAGCTGCTTCAGTCTATGCTGAAGTGACTGTCTAGCTAATGTTGCCTTTCTTATTCATGCAAATGTGTCAGAAAACCAAAAGATACAAGTTTGCATGTGTGAAAACCAGAATTGACACCTGACAGCTAATTTAAATTCACAGGAAACAAGTTTCCACTCTGAATTCATCAGATTTAACTGCAGGCTTTTGCAAATAAACACCTAGCAGAAGAACAGCTCATGATTTCATATCAAAGCAGCAAATTTGTGTATTTAAAATATTTATTTTCTAAAAAGCATCAAAAAATTGTTGTCTTTCAATGACTGTAAAAGCATAAATTTTTCACTTTTGTTATCACAAAAAGGCTAGAAGTGTTCAACAGAGTTCTCAGGGAACTCCTTTTCTTTGATATTTCACCATTTCTAGCAATGAAAATTATTCCAGTGGAGCTGTTCAAAAATGTTAACCGACAATGGCACCGCTTCATGAAGAGATTTTTTTAATGAATAGGGAAAGATCTTAAGATGTTAGAAGGTTTCTGACATGTGCTGTTTAATATTTCACTGACAAGTAATAGGAGAATCTTGAAAACACTGAAGTTGTCTTGTCTTCAATCCGTTCAATGTAGAAACACTCACAAGTCTCAACTCTACATTAATGAAGTCTACATGGATTTGGATGGCGGACATAGACTTCTGGTATTTTATGTTTTGATTTGTATCATGGATTCTTGATGGCTGACAAGGGGCGAGTATCAATTATTCAGGTACAGAGCTCTGTGATTTTTTTCATGCTGGGAGTTTTGAGGGAAATAAGGCACAGGTCACTTATCAACCAAAGCTATTGTGAGAGTTTTCCATTCAAAAAAGCTGCTCGTTTCGCAGGGTTTGTGCTGAGGTTTTAGATGTGACTCTGCCCCAAAGGAGGAGCTGACAAACAGCACATGGCAGACAAAGATGTACCATTCACACCCCCATCAAAAGGAACATCTGATTAAGTTTTATGCTGTTACGTGCTCAGTACAACGCTCAGTGGCTCTGACTTTGTGCTCTTACAATAAACACTCAAGTAACCAGATTACATCCGGCTTTGCGGGCAAACTGTTTTCTAAATTGTCATGTATACAAGAAATCTGTCATATGTTACTGGATAAGGGGATTAGGGAACCTGATTTTCTCAGATATATTTCCTTTGGGTATGCATATATATGCATAATCACATTGTGGATGGTTTTTTCAAAATGTATTGTACAACAAAGACCTGAACTGGGAAACTACAGCGATTACATTGCTCTTGCAGGATGCAGGCTTGTGATTAAAACAATTCAGTCAAATATGCCACAAAAACTGAAAATACCCGTGTGACATCCAATCAGTTTTCACCCCTGAAAGTTGACTGTATAAATCAGACTAATTCTGACTGAGGTCAGATCACAAAACAGTGGCCCTGATGATGGCCTGACCGAACAGATGTAAAGTGTTGGGAGCATTCAGTTAAAGAGATTCAGACACCATGTTGATGTGGCAAACAAAAGTTAGATTTTTATCTATTTTTGTTTAAATTTTTGCGTCTATTATTTTACAGTTTTTGGAGACAAAGCATGAACATGTTTCTGCTACATGTGATTTTCAATTCAGTGCCCTTATTTGTTGTTTGCCCTCACCTTTATTGGAGGTATTTTTAATGAGCCCTTTGAGGTTTCTGTTTTATCTCATGAGTATTTTTTTCCCCTTCCATTCCCTCTGTTTAATTATTTTCACACACATATAAAAAAGGTATTTCTTTGGATTAAAAGCTGTGGAAATAAAAAACAGAATCACTGACCAGTGGTTTAGAATCCAAAATTTCTATGGAAATAAAAAAATGAATAAAAATGCATTGATAGATACATTTGATGTTGAATGGGGAGTAATATACAGCTTTCTAAGAGTAAAATTCAAGCCCCTTTGTAGCACTTTAAAGGTACATAAGCCAAACTTTGCAGACTCTCACAGCTTTTTATTATCATTTAAATGCAGCCAAAAAAAACATAATTCCTAACACACCACTCAATATCATTTTAACACATATTCTTAACCTAACTTTTATCCTGATGTTTTTTTCCCCAAATTTTTTAAAACTTTGTACAAACCTTTTGCGATGACAGTATCACTTTGTCGGAGCTCAACAAAAGACTTATTTTGATTCAAGTTACAACCCTGACTACACTTCTTTTTTGTTCTGTTTTTGTGACTGTGTGCACACATCAATAAATCAGATGGTGCAGTGATTGGCTGCACAGCTCTGCAGGGCCTTGACACTTGATTGACAAGAACTTAACAACAATGCTTCACCATCGATAGATATGCCAGTGCAGGCTTTGAACACCGCTGGCAGAGAGGGAAAAAAAAGTTGACATAGGTGGAAAAATATAACACAAGTTTTAAAAGTAAAAAAAATACAGAACTCTGCACTTACAATGAAGCACTGAACAAAGTTATTGCATCATTAAAAGAAATGTTTCTGCGCTGTACAAAAACAAAAAGTTGTTGACATTAACCAACAGAAGAATACAAATAAGGGAAAACATACAGTAAAAAAAAAACAGAAGTCTAACATGCAAAATAGCAAAATTGTGAAAATAAAATTGAACCTGATGAATGATAAAATACATTTATTATCGTTGGTATCATTAACCTCAGTCATATAAAACCTCACAGCACAGATGGAAGTACGCAGTGGTGTGCTTATTCATGAGTAAATGGAGAAAAATAGCCTCAGGCTGTCTCCATTTGCACAACCAGCTGGCTAAATGTGCTGCACCTTTCACATCACCCGTTAAGGGTGAAGAAACAAGCTAAAGGCCAGTAATGAGGCGTACTGAGTCTCTCGTGAAAAAAGGCTGCCAGTGATAAACAAACCAGTCAAACAGCAGAACTATCGCAGCCATTGTGAGTCAGTTAAAAAATAGTTCCTTTTTGGGATAATACATGCACTTTTACAAGCTTTGATAACAATGCCAAAATATACATTTGAATTCATGTCACTTTTTGTAGGAAAATAGAATAGAAAATAATAATAATGCAGCTTTTATTATTATTTTTTTTTTTACATTTTTTTAAAATAGAAGATAAAACAGTTTTTGGGTATATTTGATATCTGAGAGCTGGTATTGTTTGGAGATGTGTTATTACTACTGTGGAGATGGGAGCGCACCATGTCATAGTTCTGTAGCCTATGAACACTGATAAGAGACTTTGCCAGTGGGCTCAGACACAGAGGACAAATATCAAGCAGAGGGTCTGTGGGTCAATGCTAATGATAAGAGCATCAGACCCAGAATTTCTGCATTCTGGTGAATTTTTATGCACCATGTTGTCCTTTTATGTATCATTCTCCAAATTATCTACTTATCTCAACATAACGCAAATATAATAGAGAGTCAATAAGAGTATTTAGGCATTCTAAAATACATCTCACTTCAACATTTAGGCCAAAAGGTTTCACAAAGGAAGGGGTAGCCTAGCTATCGTCTGATTAATGTCCAACAGTGTCTGATTGATCAGTGTATTTTACACTTTTTTATGTTTTCCTGTGGAGGCTTTTTAAAGTAATTCCAATATTAACCTTTAGTCAAACAGCTTTCAGGATGGACAGAAAAGCCAAGGCTTTGGCAGATTCATTCTCTATTGACTGGGTTGTTAATTAAGGCGACAAGCAAACTTCTTTGGAAGGGCTGTGTCTTCAGCTTATATCATCAGTGAATTGTCTACATGTGTGTCAGGTAGAATGGCAAAGAGTTGCTAATTATCAAACAATGACTCTAATGACTCAGTACTGCTGATAACAACAAGAGTCTTACACACTGTAGTCAACCACAGCGTACTCAGGGGAAGTTTGAGGTGTCACTAATTTGAGCCCCCTCTGCTCTTGTGCTGCTTGTACCTCATAGTCTCCTGCTGAATGTTGGCTCAGAACAAACTGTCCATCATGGACAGAACACTCTCAAACTGACAGGACTGATCAACTCCTGGATACTCTGCTATTCAGATCTGCGTTTGGACGGTCTCTTGCAGTTTTTATTGATGGACTTGATCTGAAGATCCTACCTGATTTGGAAAAAAAAGGCAAAACTAAATGTGTGCCTGAGTTCAGCTATGTATTTAGTTACACGGTTACATTATTACTAATTTCTTCAAAGGCATGTGAAAACAAAGTGTATGTAGTAAAATTGGGTGTGCATGCAACAAACTGTATCCTGTATTTATTGAGTAAAGGAAACGGCAACCTTTCTTCCTAATACAGGAAGATCATGTATTATACAGGACCAGCGGCACCTGTCACTGATGATGAATGAGCAGAGTGTTAAAGCTCACAACAAACAAAGTCTAACAACACTGAACACTCTGGTCGATTAATCTGCATCTTCCACAAACGCACCAAATTTAGAGAGAATATGATGCCCCTGTTGTCTTCACAACACAGAAAAGTGGCTAGATGTGTTGGACGTGTGCAGCTCCAGGCCTGGTACCGCCATTACAGCGCACCACCTCAGATGAACCCACCAACCAATAATAAATATTCTTCAGTATTTCAGCCTGTGGAGCCACAGTGATCTCTGAGAAGTCCAGTGGGTTTGTGTTGAACCTGAGGCGGCTGAGGGACTGGCAAAGGGAGCTCTCAGCACAGGAATATGATGGTTTGGTTGCTCTGTGTTACTGTTCTGTGATCAGAGCGTAGCAGATGTGCTCTTGTGTTTGCACATCACTTGGATGTAAAAAAAAAAACCCTTGTTTTATGTCCTGCTCTGCACTCACACTACCATAGAGCAGGATGTATAGGTTGAGGGGGAATTTTATCTGATGATAAGTTCTACAACAATAAAATGAGATATGCAATTAGCTGCAAAAAACTTGCTGTGTTGCAAAAAGTGAAACAGTCCCGGTCTTATCGCTGCACAGCAGATGCCCCACGAAAGCACATGACAGGGGAGTTTTTGCAGTGTTGGTTTGCACCTCAGGCCAGGCAGACTGAATGACTGCTGGCTGGTTGCTGATGGCAGCCGCTGCCCTCAGTACCAGACTGACAAAGCACTGCCTGACGGCTGTTTCATGTTTTGTCAGAAGTTCCAAACGCTTTCCAAAACCTTGCAGTCCTTTGAAAAAAAAGGGACCATTTAAGGCATAGTTTTAAAAAACATCAAAGTAGTTGTTGACATCCTGTGCTTTTGCAATTCAACACCAAGTTTTGTTACTGTTGTTATTTTCATAACAGCATGGATCATTTTCTTCATTATTGCTAGAAAATATGGCTCACATTTGACGATTTAACCTGTGAAATCACTATATGCTTATTTCTGACAGCAGCAATGCTTCTTCCTTCAGACAACCACAGATGGTAAATGTTGTAAAGCAACAATGCTTGAGCTGTGATACCATGTTGTTGCTCACCCAGGTGTACAATTCTGCCGAGACATCCACATGCAAATACAGAACAAGCTCCTTAAAAAGGATTGGATCGGATTTTATGCTAAGCATGTGCAGTCTAGAGGCATCTGAGAATATTTGATGGCTTGCACTTGCACCAGGAAGAGGCACAGACAGGAAGTGGGGATTCGGGAGCATAACTTTGGGCATCAGCTGCTCCATACGCAACCCAAATCAGTTGTACACTTTGAGTTATTCATTTGTAACATAAAGGTATTCAGAAACAACAGAAAATAGTGTTTAAAATAGTGTTTTTATCATAATTTTGTAGTGCCCTTTCAATCTCTAATAATTTTGTAAACCCGTTATTCCCTGAGTATTAAGGGATCTTTATATGAGCATTTAGCTTTTAAACTCTCCTTTTGTTTTATATAATTAAAATTTATTAAGGTACATTTATATAAAGGTCAAAGCATGTTTATATATTTGAGAAAATCTTTAAGTATTTATCTTCTTTGGTTAATTGCATTTCATAATTGTTTTGTAGTAGCTGTAAACGTACAGGAATCAGTTAATTAAATGTGTCTTTAGTGTCTTCGTATTTAAAGTTGCCACAGTAGAAAAAGACTACTTATTGTATTTTAAACAAATTACGTTGTCTGGTTGCAACAGTTACCCCAGGGCTTCAGCTAACAATTACTTTCATCATTGACTGCTTGTATTTTTGCAAACAGCAGTGAAAGAACCAGAGATATTCAGTGTCACATGAGAGAAAGCACAAATGCACACATTTTCCTATAAAGGATAACTCATATCACTTATTGATTTTCAAACTGTTGCAAATTATATTTCTGTCTGCTGATTAATGCATTGATGGACTGATCATTTCAGCTCTAAATAACACATCTATACAGAACAGTGGGCAAGTTGTAAAGCAAAAAGACTCCTCATCCGCACTTACAATTTGTTGTGAACATGAGGCATCTGACACTCGCATGTCAGAAACACAGACGACAACTGAGTCATTTAGGAACTTGTTCTTGCTCTCACACTGAGATGCTCTTTGACAGCGACTGTTCAGAGTCTTAAATCCTCTCTTGTGCGGAAAAGGTTGAGTGGCTCGAGTACCGGGGAATAAAACACTTTAACTGCCTCTTCATTTCTTAAACATGATTGAAACTTTTTCGCAGTGATTTAAATTCAGAGCCATAATAACTTTAATGGAGATGGGTTTAACTGTGGATGTTTGTGTAAAGACTTAACAGAAGCTTTTCCTGATCAGATGCCACCGTTTTTCTGTACATACATAAAAATCATGGTAGAGTTCATGACTTTAAGTAAACCAAATAAAAATAGGTAACATGGATCATGTATATGTCTGCGACTCATGTCAAATATTTTTTTGTTCATTACAAAAATTTTCTTTTATTCAATTTTCTATTTTGCCCTTTGATTCCTGTACACTTTCCCCTTGAAAAGAAGTTTTCCTCTGCTTTTGACTCATCATAGAATGAAAAAACCTTGAACTTCTAGCAGTAAGAGCCATGTGAAAAAACAGAAAAACCTAAAGTCTAGGTAGTCAAGGTAGCCATTTAGTACTTCCCATTGACTCAAGTATTTCAGGGAATCAAGGTGATTTTCCACTTCAATTCTCAAAGACCAAGGCTGAACCAAAGCCTTTGCAGAGAGGACTGTGAGTGTCAGCAAAATTTTGACAACTTAGTTGACATCTCACTGACAATTCAACAACTCTGTGTCACGTCTTGTCTCTCAATGAAACCATATAAAATAAACATGCAAGGTAAAATATATATCTATCATACTGCACCTATGTATGATTTTATCTTTGATACCAATATAAACAAACACTGTGGGTAAGAAAGGAATGTTATTAATTTTTTTGTACTTCAAGCTAGAAGTTTTTAGATGCTTTTTTTTAGAGAAGTGTGCTTCTTTTTTATGAAAAATGCATTTTGTTTAATTGTTACACAGTATTTCACTAAAGTCATACTTAAATAAAATTATCCAGGGACCGTCTGTAATTTCAACAAGATTTAAATGCCTTATATAAGTAATTTTGGTAGGAAGAATTTGCTTTAAATATTTCCAGACTTATAAAGAGCAAGTGCAAAAAGTACATCTGTGCAAGAGGGAATCCTTTCGGTAAAAATCCATTTATTGATCATTTATAAGCACTTATCCCTTGCAGAGTCACAGGGTTCTGGACACATTAAGACAACCAATCATTCATACTCACACATTTACAATTATGGGTAATTTAGACTCATGTTTTTGTAATGTGGGAGAATAACATGCAAATTTCACACAGAAAGTCCACTGTCAGAAAATGCAGCTCATATCTCAAAACCACAGGTAATCAGATGGCTATTGGTTCACAGGAGGACCAACAAGTTTAATGTGATTGGACTATGTTATTATCAGGGTAGTGCAAGAAAAATCTAAAACAATTGCACTCTTTTAACTTTAAAATCAGTGTTTGACATATAATATTAAAACGTTCTCACCTCCAAAAGAGACAAAAATCAGCTTCATTTTCTCATGCG
Source organism: Acanthurus tractus (assembly GCA_029783725.1). NCBI lineage: Eukaryota > Metazoa > Chordata > Actinopteri > Acanthuriformes > Acanthuridae > Acanthurus > Acanthurus tractus. The sequence goes on from JAQNCA010000001.1 coordinate 13,673,517, forward strand.
ATGCATTAAAATCCAGCAGATTTACATGGATGAAGAACACAGACAACCTCTGCAGTGATAAACTGTAGCAATGGAAATTTACATTGGCGGTGTCTTCAAGGATGCTCAGACATCTGAGGCTAAGTGTCCCTCAGCAGCAACCTTTTTAATGGAAGAACCGTGCCATCCATGCCTGCTGTTTTTTTCTTGATCTGCAATGCAACACTGTCAAAATTCCTTATATCAGCGACGAACTAATGATAAGTGAAGGAGGAAAAAATTTATTTTGATAGAAGATCTAAATTACAGTTAGCTTTGATGAATCTTATTCAGAGGCCGCGGTAATTCACTTCTGTCTCATCAAGTCTTACCCTGCCATCCATCTCCACCCTCCCCCATCATAGCCTCCCATCAGCAACAGCTGACTCAATAAAGACAAATCCAATACCGACGGCAGAAGTTCACCATCTTATAGATAGAAAGATCAGCAGAATGGAAAAATGCAGCTTTAATCTACTGCATGAAAATGTTGTTTCTGCTTACACAACTCATTCGTCCTTGTTTAAGAGGTTAGTTAGTTGAATCTGACTAAATCTATGAAGTTTTTGGGGTGTGAACAGATTGCCTTCGTGCCCTGACGGCACACATTAACGGCCCATTACAAACTTGGCATGTGAGATTGCCATCCACATGCTTCCTCAAGGCAATTCTGAGCAGCTGGGTGATGGTAGGTGAAAACAGGCAACCAGACAGACAGACACTGAATGCACCAGCATCAGTGCAGAGCAGGGCCTAAAATCCCCAAAGGCATCTTTAGGCAAGGATGATTGTAAAAATTCAGTTTAAGAACCTTGTTAAGTTTAGGAAATTGTCTCCCAGAAAAAGCAGCAACTTAAGGACCCCTTGAAGATCATAAATGAATGAGTCCCTTCCATTTCAACAAGAATATCTAAATTAAATCTAAATCCTCATCAAGGTTCATCATGGTATACTAACTTTTTGACATTTTTAAACTTTTGAAGGTCTATACTTTTATCACTAATGGTGATGTTTAGTGTAAAACTGTACCAATGCTTAAATATTAAAAAAGGCAAACAAAACAAAAAAAAATCCCACATGTTAATTAAACAGTATGATAACTTGGCAGTCAAGCATGTGCAAATCGCAAGTCGTCACCCTTAAGTATCAGAAAAGTCTCAAGTTCCTGCACTGAAAATCAAGCAAGTCAATGTAAGTTTATAATGAAGCTGGTGTGTGTAAGCTGGAGTACACTTGCTGACTTACTGCCATTTAATATAAGAAAGAATGAAAGTGAGGAGAAAGAGAGAGAAACAAAACAAAAACAACTGCTGACAAATCTGGAAAGTATGGAGCAACGATCAATTTGTCCCTGCAGCTGCTGCCTTGACTGATGCTCTGAGATTCTGCAGCATGGAGATGTGGCCTCTTGGAGGTGTAAAGCTGCAACAGTGCAGAATGATTTAATATTATTTTTTCTTACAAATGGAAGATCTGCACTCTAACATTTTTGAAAATAGGGCCTTGGCAGTACGGACCCAAGAAAACACATCTCTGTATTTTCTGACTGCATGGAGATATACAATTTAGATATATTGCTTTATCTTCAATTTGATTTATTGCCTGGCTCTATTGGAACTGCACAATTTTTTTCTTTTTTTTTACCAAGAGTAAGATCAGGCAACTCCGGAGGGTAAATATGAGGCACAGGCAGCAGCCCGTTAGCTTAGCTGAGCACAAGGTCTGGAAATAGTCTGGAAACAGTGCAGGGAAAAAAGCTAGCCCACAACTTTCCAGACAAACTCCATGTAGCAGCAGCTCTAATGCTCTCTAATGAACACATTATAACTCTTACGAGAAGCTGAAAGTTGGGCATTTAGCAAGCTAACGATCCATGTATTTTTCTTACAGGTGGGAAGAATAAACCAGGGAAGACTGAGGACTTAAATGTTTTATTTACTACAAGATGCTTAACACTTGACATCTTTCCCAAGCAGTCAAAATCAGCTCCGAAGTTTATCTTGACTATATGCAAAGCATTTCTTTTACTAACTCCAAGCAGAGAAGCTCCTTTGAATATCAATGTAAACAGATGTATGGCTTGTTGTCAAACTGATGCAAATCTCATACAGTCTGCGCTAAACCAGCTTTCAGTGTGACTTACCAAGGTTTGTTTTCATATTTTTCTTGTGGCTACAGAAAATCAGTGGGGAAAAAACTATACTAAACTATACTGACAACATTTGCAATAGTGAACTGATCTATTTAGTAGAAATTGTCAGGGGACAACCTTTGAATCGACACTCTTGTAGGAGGCCTTTACATGTCTAATTTATTCTCTTAGAGATGATTTTGCCCTCTGGAGTGAGAATAATTAATTGTTTTCATTCCCAAACATTCTCCAGTGCATTCATATTCCTGCATTTCAATAACTTCTCAATTTATTGGAATTACCACCAAGAATATGGGGGGTTATTCTGCGTTATATTTCCTCTCGTCACCCCACTCTCTCTCGCTCGCTCAAACAGTCCAGCCTGCAGGCTGCAAACTGTGAGTGCTGACGGATGAATCAGGCCTGTAATAAATCTACAGAAGAATGCTTACAGAGACCATGGTTACATTAACTTCATATTTATCAATTATGAAGAATGGCAAAGCCTCTTCTCTTTACCCTGCTTTAACAAATGCCAAGACCTGAAAAGCACCATCACTTTACAGTGAAGAATTTTAAGAAACCTGAGGGGGTTGGAGGAGGTTGGGATTTATAAGCATACAGCTCTCAGTCTCTCTAAATGTGCCCACTGTCCAACCTGGCTGCGCACTGAATAAATCATGAAATTCAGCCAACATAGTGAGACCAAAATATTCCACCAACAAGATTTTTTTTTCATTTCATCTTTTTACAGTAGAGCCAGACTGATAAATCAGCCTGCCAGTAATAACCAATCTTAGCCTGTCACAGATTTATGAACAGTATGTCCATATAACAAACTAAACAAAAGGGGCCCTAAAGAGGAAGCTTTTACACTCAGCATTATTCACCTGAATGCACTGAGTGTATTCTTGAGGTCACATCAAGTGGGATTACTTCCTTGTATTACACTCCCAAAACGGATTTTTTTTTAGAATCTGAAATTCTGCACTGTTTATGTTCGTGTTAACACATTTGCAGTCATCGTCTTCTGTGACTTTGGTGGCAAATTTCAGCTTATCTTGGTGTTTTAACTCCACCTGTTGATCAGTGGGACCATGTGAAACCACTGACAGAAGCCCACTGTGTACTATGTAAATAACATACACATGCAGAGGTAAACAAATAACTAAAACCTACACAAAAAAAAACAAAAAAACCCCCCACAAAATTCTGCAGGGAACCTATAAAATATTAAAAAATGGGAAAGACTTGATTTGCCACACATTAGCATGTTAGCACTGTTATTGTGAGCAAGTTAGTCGGCTGACGTTAGCATTTAGCTCAAAGCACCACTGTGCCTGCGGTGAGGCATAACAGTTTGCATTAATATTCTTGAAACATAACTTTAACAAGGAATCTGCAGCAGATTAGAAACTAATTGGAATTTTTCCTCAACTATGACTAAATGTGCTTTTCTACTCTACTTTCAAAATGATTGGCTGTTAACTAATAGTCATACATTTTGCACTTTTCAGCCTGTCATCCTGCCATCTCTACTCTGTTCTGTCACTTCAGCCTTCACTCTGCGCGGAGCAGAAGTCCTCAGCTGTTCCTGTCGGTCCCCAGTCATCTGAACATCACCTGCCAGCACACCTGCCCCTCATTTGCCTTAATTAACCACTCAGCTTATGCCCACTAACAGGAGTCTTCTGAATGAGTGATTCGTGCCACTATTTACTGACAAGACTACAAGAGGGGCATCCCTATTTTTTTTCTTTTTATTCTCTGTCAAAACTACACATGGACAGGTTGGTTGATTTAGATTGGAAAACAAAATTACATAATATTTAATCATAAACGATAAATAATCCATCATGCTGCATCGACATGAAAAAGTAAGAGGCTCACTATTTGATGTAGAAATTAAATGGAAGAATGAAACGACTTAATTGACAATAGAGGAAAAAACATCAGGTCCCTGCATGTGAATAAACAAGAGTTAACCTATTTCTATCTTTTAAGAATTAATATATACTGATAATGCCTTGGTAATTTTGCTTTAACAGGTTAGACACCCATTTGGACATAACATACGTAATAAGCAAGTAAAAAGAAAAAAATAAATATTAGAAAAAAGACATTTATATTAAAAGAAAAAAGGTCCCCCTCCTTTAAAACTGTATGAAAAGAGTCTTTTAACTGTTCTTTCTCCCTGTGGACTGAGCACTTTGAAGGAACTGGAAGTATGTGCAAGTATGATTCGTCGTCTCAGGAGCTGCATACCATCGCCTGCATGCACAAGCATGCACACAGACACCTGCACACATCCATGTACACACATGCGCTCTCACTCATTTATTCCACTGCTGCACTCATTGTCGCTCTGGAATACCACATCAGATAAATACCCAAATATAACCGTCCTCTGAGCATCAGCAAAAATTATGATTTACTGAGCTGCTCAATTGACTTGACGGGTGGATTTGCTTGAAGCCATCTTGGGAACTATCGTTATCATTTGCAGCTAAATCAGCACTGTGTTCCTGATGAGCTCTTGCAGGCCTCATGGCCATTCAGTCAGACTACAAGCTGTTGATGCACATCCTCAGAGGTCAAAGCAAGCATGAAACAATCTGCCTTCTCATAAACAACAACCCATTAAAAACAGGCCTCCGCTAAAACAGCATGTCTGCTATTTTCACACAAACACAGTGTGTTACACTTTGCTCAGAAAACAACTTTTGTGTCTCACAAACTGACAGCATTATTTTTTTTTATCAAATTACAAACACAGTTTTGATTATCCTCATAAAAGTATCCTTTTATTAACACTAAGCATTCAACTGAAACTCTGACTGTTTTCATTTCAATTCTATGGCTGCAATTATTTGATCAGTTAAAAGGAATTGAATCCTGTAATATATTGATAACTGTTAAACTGTTTGAGCAAAAAAATGGCAGACAATGGCTAAAACGTTTTGCGACAATTTGCCGTTTTTCTTTGTCATACATGAAAGTAAACTTGACTATTAACAAGCAAGAAAGAAGGCATCGTATTTGTTTTCACTTCTTGACATTAAGACTCAACCATGAATCTAGAAAAAATTACTAACTGTAACTATTGCAGTCCTTTTTTTTGTTTAGAAGCTTTATTTAGCGCTGCAATGGTAATTGTATGCAACAGCCCATCTCCTGGGGCAACAGCAAATAGAAGAAGAAGATTTGTGTTGTTAAACATAAACAAATAATACTATCTTGGGTTTTCTGATCATATGTACATTAATAAATAATATAAATATCATAAAAATGTGAAGTAACAAAACTAGAAGCTCAAAAAAGGCGCGAGCACTTCAGTTCCTGTAAAGTACTCTGACAACCATTTTTCCTGTCACATTATGACTCATTTTGAAGCACAACCTCTTACGGTCTTCTGCAGACTGTCTGTAGTGCTGGCTATTATAAGGTAAAGACTGCAGCAAACAGCCCTCATGGTGGGCGTGTATGAACCTGTCCAGTCCAACTTTCCAATAAATTCTCCGCAGCTGACTGTACTTAACTCAAGAAAGAGCTCAGACAATTAATGTGCTGTTGCCATGTTGCTTTGTCCTGTAACAGGCACTTAATTTCATGACATAGCTGGAGTGGTGGAATATTTCTGTCTCCTCTCTGAGTGGGAAGCTGACACCGCAGACATCTCTTGACCGTCCACAGTGAGTCAGCTGCAGGAAATGTTTCTTTCTAACATACAGTAATGCTCTGTGGTGCAGGAGCTCATGCTGGTCTTCCATTACACTAAAACTAAGTGCATGCGGCTTTAGGGGAAGTACACCAAGACACTTAAAGTTTGCAAGTCTCAGTATTGAACTGCAGAATGCAAAAGTCGGAATATATAATTTCTGCACTTACACAGAACATGATATAGGAGTACAATGTATTTTTGGAAATGTCGAAAGTGCACTAATGACTCTGGCTCTGCCTAAAGCTCACTGACTGTTGATGCCATTGGCTACTTAAAGACTTGGATTATGGGCCTGCATTTTCAGCGGCTGCTTCCAGAACAATTATCAGTGAGATCCAGATGATATGACCTGTACGTAAAGTGACAGGTCATTTTGCTGAAGCAGTTTTTATTGTTGCAAATGTATGACATCAACAGTCCCCTCCAGCATTAATCCCTACAGACTCTGATGTCATCGACGGCGCTGCGCTCCCCGATCTAAAGATGAGAAGCATGGAGACTTACTGCTGTTAATAATGTGATCTCTGTCATGTCCCTGTAGTTTATGTCAGGGGGTCTGGAAACGGGTTCACAGCTTAGACAGAGGACAAATAGCTTAAGAACACAATAATGATGCAGGCTGACTGTGCATGAGCTGCTGGGAAATGAGTGCAAGGAAGGGAAATTGTCCTAATTACAGAATGACTGTCCTAGTTTGAGAGTGGCACTAAAAGACAAGGAACCTTAGCTTTTTTTTAAAGGATGACTTTGACATTTCAACAATTTGCATCCTTTCAGACACTTAAATGAGAATAATCAAGCCAGTACTATGTCTTTACAGTGTGACTGGCTAGCTAGCTAGCTAGACAGATAGGTAGAAAGACTTTTTACCAGACAGAGATGAGTGACATGCAGATTGTGTGGTCCGTCTGTTGATTTTTGAGATCATGGACAAAACAAGCTTTTGTAATTCGCTATTTACTTCATAATCTATGAGTAATCT
>JAQNCA010000001.1:13686773-13697023 GCA_029783725.1 Acanthurus tractus
GGCTTTGCGCCAGCGGCGCATTGGGCGGGACAGGGCTGGATTCCTCTGCTGCTCCTGGATCAAGGCGGCAAAGGTTGTCCTGGAAACTCCCCTGAATTAATTCTTAACTTTCCACGCCCAATGCGCCGCTGGCGAGCGTGTACGATAGGGCCCATTATAATTTTAGACATGAAACATTTTCATAAGAATCAACTGAATAAAGATTTTACACTCATGCTCTCCGTCTCTATTAGACCTTTTATCACTTGTACCTTTTTAAAGAGTGGATACATAAATATTAATAGTTTGAACGGCCAAGAGCTAAGGAGCTAAAATGGCCTTTTTTTTCAATAAGACCACATATTAGGTGAAGAAGCTGCGAAACTGTTTCCTAATGTGGAGAAAAGGGGTATAAAAATCACACTAAGTTCAAGGTCTTTTATTTATAGAGTCTTTCATCACAAGTGTGTCTCAAAGGGATTCACAAGACAAAACGCGAACCTTTCTAGATCTCTCTAATCATAATCAGTCACTTGACAAAGTAAGGTGCTGTAATACATGATGAAACACATGAAATGCAAGGCAGCAAACATGTCTCACACATCTAATTAATCTACAGGAGGTGGACACAGTATCACAGGTGGCTGTACAATCTAATGCAATCCAATTCAACAAGCCTGCAATAAATGCTGCCTTTCTACAGTATAATGTCTGGTTGAGAGAGGAGCTTACTGGTAAATTATAGCTTGTGTTGTTTATATTCAGTTGAAATATATTCTACAGTGTACACAGCTGGTTGGAACACAATGCAACAAAACCCTTATTATTAAATCTATATGCTGTTACTTTGTACATTTGTTATATATATTAATTATAAAATTGTGTCATACACATGCAAGTGCCCAGCCCACACTGACTCTGTCATTATACTGCTCACTAGGAAAATGGACACATACTCTCGATAAATTTGGTAAAAAATCTAAACAAAACCAAAAAAAGACTTTTTTTTCTGTAAACTTACATAATTAACATGAACAATATAGAGGCAAACCACAAAGGAAGAAGAGCCTATGGGTGCTGTTAAAATCTAAATAAATGAATAAACACAAAGAATGACAAAGAGGTAGAATTGACTTTACTTGAAGGAAATAAAAATTCACCCACCTGTTTGAAATCCAAAAACGGTCACAACAGCATCCCTGCTCCTGGTGTTTCAAGAAGAATACTCTTGGTGTTTGGAATTATACCTGGCCCAGTCTACAGGTGCTAATGAGTGCCTCAAATCTAATTCAAAACAGTCTGCAGAAAGATTAAGATCTGCGACAGGGTCATGGTCTAATATTGCAGGAGATTAATTTTGTTACGTGCACACTCTGTTTATCTCTTTGAGTGATTATGTAGAAAGTTTAAAGTTAACTTTTGTGATATTTCTGTTTATGACTGAAAATCACAATTTAGCACTGAGAAATTGGCCTTCACGCAGTCGTCTCTCTCTGCCCTGTTTGACTTCAGCATCCCTCATCTTCACCATGCTGTAAAAAGAGGCACCCTCCCCTCGTGCTGCCTGCTTGTCCTCGCTGACCTCCTTGGGCGAGCCCTTGAGACAGATGTAGGGAATGACTGGGCAGAGGTCAATGTTGTCTATTTCCTCAAACAGTGCTGACTAGCAATTTTTTTAATTACTTGAAACAGAATTTCCACAAAAGTTGTGAACTTCAAACTTTCTGCATAATCCCTCTAGATTTGAACTGCACCTGCATATAACGAGAGCTGTGTAAATCATCTCTCTCTACCTGAGGCCACAGTCTTATCAATCACACCTTAAATTAGGCTGAAACAATAACGAGAGGCAAAGTGATGAGCTGTTCACTTGAAATCCCAGCTGCCCTGACTTACAAGCTGGCCAGCTATTTATGAGGTGTCCACAGAATTGCATCCCCAGATAGGTGAGCTGGACTGGGAGCCAGTCCAATCAGGATCCTCAGCTCGCTAAGCAGGAAGTGGGAAATTGGATGGGCAGCGCCTTAGACGCAGGAAGCAATCTCATATAAGAGACTATATTCTACTTGGAATACAAATCAAAACACCAGAAAAGGGGTTAGACACACTTGGTGGGTCAGAAGAGAATACACAAAAAAAACTACTGCTGCAGTTGTAAAACATTTGTCGGACATGAAAAAAACTTCTGTTTACATTATAATGCAAAGAAGGAACTGAGTTTTCTGTCTTATGCTCTACAATGAAATCAGCCACACAAGAGGTTCCTATCCTCAAACATTTTCCTGTCATCACATAGTTGGTGTCTTATAATCACTCATCCAGAAGAACTTATCTGAAGGACATTTTCCAGAAAAAAATGGTAGTGCTTAAATCATCTTGAAAGGCTTTCTCTGCAGTTCTTCCCTAAATCACATAGCAAAGCCTTTTCTCCATAGAGGGACCATTTAACCTGCCTGTTTCTGTAGTTATTGGTAACATATCTGAACAGACCTGTAGCACTGAGCTATTTTCAACAACGCTCTGCCTTACATTAGTCTCTACACCGTAGCTATTGTTGCATAACTGTTGGGCAAGATTACATTTGACTGCACAAGTTATTCATGACATGTGTCAAAATACTGAAGCATAGCTTGTCTACACGACACCACCAGCTCTGAACCCACAGAGATGATCTTGAAAAAATAAGCCCCACTTCCTTTGACACAGTCAAGCTTTGACCACCTGGGTAGTATACCATTTGAAGTATAACATCCTTTAACTAAGAATAATTTTACTAATCTCATCTCGCTGTGTGTTTTGAGGTCAGTGCTCTGATTGCTAATAACATGTTGAGCTCTGCAGGCTGTGTATGAAGTGCAGCAACTCATCTTTTCAAATAAAACCACTTAAGAAAGGGAGGCTACATGTCTTAAAGAGGCACACAGCTTTTTGAATGGACTAAGGAAGCAAGACATGTGTGTCTTCAATTTTGGCAAGTATTTGCAGAGTAAATGAGCTCAGAAAATGATTAAACATGAAAAGCTAAACCCAGAGGGTAGCTGGTGAGGGGACTGGGCTGAACTCTCTCAGCCATGGAGAAACAATTCTGCAAGATGAAGCCTCTCAAGTGTTTCTTTTTTTTGAACATAGAAAAATTAACTACAGATGATTGCAGGAGGTTTGAGGAAAGGCAGCAGTCAGGTTTGTCAGAATATTGAAGGAGGAATGTAGGGGAAATCAGCTGGGCTTTGAGAGGAAATAGAGTTTACAAGCTCAGTTTGGTGCCCTGAAAATGAAATTACAGGAAGGTTTTTCTCTGTGTAAGCAGGAGGGAAGTCAAGTAAGGTTATCGCAATCTACGCCTAAGGTAGGAGACAATTAAGGAAAGCAAGCATAAGCATAAATGCTGTCTTTGTGTTCATTGAACTTGCTGAAATTAAAAACTGAAGAAAGCAGATTGTGAAAACAGAGCAGCTGACATGATGACAGGCCAATGTTGACAAGGATTATGCTCCAAGTACACTGTTGTCGCAGAAAGACTCTACTGTAAATATCCTTTTGTCTAAAGAAAACTGAAAATTTGTTTTGTCTCAGAGACACTTTATTCTTAGGTTATGCTGCAAATACCTAACCTTTTTCCCAATTACAAAAACATCAAAATACATCATGTGAAGTTTTAATAAGAGTTTAGAAAATATTGCTAGATAGAAAAAAACTATTGCACAAAGAACTGATGATAGTATAAAACTTATGGCGACTTATGATAGCCATGAAGGTCTCTATTTTTACAAACATATGTCTTAAAATTTTTAATCATGTTGGAAACAATGCGAACAATTTTCTGTGACCTTGGATTTTTTTGACTGAAATAAAACCTGTCACTGGCAGATTTTATAACTTAGTTAGCAAACTTTTACAATATTGACTAGTTGCAAACTGGGACAAACTTGTTTTTAAACAAGACTCTTGTAGAGGGATCATAAATACTGCATGCACTTGATGAATTAAAAATTGTGTATTCTAGTAATTCTACAAGATTGAGGCTAAAGTTAGCATGTCCCAGACAAACAGCCAGCTTCACTGCCACAAGATGATTTAGTTTGTTTGGTTTTTTTTCACACTTCAAGATTTTAATATTCATAACCCCATTCCAATACATATTTCCTAATGGCCCTTTGCTCAGCAGAGGAACTGAAATGAACTCCTCATCACTGACCATTATAATTGTATAGACTAATGCCTGGCATAAAATTCTCTTTTTCTTTGCCCTACTTTCTCCTTTCTAGCTGCAGATTCTTCACATCTGTCATGCAGGAATGAAGTGATTTTGCCAAGTTCAGCAGTATAAAGCAGCATCCAGTATTTGACATCATGTGTCACCAAAAATGAGAACCCTGCAGCCTCTGTTTTGTCTGGGTGAAGATGATTAAACCCTATCACGTTCACGACAAAAGGCCTCATGTGGCATCATGGGAGCTTAGATTATTTTTGAGTCAATTAAAACATTTTATTGCCCACATCCAGTCACCCTAAACTGAATATTCTTTGTACTTGTGCTTTTAGTGGTGTAATATACATGTATTTCTTTTGTGATTACCAGAGTAAATTAACAAAATAACTCTCTTAACACTCTTACTTCTCTTAAAATTTTGTGTGTCCTCTCTATATTTTACTCAACCGTGGGCACTTAAGTTTTTATCCTGATTATACGTGCTTTGTAGGATAAAAATAATCTCTCTTAAATCCCTTTGTTTTTAAGCCTTTAAGCCAGGAATGATTTGCTATTCCTAACAAGCCTAAACATTTCATGCTAAACCTCAATTTGTCTAAAAAAAAAGCCTCCTAAAATACGACAAGCAGAAAATCATGCAGCAAATCCACTTAAACAGCGCTGACTGATATTAAAGGTGGTATCTTTGCTATGGGTGACTGAGTCTGTGTTCTGGTTTTGGAAAGACTTCAGAACAGAAAAAACCTTCAGTTCCTCATGAGTAACAGTTCATGATGTCATGTCATGTTATGAAATGGGCTCAGAAACTCACTGAGACTTTCTTATAATTGGGCAGATTTGGGGTCTGATTTGCACCTTCTGACACTGGTGTGGGGGGGTAAAGTGGTTCTGGACTTGTAGCTTGTCTAAACAGACCACGTGCCAACATGATCCTGTAATGTGGAGGGTTTGCAGAAATAATGTTATGCTACTGACTAGATTAGATCCTCCTGGATTGTTTTAAAATTATTAGTATTTTTATGAAATGTCTGATACTTATGATCAGTATATGAAAATAAAAACAACCACAATGAAGTATTGAGCAGAAACAGCCAACAGCCAATGACAGTGAGCTGACACATTGGTGTCACCAATAGATGTTTTGTACCTACCTTTACTTTTCAAGTAAATTCTATGCATTATATACACTTCAAAAGTGGCTGTAAGTTAACTGCAATTTGTCTGTATTGCCTAGTGATCAGTTGTAAAAGTTAACTTAAACAGCGAACTTTCATTATCATTCCAGGTCGTAAAGCCTGAGCCGTTTTAAAGCTCTGATGTTTTCTCTGATTTAACACACACAGAAGTGTGTATCTGTTCTGACATCTTGGTGGCAGCTGTCAAAGCAATATATCTCTGATTTCTGCTGATTTCTGTCACGATCCGTTATGAGTATAGCTTTGGTTCAGTTGATTCTTGAGTTGGGTGTTTCCTTTTTTGCATGTCGTTGTTTTTGTTGTTTCCTGTTTTATTTTGGTAAATCCTGTTCTGTGTCTTGCTACCTATGTCCTGTAAAGTTTCCTTCCTTTGTAATTACCTGCCATGCCCTTATGTGTTTCACCTGTGTTGATTGCCCCACCTGTGTCTCATTATCTTAGAGTGTATATAGTCTCTGTGTTCCTCTTTGTCAGATCGTTCTGTCAGGGGTTACAAAACCTAGGGACCCAAATGCAGACAAAAAAAAAATTTAATTTAACAAAAGTGAGCTTTAGTCTAAAAACAAGCTGGTAATACGAAAACCAAACAAAATGTAAAGTTTAGCAAAACATAAAAAAATCCAAGAAGACAAAATAAACCCAAATGCCACAAACCAAAAGACACAGGGAGATCAGGATCGATGACAGGACCAAGGAATGACCAAAGCACAGGAGAGCGACAACAGACACATAGCACAACAGACGATCCGACGAGGAAACTCAGAGACTATATTCACAGTTCGGCAACCCGTGGCTCCGGAGCCGGTCCGGGTCTTTTATCGCTCTGCTGCGGCTCCCTGTGGCTTTGGAAAATAAGTATTTAATTTTATTTCGATTTTTTTTTTTTAAATGTAATTCTAAATTAGATTATGGTGCTCTCGCAACATTAAAACAAAACGTGTTTATTTTCTGGGGGGTTTTTTTGTCGCTCAAAATATACGTCACAACCGCGACATGTGACACCCGCCGGCGTGCAATTCATTGAGCTTTTCAACCCCCTATAGGCCAACCATATACAGTTCCAATTAAAGAAAAGTTTTTGAAGAAAACAAAACATTTTCCAGACAGTACATTTAAGTCATCGATCCAGCTGTGGCATACTCAATCGCCAGCGTCTTTCAAAATGAGTTCAAAATGTTTTTGTTGCATGCAGAAAAAAAAAAATTGTTTTTTCTGTACCAGTTAATTGATTTTTTGAATGCAACACACTATAGTTTTTTTTTTATAAATAGAAGAAAGGTAAAAAAAAAAAGATGTATGCATTGTTATCTTCTATTTAGATGTCAAAAGGGTTTTGCAGCTCTGTGTTTTCCTTTCTGTGGGAAATGGGTCCTAGGCTCTTCGAGTGTCTAAGGTTGCCAACCCCAGCACTAAGATAATAAGGCACAGGTGGGGTAATCAACACAGGTGAAACACATAAGGACAGGGTAGGTAATGACAAAAGGAGGGAAACTTAACAGGACATAGGTAGCAAGACACAGAGCAGGATTTACCAAAAAAAAAACAACAGGAAACAACAAAAACGACATGCAAAAAAGGAAACACCCAACTCAAGAATCAACTGAATCAAAACTATTCCAATAACAGATGGTGACAGATTTCCATGATTTCATAATAGAAACATCTTTCAGTCTCAAGCTGACTTACCTTGTAAATATTATTTTTTAAAAAGATTTTCTTTTCACGTTTTGCCAGTTTCTCATAGTTTCTTTACATGAATATTTGCTGTTTTTAAGCTGTCTACTAATAATGTTATAAATCTTGCAATTTTTTCTGAGTTTGCAGCAATGTTTTATAAAGAGTTGGATGGCAATTTTTGCACAAAAGAAATGTGTTTTTTGGACATAAGAAGATGGGTTTCTGCTTGTGCATGAGTAAATAAAATCCTCGTTTTACAGTTTTAAGTTGGGCTATCTCACCAACATATGTGATTTTTATATAGGCAGCCCACACATGACTCATATATGAACATATATCTTACTCTGACACGGCTTCAGCTGAAGTTCAGATTGATTTAGATGAGGCAAGTCAAAGAAAATCCATTTTTGTGTACAACCAAATACCAGATACAGTGTTGTTGATTTCAATACAACATCAGCATTTTTCAGGTCTAATATTTGATGCTTCAGATAATAAAATGAAATGAATTATAATAAAACAACTTCTTTAATAACTATACTCCTTATACTAAATAATATAAAAGAAGGAGTCAGCAGAGCGCACAGCAAACAGAAGTGAGGTAGGCTCTAGTGCACGTTGACAGGAGGAGTAAGAAAGTTGGTGCTGGAGGGTGGGGTTATCTGAAGGCCGGATGTTCTTGGAGCTCCTCTAGAGTGGCTCGATCCAGAGGGTCTCTGGCCAGACACATATGCAGCAAGGTCTTAGTCCCTGAAAAGCGAGATTTAGGAGCAAGGAGCAAGATTTAAGCGGGCTGCTGCAGTGAATACATATATATATATATATGGCTAAAAAAACCAACAAAACAAAAAAAAAACCAACTTTAAAATGGTTTTACTTTCATCAAAGATACAGTGCTCTCTAGTATGCTTTGAAACTCTGCGTGACAGTGCTCTGTTGATTTGGATGTTGTTATGGATGTGGTCTGTGGTGGTGAAGGGCTTATGTCCAGCGAGCAGTGAATAAAAAAGTGCACCGAGCTGCCATACGGTGGTAGGACCGGCCCAGTATGCATCACCGTCATACCACTCTGGGGGACAGTACGCACGAGTACCTAATACACACAACACAAACGAGGAGATAAAGTAAAAAAGGATAAGGGATAGCTTTAATTGACATGAAAGTCATTACTTTATTAAAAGATATTTAAATTTTAAATGATTTAAATGATTAAAAGATAAGTGAGGAACATAGGCCGAATATCATACCACTGAAGGAACTGTAGGCATCTTCCGATGAAAAGCTGCCACAGCCAAAGTCAATTAATCGCACTCTAGGTGCATCTGAGTCCAGCTCAACGAGAACATTTTGTAGCTTAATGTCTCGGTGAAAGATGCCCTTTGAGTGCATGTCGATGGCTGCATCCACCAGCTGCTTTAGGATCATCTGAGACACAGGAAAGAGACAGAGTCAGAAGGAACTGTAAGGACGTGTTTCCCCTGATACCTAATAGGTTGAAAAGTCTCTAGCATCTTCAACAATCATGGTAAAAATAAATGGCAATTATGTCCCATAAAATGGCTTCATTTGAGTTTTAATTATGAATTTAACAAGATAAATCAATAAGTAATTAAATGCCTAAAGTTTAACTTTAGTTGCTTTGGTGACCAAATAGCAAACTGTCTTGCCGTTGCAGACATTGGAAAGAACACGGTACTTTAGGTTTACTTGCATCACCAAGGTTCAACTTTTAAACTAAATCAAATTAAAAAGAAACAGTGAATCTGGAGTTGGCTTGTTTTCAGTTGGACAGGTCAGTGCTGGCGATTAGCTGCTAAAGTATCAGAATTTCTCTGCAACAAATGTAATGTTCCTACATAGCTTACGTAGCGCACTACGAAGTGTATGTTAGGCTACGTACTTTGCAAAATTCTACTTTTAAACAATGCTAATACATTTTCATTTTGACAAAATAACCCTAGAGATCTATAGTGCTATGTAGCTTTTAATCTTTTTCTGTCTAACACTCGAGCCATTCTGGTTAATACAAGCTACCACATCTGGGCAGAAAGTTGACTGTCTGACACTAAATTTACTCTCCTCTGTAGTCCCTTGGTAGGATGCTGCGGGTGAGTGTATGAGTTAGGAGCAGCAGGCCCGTGGTTCTACGGTTGTTGGGCCAGGGTTGAATTGTGTGTTTACAAAACAAACTGGCAAATGCTGCATATTCTGCCTTTATGAAACTATGCCATCTTGTCCTGTTTGCCCAGCGAGGGGTTTCACAGAATAGTTGAATAACTGACTAATGATACTGTGCATCACTTTAGACTAATTGTTTATCTTTAGCTTTATCATGGTGCATAAATAAGGCAGCTGCAAGGAAAGACTCCTGCTCTCACTGCATTTTTACTGCAGTTGAAAAGTATCTTCTGCTAAGAAAAAAACTTGACAGGGGTTTTGTCAAGTTGTATTGGGGCTTATTTATGAATTTATGAACTCATTGCCTCTCAAAGCCGACACAGAACTCTGCTGTTTCCTATGACCCAAGGTTAATCTTGCTTGTAAAAGTTACCCCTAACCGGTTTAATTTGACCTATTTGATGATAATTAATTGTAGTTTTTAAGTGAAAAACAATTAAATCTCCTACGATTAGCCAGCTAGTAAACAACTTTTTGGTATTAATCAGACCACAGAAGTTTTGTCAACTGTCGTGAATGACCTCAGCAACTACTTATTGTTACTGAACTTGCAACATGCATATATACAAATAGTGCATCAAGCTTCATTACCTTTGCCTCATTCTCATCCAAGAATCCTCTGCGGGACTGGAGGTGCCCGTGCAGGTCCTTGGAAGAAACTGGTCTTTCCATTACCAGTATTAGTTCCTGGTCCAGAGTGTACCAGTCCAGGAGGGACACTGCAGCAGATCGTTCATCCGATCCTGGCAGACCAGCAGCTTTCAGCATGAAGGCGACTTCCAGAATGATGTTGTACACCTTCCCATTGCAACTCTAGAAAAAAAACATGCTTAAATATTAAGTACCAGTGCTCAATGACCTCCTTGAAAATCCAACATTTAAGAGAATGTCTCCCGGAAGACAGGGTTCATATGTGGGCAGTATGTGTTTGCTAATCTGCAGTGCAGTACTGAAAAAATATCTAACATCTAACAAGTCTTCAACATCAGATTGCATTACTTACCACTCGT
>JAQNCA010000001.1:13697123-13707671 GCA_029783725.1 Acanthurus tractus
GGTGGTGAGCCCACTGGAAGGGGGTCCCACGTTGCCTCTTCGGGCTGAGCCCGGCCGGGCCCCATGGGAGAAAGCCCAGCCACCAGGCGCTCGCCATCGAGCCCCACCCCCAGGCCTGGCTCCAGGGGGGGGCCCCGGTGCAGGTGCAACTTTGCTCTGTCTGAATGCCAGGAAGCTACTTATAAAATAGACAGCTAAGACTGGGAGTGCTCCAGATGTCATGTTTAAATTAATAAATAAACTGAGGACAAAACTAACCTAACTGTTGTTTGTATACAAAGAGTTAACAATATATTGAAGAAAGTTTGAATAAACCTAAAATTATCTGCCTAAAATTACACTGCTTGCACATTAAACTGTGAATATTAATAAAATCTTCTTTAACTTGAAACTATGAACTTAATATTTCTTGCAATTAAAGGCAAAAGACAACATTGACAACTAGTTCTTAACAAGACTATGGCTGGATTACACCGACAAGGTTTAACTTTTAAACTGGATTAAATCATGGTTTAACTTTAAATTCTGTTGCACCAAACTTTACAACTAATTTAAAATTGAAAAGATTCAATTTGAAACTCTCTTTAAACCTCAGTTAAGTTTACACACCAAACAATGATAAAATTTAATTCTGTTGCACCAAAACTTTAAAATCCAATTCAAACTGTGATCTACGGTTTACTTTAAACCTCCATTTGAGGAGGTTTTACTTTTACAATGGCTACATTTTTGAGATACATTAACCCAAATAATCATGTTCCTTGATGAACACTGAAAGACAGACTCAACCCACTAAGAGTTTTATGATCATGAAGAATTCTTTACACAGTACTGGTTCACCATGGAAACTGTTTTTGAAGCATGCTCGTCCCTATGGAATAAATGCTGCTTAAATTCAGTTTAAAAAAAAACAACAACTTATCATTACTAAACCCTGATATATTTTTAATGGTGCTGTGGAGCTCTGCTTAATTTTAAATCCAAATTAACTAATTTTAAGCTTTTTTTTAGCTTTGGTAGTTACTATTTTTAGAATAAATTCAACCTTGTTGGTGCAATGCAGCCTATGAGCCTTAACTTGATGCACTTCGCACTTACCCTGAACTTCTGCCGAGGTCAGAGTTGTCAGCTCTTGAATAAACTTAGAAGAAACAATGTCAAAGTTTTCCAACAAAAAATACTAAGCGATTGTAACACCTGCAAATACCAAAGAGCTTGTACTAATGCAGAGTGTTTTGAAGGTAAACCAGTGTTTTATTTAGAATCAAAAAATGACACAAGAAAGTGTCACAAAGCCAAAAGAGTTCTATAGAACCAAGAATATACAAATTTGGATTCCAAAGTTCCGTTCAGACATGACTGTTCTTTTTAATTGTTTTTTTTTTTTAAATCTATTTTTGTTTTTTTTAATTTATTTTAATATAGTTTGTTTTGTATTGGTTTATGTTTGTCTCGTGCAGAGAGTGTGATGTTTTCCCCCAGCCACACTAATGATTTGTCTAAATTACTTCAATCACCTAACCCCCCTTGATGTGTTACCAGTATCCCCTTAATTACACAAATTTCATATATAAAATAATTTTCTCTGGGTTTTTTGTTTGGAGAACTGCTTTGTTGTTACTGGTTTTATCCACTTAGTGTTTTACATAGCTTTATATGACAAGTGTAGATTTAATGTGCACTTTAAGAAGCAGAGGCACAAAGTTTTTCAATAACCAGATGTTTCACCTCAATTAATTCAAGTCAATTTCAGTCTAATTGCTTTTTTTTAAAATAATTTTGAAAATCATATGATTATCAAAAAAAGCTCTTCTGAACTGTACAATCTTATCAAAAGTGCTGATGTAAGCTTTGTCTTATTTGGCTTTTAACTTATTTTCTTTGTTGTGTGTGTTACAACACTGATAATTCTCCCCACTCTCCATAACAGCTGATATCCTAAAAAGTGCAAGGTGTCAGTGTGTGTTATTGGGAGTGTTCCTCTTTGTATTACCATCTCATATATTGATAGTGAAGTTGTGTTTTTAGGTCACATTTAGGCCTCGCAATCTGTTCCTTCACAGCACGGTGTGTGATTGGACTACAGGAAGAGTGTTAATGAGGCTTTTGCTCCTTTAAAGGCAACAGCTGGAAAATCTCACTTGATTTCAGTTTGCCGTCTCTTCAGGTCTGGTGTCCACTGACTCAGCAGCAAATACGTGTTGTCTCTTCTGGCGCATCCTCCTGTCTTTGCAACCTTGGCTTCTCTGTGCTGCTGATGAGCTCAGCTGTTCAAACTGTTTTGTGATCACCAACAGGACTCATTCAGGACCTGTGCAGTTTCTTACTGTTATTTGAAGT
This sequence comes from Acanthurus tractus, assembly GCA_029783725.1. Lineage (NCBI taxonomy): Eukaryota > Metazoa > Chordata > Actinopteri > Acanthuriformes > Acanthuridae > Acanthurus > Acanthurus tractus. The sequence continues at coordinate 13,699,464 of JAQNCA010000001.1, forward strand.
GAAATAGGTTGTTACAGAGCAAATTTACCTTAATCAGCAATGTCAGTATTTAGAGCTAACACAAGATTTTTTTTTACTGTTGTGCTTAAACTTCTTTTAAATCATGATATAAAAAATATTTATTCATGTAACTGCTTTATTGTGACCACACTCTCACTTCAGCTAGCCACACCTCTCTGTAGCACTTGGTGAAAGTGCTTAAAGGTGTATTGAACTGGAGCTGGTGATTATGTTTGCGAAAAAAAAGCATATGCTACACGACACAACACCATTCACTGAACAATATATAAATATATTTTGAAGTGAGAAAGGGTGACTTGAAACAATGAGCATGCTAACTGGAAACTAGTGAATTATAAGCAATTGAGTTTTACTAGTTTCTTTTATCAGCCATCACTACAGAAAAAAAGAGCAGTCCACTGATGTCCTGTTTCTGTTTTAATTGGCTCTACCCTCCTTATCCTTTCCTGCTGTCAGAGCAGCACTGGCTGAAACCTTAAAACACTGGAAACACATTAAGTGGATAGTTAATAATACTAATCGTTGGGCTGTTAAGCATTTGTAGGCAAACACCTCTGGTCCACAATGTCTCTGTACCTTTTCAGGATGAGCCCTTTGAAAATAGTCAGGTTCATTAATGCTGATGGGGCGAACATTAAGTGTCAGAGTTGAAGAATGAACATTATCCACTTGCATGACCCCTCGATATTGAAAAGCAGCATTGTAATTTTAAATTTGCAAATCCTGAAAACCCAGCTGTATTTTAATATAACTTGTAGTTATCCTCACCCCATGATCTCCATGTTTTAATTCAGAGTGTTCACAGAGAGGAGGAGCTATTCACAGGTGTATCCAATGGAAAGACTGTGTGTATGTGTGATTAATTTAATGCCCCAAGCAGAGTTAGTCATTGGTGGAGCACCTCACGTTGCTGACAATGATGAAGCTGACTTAAGAGGCACAGGGCCCCTAATTATATAATATAATGGAGAAACTACGACTTAACAAGTGAACTAGATAGTGGCAAGTTAGTGTCCTTAATTGGAACAACAAAAACAATTGGACAAAGTAATGTAAATTATGTATTTTGTCTCTACTTTTTAAAATAGTGGGGACATATGCAACACAGACTGTTACAGGAAGGAGAGAGAAATAATTTTTATGAAATTAAAACATCTGAGGAAATATCTCATTTGTTGATTAGTGCTCTTGTAAAAAAATATGCATGTACAAATGCAAACATGGAGAGGCCACAGGACTGAGGTCAGGAAACACAATGAAGAAGTGGATAAGAGCAGGTGCATTTCATCAAGGGTAAGTGACTGTGTTGTACTGTGATGGGCCTTGGAGCTGACCTTTCACAGTGAGACCAACTCCTCTACCAACACTGATGTTTTTCAAGGTTTAGTAAATCTTGTTGCCTTACTAGACAGTGTGTTGGAGGATTTTAACCAGAATATGTCAGATTGTTAAAATTAATGATTTATATGAACGGTATGATATATTTTAGTTTGATGATGGGGCTCCACTTTTTAAAATTATTTATTGCCCAGCCTACACAATTAGACACCATCAGAATCCCACTGTTGCTGTTGGGGAACATCCGTCAGACATATGGAATACATCACCTTCATTTTACATATGCAATATATTACATTACATTAATATATTATATTACAAAGGACTTCTTTCTGAGGCTCTGCAAGTAAAATTAGACACAAAAATGTTTCCCTCAAGCAAGTTTGACAAAGATGGTGTCTGAGTTTACAAGCCTCAGGCAGAACCTGAATTAAACAGCATGTGATGAACATTATCATGCAGTGTATTTTAAAAAAGCAAGGTTTCACCGCCTTTAGAGGTTGAATGTTTTAAGCATGTTTAGCCTTTGACCACATTTAGCATCACACATCACCATGACACCAAAGAAGCATTTAAATTAATTCCCTTTGATTTCAGATGTTTTCATAGCAGACATTATGCTGCAGCAATATTACAATGACTAATAATAATTATTCATATACATCTGCATATTGCCAAAAAAGGAGGGAGCTGAAGAATGCAGAGTTTGGCATTCATTTATTCAATTGTGAACATGAGCAAAATATTTAAATAGACAAAACTTTGAAACACAGGACATGAATATATATGGTTGGAAGGCACATAAGGTGATACAAAATTAAATGACATCCATGCTGGTTCAAATGTGTGTGAAGCTCCATTAAAACATGCTTTCTTCATGGAGGATACAGGAGAAGAGATAAATTCAGGTGAAAGTTATTATTATTAATTTAACTGATTTCTCTAATAAATATCCATGAAACACATGGGAGGTGATGTAAATGGGGGAATAACTGATTTACTGTATACAAAGGACTGAACACAACATGAGGTGGTCTTAACATTTTTAATTTGTAGGTCAGAGCTCAATTAAAATGGAATCTGCGTCTTTTTACTCAGGTGTGAAATTCCCCAAAGGAATGTGAAAACGAGAGAATAAACACATTACTTACATTAAAATTTCTTCAATGGAATCATACTGAAGATGTAAAAACACCTGACAAAAGTGCTGGATACTTGAAAGTTAGTGAGTGTTGGTCCACTACAGAAAATGTAAAGATAAAAGACCAGCAGCAAGTTTAACTATAAAAATGTTAGGCTCATGTCTATGCATCCTCATAAATTTTAATAAGCAGTACCTTTGGAGAGTGGATTTATATAGACTACACACACACACAAACACACACACACACACACACGCACACACACCCACCCACACACACCCACAGACACACAAACCCACTCATGCACAAACACATGGAAGTATAAAGCATTACTGACCTGTTCGTTTGGTGAAAAAGATACACTTACATCGGGTTGCACCCTGCATGCCCTCAGTGCTGTAAAATGGTCTCTGGTGTACAGTCTGCACTTTACTTTCATACATCAGTTGAATCTGATTTACACTTCAAAGCAACACAGCAAGGGACAAGAGGCAGAAAAGACGGAGAGGGAAGGAAGAAGGAGAGAGAGAGAGAAAGAGACTGAGTGGCTCCTGGCTTAGTTTTTGTTTGATTTTCATTAAGCAACAGAACATAAAAGTAAAATGAATTAAAGGGCAAATCTTGGTTCCCTCTGGTCACCGCAGGTTAGTGTGTCTTCTGCCATCAGGGAGAGCAGAAAAGTGCTCTCCACTTCCGGCTGGTAGAGTAACAGAACCAGGCGCAGCTTTGATTAGCGACTCAATCTCCAGCTTCCAATCACACTGCCCTTCTGTTTCTTTTCTTCCTTTCTTTTGTTGCTCAGAGGGGGAACAAGCAACTAACCTTTGCCTCTGCTTGAGCAGTAAACCGAGAACGTGCCGCTTACTTTTATTAGACATGGCTATGAAGTCAGGACTGTGAGCTTGCTGCTTTGTTGATAAAAAACACAGCCACAATTATGCTCAGAGATGGTAAGGTGCTGCTTAGTGTACTTAAAATAGCTCTGACCTCACTCTAATAGCCTAAAATAGCAGGCATAATTTACCTTATATTAAAGTGGATCGTGAAAAGCATCCAACAAGCACACTCACACACCATGCAGTGCTGTCTCTAGAGATTCTGATTTTGCATGGTTGCAGGGAAAAATCCACATGAGTAATATAGCTTTGCGTTGTGTTTATGCTTTTTTAACAATACACTGATGACCTAACTGATAGAAAAAGATGCGTTGAAGCAAAGCAATGCATCTTGATTTTTTTAGACATTTTCTCTTTGTATTAAACTACAAAATTCCTTCATATAGACTGCAGAAAACAGCATTACCTTGATGGAGGCTTTATGGTTAGACACTGACATTGTTCTGATATACGCAAATTCAGCATCAGTCTGTAATATACAGTAAACCATTAATGCCAGACTAACATTATGGGCACCATATGGTGGTAGACTCTTAGGCAAACAGCCATGCACAGATGGCTGAAATGAGATGGATAAGACAAAAGTACTCATTTGTAAAGGAACCTGACTGAAGTAGTCCTTCAGATCATCAGAGGAAATAGGGAGGCAAGAAAGAGCTATTTGTAGCTAATAATAGGAAACACAATCAGGTTATTATCCTTACATGTTTGTAAAACTTTATTATTGACAATAAATGAACAGTTTTGAATTTAAGATCAGACAGATTGTAACACTATGCTGGAAGGGAACATTCGGTAACAAGTCTTACTTTACACTTATCTCAAATATGAGGTACAATTACAGAAAAAAATGGATCTTCTAGCTCAGGCATGTAGTTTAATTCAAATCTTAGCCTTTTGCACTTGCATCCTACTTCATGCAGACTGGAGCTCATGTCATTTAAACTGTTAGTTTTCACAGTTTATTGTGCAGGAGAAAAACACCCAAACTAATGATGAAGTTATAGTTTAAGGTCAGACAATAAATCAGTGATGCCATGACAGAATCATCATTTAACAAATCATCTACATGTACTTGCTACATTTTGTGTGGTGATTTGTCACTCCCACTCTCTTAAGTTGATTTGAGGAAAATAATGTAGTCACTAAAATGTGGGTATTCAGTTTACTATAGTGGAGTTTTGTATGTCAGTACATGGCGACAGATGCCCAACTTAAGGAACTTCATTAGGATGTTTATGAGTGGGAACAGAAAATGATCTATTATTCAGTTTTTCAAGAGAGAAACTTTTGCACACAGTGAAAAATGATTCTCCCACGTAAACAGTCTTTAAAGTGAATCTCTTAAAGGAGGTTAGATGTGTTGTTGTGATTGTCTTCATTTAGTCACTGTTTTGCTTTACTACTAAATCAGAAGCTTTGTTACATTAAGGAAAGTAAGGTAGGCCAACATTACCGGTGTCTCAGACAACACTAGAGGAGATGAATAACATCTTTAAGTCCTTAGTTGACTAAAGAGACTTTTCTCTGAACCTGCATGAGGTTCCCGTGAAATCTTCCCATAATTTTAAGATGTGACAATCATTGCTGCCGCAACCCTCAGAAACATAAGTTTGCAGCACATCTTAAGTCACTGTCTGAACTCGTGAGCTCCCATGACTCACAGCTTTATGCCGTGCAGGTACAACATCAGCAGCTTCAAAACAGCCTTGATCTATACCAGCCACTGAGCACAAAGGAGAAAACCCATTTCCTGCTGTAAACACTCTGCCACACTATTTCCAGAGTGTTATCTGTTGTTGATGTGTGCATTGATCTGTAAGCTGCAAACATCTGTTTACTAGTGAATCTATCAGTGGTTGTAATACCAAGAGTAAGTAAGTCAAATACCCCAACAGCTTGATGATCAACTCTCTGTCTACAACTTTTGTGTATATAAAATAAATTTGTGGTTTGAATTGTTATTTGCTAGTTATGTGAAGCCACGTTTATGCATCAATCTGGAGTCACTAGAAGCTGAGTGTAAAAAGGGCAGAACTTAAACTCCAGAGAGAGGTCAGAAATGCATCTGCATTCAGGTTTAGATTTCAAAAGCACTCGGGTTCAGGTAAAAATCACCTGTGCCTCATGCTTTAAGTCACTGTAGATGTTTAAAATGACACAGGACCTAACTTCCTGTTATTTTTTTACACACATTATCAGCCATCAATTCATTTCATTTGTTTCGTTATGAGAGCATGTATCTCAGCTGCACCCTAAATTGCCTCAGATACAATATTTCAATCTGAAATGTACTCTCTAAATCTATCTGTTATAATGATCTCTCTAATCTTTATCCAATTCCTGACTGAGAATTTCATCATGGGGATTATTAAAGTTTAATTTTACAGTGCCAAGATTGAATAAGTGATTGGTCTTCCTTGTATGAAGGACTGTATGGAAAAGAATTATGCTTTGAAATTATTCACATGATAACTGCTGCACTATCAGATTGCCATTTCCCCAAATTATAGACATTTGTGTTAAGATCCCTTCTGGAGATACTGTTTGCTTGTTATGGCCTAAAAACAAAAAAAATTCAAATAAAGGAAAATGAACATGTGACATTACAGAAACAACAATGCAGAAGCACCCTGAAGGCAATCATGTAGACAAGCTAACTGACATCGTCCTTGAGGCACACAGGGCAATAAAATTAAATTGGCTGCCTCAAACAACAGCATCAAATCCAAATGCCTATGTTTGCAAATGGGATGTAATGGGGCCTACTCACTATACACGCTGAGCTGGCTAGATAGTTTCTCCTCCTGAGCTCCTGCTGGGTCACTGTGGGTGTTTCTCACAGCTTGAGCACGCTCAGTAGCATCATCAATGAAACCTGCAACCCACAGGCCAGCTCTGTTTAACAGCCTTAGCCTTGATAAAACCCGTCTTTCTTTGGTCCCTCTGATCAGACAGCTAATGGCCTGCACAGGAAGGAGTCTTGGGCATTTTGCTGAGAAAAGTGGAAGTTCTTAGTTTCCTGTGACCAATCAATAGGATTTCTGCAGTCGCTGGTGTCTCCATTAAATTGTAAAAATTGGCGGTGACTTCAGGTGACAGATACTTTTTGGGGCTCCGTCAAGTGTGGTTTTCTTGTGCAGTGTAATTTATTTCTAATGGGATTCACCAATTAAAGAACAACCTCCTGAAACAGAGGGTGAGGAAGAACACAAGGCGTATCACTGGGAAGCCAGTAGACTGAACTTAAGGAGACGCAACAGACTGCCTTTAGCAAAGGAAGAGCATAAGAAATCATGTATGTAAATGGCAACTGGCTGCTCACTTTTTATAGATTTAAAGCAATTTGCTCTAATGTGACAACAGTGAACATTTTTGGATTGCATGACTACTTATGTGTTAAAGAGGTTGCTCATTCATTAAAATTATTACCCAAAGTTGCACTTCTCTTTAGTTCTGCTGAGTTTTCAATTTGATAAATGCTGGTTGTTTGTGAGAAAACTTAACACATTTCAAGTATAGTGAATCAGTTTGACTGAAGTTTTGAAGTTTTGACTGAACAAAATGTGTAATATGGTATTAAGCTGCAAACATGAGTTGCTGTCACACACTTTTTTAAGCTAATTATGCAAATTAATAAGTTGCAAAAATCTTTAATGACTGAAAATCTCCTCTCCTGACTCTCTGTAAGCTGACTGAGAGTTTTAAAGCCTAGAATTCATCCAAAACATACATAAGAATGACTTAAATTGATGTTAGCACTTGTCAGGTCCTCAGATGCTCATTTGCTGATTGTTTATTCTCATTCTCTGTGTAGTAATCAGATTTTTCCAGTCAGTGAGCAGATGTAGGAGAATCACTGGACAGTGACCTTGAAGAGTGCATCTTATCAGCCTAATTAATTCATTACTGTTTCTCCAAGTCCCATAAATCAACTTGTCACCGGCAACAGATGTAGAGGACAGTAGACAATCTATTATGTTCATGTATTACTGCTGATACAAAACACCATGATTGTTATTGTGGATTGGAGGACATGAGAGCCTGATAAGCAGATGGATTTTCAGCTACTTTCAGCAACATCATTTGCTGAGAGGTGATTGTCCATTGATTTAGACTGTTGCCTAAAATATCATATAAAACAGAGCCGGTGATAAAAACCTACCCTTAAGTGTTTTGCTGCAACTGTTTTCCGCCTTGTAATAAAAAAGATCAATACCTAAATTGCCTGCCATGTACACAAGGAAAAGAAAATAAGAATGATTCAATATAGTGAACTACAAAACTTTTGTCTTAGTTTCTGATAGGAGACATTAATGATATCAAACTTTTCAAGAAAACAGCGATAATGAGCCCTCTTACATTGAAGTGACCTTTGCAGTCGCATTTTATATTCACATACTGTACTGTATATTGACTGCTTACATAACTCTTTCTTATCATTTTGACATTTATAAAACTGCAACATATATTTAATCTTTAAGTATTAGAAGCAAGAATCTCTTGTAATAACAAGGAACCGTCCATTTATCTTGTGAAATCATTTTGATAATAACAAGGTATTAGCAATGTGTAGACTGTGTGACAGTTTGTTTTCTGTTCACAGTTACAAGCCCATACATGTGGCTTTTGTATCATTTTGACAGATTTTAAACCTGAACGTGCTTAATAATTCTACCAACAATATTTACCGAAATATGTTGTAATAACACAATAACAGTGCAGTAATACTATGACAATAAATATAATACCTTGGTAATAGTAGAGTTTAGCTTTTTCAATAGGCTAATTATCAGATCGGAAGAGCACAC
>JAQNCA010000001.1:13707777-13720760 GCA_029783725.1 Acanthurus tractus
GTAACACCAATGTCATAACTGGGTAACACTTAACTTAGTTACAAAATAATGAATATATTAATAATGAATATATCTGGTTAATTTAAGGTATAGCAGAATATTCCAATCAAATCATTAAAACTCTTATGTAGGTGGGAGATGGAAATCTCAATTAAAAAATATAATTTTGATAATGGAGCTGAACTTATCGCAGCTGTAAATAAGCTTCTGATAATGGTAAGTGACTGTGATTTCTGCTCTTTCATAGACTGTCATTGCCGAGTGCACCTGTTTGGTATTTTGGCTGAGTATTAATTGCATGAAACATGAAGTGGAAAAGGCTCAAAGGTGCAAAAGCTTGAGACGTTCACGTGACATTATGGAAAAAAAGGTTCACAAGGCACAAACAACCATACTTTGAAAGGTAAAGATGGTTGCCTTTTGAGGTAATGATTAAATGTTTGTCTTATTAAACTCTAAAAATATTTTCCTTCATCTTCTTTGTCATCAAAGCACACACAACATAAGGCAATAACTGCACATCTAATATCTCAAATAAAAAGCATTAAGGGGTCCTTGAATTTCAGATTTATAATCAGAATAAAAAGGCTGTAAAGCTGAAAATTTGGACAAAACAAAACAGCAGTTTCTTTGCTGCATCTGTGGCTTACTTCACTATCAAAAACATCTCACTGGATCTTATGTTACCGGCATTCAGTGAGCTCTGATACTCCTCCAGGGCTGTTCATGTAGTATGTTACCGCCCAGTACCCTGTGTCTGACCGACCAGTGTTTTGTTCAGACGTGGACCTCTCTGAACTCCCCGGTCTCACTTACCTGACTGCACCCCCACCCGCGCACCCTCTATAATCCTCAAAGTGTAGGGTATTAAGGCTCAGCAGTCTAACAAAGGATGTCCTTTAAGCTTTGTGCTGCCTGAATGTATTCATGATGTGGTTTTCAAAGTTTAAAGGTTATTGGAAAAGTCATACATTATCAGCACTGAAACAACCGAGAAAAACAAAACACACATATATATATATATATATATATATACAATACACATATGAAAAAGCACCCAGTGGGGTCCTTGTAAAGTACCTGCCTCAGGCCACCGAAATTGGTTTAGCATGGCTCTTACATTTAGTCGTTTTGGGCAGTGGTTTTTTATGCCATTTTCAAATATTAAAGTCATATTTTTTCCACACAGGCTGGTCACATGGATCCTGATTATTCCTCTGCTGTACAGTTCTTTATTTATCTCAATTTCAGTTTCAAATCGTTTGGCTTCTTGATAAAGAAATAGGTGCACAGAGGAAAAATCTTGTCTGATGGAAGAGCAGGCACGGTTGTTGACAGCCCACATTTGTAATGACTGCAGTACCGGCTGACTACTCTCCATATAATGGGCCCAGTCAACAAACACAAATCCTCAAACTTTCTTGTTCATCCATTCCATGTTGTCACAACACAAGAGCAAATAAAAGAGGAAGATTTTTCACACTTGCAACAAATTCGGTGCAGATTCTGTCCTTGATCTTGCATTTATCAGCTGTTCAGGTTTCTATTACACCTTGACCACTGTTAAATCTGTTCAGCAGACGTTACCATACTAATTATAATTTAGCTGATGTGAAAGTGCTTGATTCTTTCTCATTCCTTCCCTTCACCATTATTCCCATTCACAGTCACTAAAAGATTCATGATAGTTAAAAAATCTTAATATATTCCTCTCAATTGATGATGTGATCCTGACTTATGAATTGTAATTGACGGCTTACGGTGTATTGAAAGGACTGACAAAACAGATTTGTGAGCCTCTAACAAGCAGGGTCAATACAGGGAACATAGTCCCTACACTGCATGATACGAATAAAGAGAAAAAAATTAAAAATTAAAAGCAGTCAGGACAAATAATCACTTTTCATAAATTCAACATGCTCCTGTGTTTATGAAAACATGAAGTGTCTTGATACAACCTATGTTGTTATTTGGGGCTATAAAAATAAAACTGGCTTTACTTACTGTCCACTGCAGGCTGCTGTTGCAAAAAAAGTGTTGAGAGAAAACAAACAATAAAGTAAGTGGATAAGCAATATGTTGTATTTCACATTTCTGCATCCCTGCTTATAATTCAAGGCCAGCAATGCAGAAATGTGAAATATGTGCACATAATACACAGATTTATGATTTAGCATGCCAGTCAAACTGCATTGTGTGGCGGCAGAAAAACAAAATGTGACAATGATTTGTAAATTGTTACCATATTATTCTGTCTCCATCTTGTTAGTGCTGAAGTTCATTGAGGTTAACTGAGCAGAAGTTTTCCAGAATAAAAACAGTATTCACAGCCAAATACAACAGTCCTGGATTTACTGAAATGTGTTTTCATGCTCAAAAGGAAGCAAACTTTGGAAATTGTGCCAACATTATTTCTAGATTACAAACAGGAAGAGAAGCAAGACTCATTTAGGCGTCATGTCATCCTCTGTTTCCTGACAACATCTGTTTTACACCAAACGACTAAGTATGCAAAATTGTATGATATAATGTTCCATGCATGGGAGGCTTCTGTTTTGCAAATCACATCAATCAGCTTGTACATCTGCTTCTCTGCTTGAAATATGTCATCTGCTAAGTGAGAAAGAAAGCATGCTGAATTAATGATGATGTGCAACAGTGACACTCCAAGATGAAAACCTGACTGACTGCTTCGTCGTTGCAATTTCCTCACAACTTTGTCGAGGATAATTTGAAAGTTGTGCCACAACTTTTTTCCTTTTTGAATAAATTGCAGATTATTACAGGATAATCAATGATTCTCTTTTATGGTGCTTGAGAAATAAAAAGAGCTCTTGAGAAAGAGTTATCTATGATAAGGATCCTGATTATAGAAAAAATAATAATCAGCCCAGTCAACAACAAAAAAAGTAATTGGAAGTTTCTGCAAATCACTGATATGTATTGTCCAGTGTAAAAGAGATATAGGTGGGTAATACTGCAACGCAACCCTAATTATCACATTATTTAATCACCATCATCATATATTATATAAAAATCCTGCAGATATTGCAGACCTTGGTATGAGTATTGATCATTTAGCAGTGCAATGCAGTTTCATTAAGTGTGTTTAAAAATAATCAGTGAATCGGTTTTTGTTTTCTCTCCTTACCTGTAGTTTTGCCTCTGGTTAGAGGAATGTTTTTCTTAAAATCCATGAAGTTATGTGGTTGTGACAGAGATGTGTAATGAAATGTTTTTTTTACACTCTGATCACTGTGACCATGTCCTCTTTGCCCTTTCAGCTCAAAAGATAATATTTGTTTATTTTTAACCATTCTGTTTAAAAAAACAGCTGCAAGTGTAATAAACCTCATTTTCAAGAAATAATTGGTGTAAAAGTCAAGATAAATCCAGTGCATACAATGCTCATCATACTGACACTCTGGTGAAAACAATGTGTCTTGTGTCTCTGTTGCACTTTCTGTACTGGGATACTTGATTTTAATAAAGAAACATTAAAAGGACCATCGTCCTCATCATTACTTATTAACCACATTCCTGTATGACAGCTGTTTCATGTATTAATCTGATAATTCCTCCAACATTTTCCAAGAACAGCTCAATTAACATGAAAGAGATTTAAATTTACATAAGGGGCTGTGCTCATAATCAAACTGATTGACTGTAAACGGGTTTGGAGACCCAACAAATTCAGCAGGAGCATGAAAAGGCACAAGGGTTAGTACTTGCCAGCATTCACGTGGAACGCTTTTTCAAAGAGTTCCCGCTGTCTTGGGAGGAAAATATGGTCCCACTGAGTAAAGAGGGTGTTCCTAATATCATGCACATTGAGTTCACAACTCCAGCTTGAAAATGAAGTCTCAAATTCTCCTCAATTTTTGGACACCAGGAGCTCCCAGTACAGAGAATTGAAAGGCTTTCCTTTATCAGAACACCAAAGTTCTTTTTCACTGCATGAACGAGAGGATCTACTGAGGCAGGACATTTCTCTCTCACTGCAGAGACTTCCAATTCTTTTGCTTAATTGCTTTCAGGGATTCTATTGTTCAGTTTTTATCTGCAAGCTTTTTTTCTTTACAAGCCATTTCCCATTCACCCATTGCTCCCTAACAGACAGCACACAGTGTCTGAGGCCGGGCAATTTACCCCAATAAAGCTAATTAATTTGGGGAAACAAATGACTGGGTAAGAAATAGTGCGGGAATGAGTGGTATTTGCAGTCATCTGGAAAAACCAATTTGACTTTGACATGAAATTGTACAAAGGTTCAAGTGATGCAGTGAGATAAAAAACAAATATGTAAGTAAAGCTAATTTCAGCTTAAAGCTGTATCTCTAATGTTTTTATCAATATATTTGTAGTACATCCTTAATGTTAAAAAAAGACTGTGGTTGGAGATTCTCTCAGTACTTTGCAAGTGAAAAATGTTAATGTGCTTGTCAATATGCAGCTCACTGAAAGAGACTCTGTATTTCTTTTACAGCACATTACCAGAAGTTCACCCATCTCTACCTGAGGTAAATTTAAAGTTCTGCAACGGCAGGATTTTAAAAAAAAGTTAACACAACCCAGAAGAAGTTCAATTACAAAAAGTTGTCAATTGATCTCTAAAGCTTAACTCTTTTTTTGGTGATTTTTGTTAGCTTACATACTATACTAAAATGGTGAACATATTATAACCGCTTTGCATCAGTATTTTAGTTCAATGTTTGTAAGCACGTTAGCTAGTGGACATTTAAGCAACACTGCCAAGTTATGGCCTCAAAGAGCTGCAAACAAGGCTGTGGAGACTCATTTTTTTATAGTCCCGACACACCAAACCAATCCTGACTCTTGGCCAGTGTCAATCAGTGAGCATCTGTCTCCCTAGTGTTGGCTTTGTATTTCACCACTGGCTCTAGTTGTTTAGTATTTTTTAGCTAAAAAGCCCCAAACTTTCCCTTAGGAGTTTACAGAGGCCAAAACAGAGCTAAAAGCTTTAAAAAAGTAAGTTTGCCAATGTTGGTTGCAGTAATAGCTTAATAGTGTGTCAACATTGTGTTTACAACTTGATGAACTTCCCCCAAGTGTCTAAAAATAAACTGGACTTGATGTGGGTGTGATTTTGTGTCCCATTTTCTTTTTTTAAATAACAACAAATGAAAAAAAGTCTAGACCAGAGTTCTGTAGACATGAGCACACAGGAGGGTGTGAAAACATTAATAACATGCTGTATATGTGTTAAAGTGGAGGAAAAGATGGATTTTTCTGTGCATGCTCTTAAAATTTTTAAGCAAACAGCACACGCAAACCAATTCCACCTTTTCTGACCTGTTCATCATCCAGAAAAGAGAGCTGGTGTGTCTACAGCTGAGCTGGGCAGCCCAGGGTGGAGAACGATATTCACATGGATGGTTCAGTAAACACTCTTGGGAGTCACTTCCCTTGACTCTTTGTTGGTTGACTCACATTTGGCTGTTTTTTTTCTGAGAATCTGCAAGTGGATCATATTGAGTTTAATTTCACTTGACCAGAAGCTGTGGACATGTGTCATGCAACTGCCTTTCTGTGTGTTTGGACTGTTACAGCAGCATTATAAAGTCATAGCAGTGGTTCCTTTTTGAATTAGGGTTTGGCTCAGGAAATTTGATTCCTTTGTGAAAATGGACACGGCCAAGAAACAGACTGTGATATTAAATTGAGCCAATAAACACACAGTTTGAATAATAGAAACATGACAGACAGGTAGATGATTGGGTAGGGACATCTTGCAGTTCCTTGTGCTCAGCAGCCACAGCAACATTTTTCTTTGGAATTTATATTGTCTGAAATATTCATAATTTTTGTTGGCTCCATGTATTGTGGAAAAAACAAAGACGAAGTAAAGAGAGTGCAGCATGTAGGATATTGCAGTGTAATACAGACTTAATAAACATCACCACACTCCCAGCGGATGTCTGCTTTTTGGAGATGGCATAGTGATTAAAATACTGGGACTGGAAATAAAACAGGATGCAAACTTTAAAGTCCTGCAAGGTTACAACCTTTATGTTTATTATTGTGACCCTATGCAGCTAAAAATTAATAAGGGTAGTGCTAGAGGAAAAGGTCAAAACACCATAAAAATCAAATGGATTTACTCCCATTGAAAGCATGAATGCGTTCAACAAGTTGTGTTCCTTTGACCTGAGGATGGTGCCAGAGGAAAGTTAATGTGGTCTCCAAAGAGTTCATCCTTTTAAAGAGTGAAAGAGTTCAGCAAATTTCAGGGTGATCCACACTTTATATATATTTTTTGCAAACATGTGGAAATTTTTAGTCTGACAGCAGCTGCTTCAATAGAAAGGTCAGGAGATTAAATATCCGCAACAAATGTCATAAAAATCCAGCCAATAGTTTCTAAAATAACATGTCAAGTGTTGGTGAAGGGGAAGTTTTGACCTTATTGTTGCCGCGTGAAAAGTCAAGAGGTCAACAAAAAGCAAACAACATTTTGGGACCATGACTAACGCAGATATTTAATCCGAATGAGAACTCTCAGAGTTTTAAAGTGTCATGTTATTGGAGTTTGTGTTTGTTTGGCTTGTGGGAAGAAACTGAGGGAAGAACAACCTCCATACAAACAGCAAGGACACTGAACTGCCTTATCACCTCAAGAGTTAGGCAGCGACGCAGTGAAAAGCAAGTTAATAATCAGTATGATGAAATGAGCAATAGAGAACCAAACAATGTTATCAGATGTTCAGTCAGAAGCTGAATCCTGAGAGACTGCATGACTCACAGGTTTGTGATATCACTGGTGTAGCTCTTGTTCTGCACTGTAAGCACAGCAAGTGGAGCTGCTGATGCTTAAACTTGTACTGTCAAGTCTCTTAAACTATTTATTAGACCTGGACCCCTGCACAAAGAGACCTGTTTGACTCCCAGCGTGAAGAGTAAAACACATGTTATATAATGGCTTCATTTTTAAGTTACTGTGAAGACTTTTGACCTTAGATGTACGGATAATGATTCACAAAGTTGAAGTTGTACGAATCTGGTTTTTGTGGTTGCTATATTAAACTGAACCACTGTAAGTTTAAGATTGCCCTCCCAAGAAGACAGAAGGCATCATTGATTTCAAAATTTTTGTTTCAGTGCTTCTGATATTGACATTCAATATAACAACAACAACAACAACAACAACAACAACAACAATAATAATAATAATAATAGTTGAACCTGTTAAGATCAAGGACGCTAAAAAACTGAAGGGAAAAAGTGTGTTTTAAGACAACCCTGAAATTTCAGCTGAGGGGGAGGTTCAGATGGTGGGAATGAAAAAGTTCTAGACTTTTGGGAAAAAGAAAAAAAGTGTCAATCAATGAGAAAAAGAGAGTTTAGTTAATTGCTTTTTAAAAGAAAAAAAAACCTGAAGTAGACTTTCTGATCATCTCTGTTTAAACATTTCTTCACTGATCTCAGTCTTCCATTCCATTACAATTAACATGTAAGAATATTTCTGTTTTTAATCTTTTTCCAGTTGAAAATTAAGTACCTTAGGCACCTCTGTGTGTTTGTCAGAGTGCTCATTTCTCTGATATTTCAGCAAGTCATTATCTGGTAAGTGCAATGTAATCTGCTAGCAATCTGGGAGACGTAATGTCACTTCAGAAAGGCAGGTTCTTTTTCCTCCAATTAATTAGTTTACTCTGAGTTTGTAATTTCTAGCAGGCTGAGAGAAGCAGAATCCATATTAACATAATTGAGGTAATTTTGAGTGGCTGATATCAGCCACTGATTCTGTTAAAGTTTCCATATGGCACACCATGCTCTCAAATTATCTATTCAAATATATATATATATTTACTTACCTGTGTCTAATCAGCAAATTATTGCCAGCTTTATTCTTTAAACGCTAATGACACCCATTTCCTTCCTAGCTTAATGTGTTATTAAACCCCTGCTAGTGCGAAAATGTGCCAGGGAAAAATAATTCCTTAATGCCACTGACCACCGAGAGGTCAGCCATGCTGTGCAAACATTACACTGTAAGTTCCACCCCAGACACATTAACTCTTTTATGATTAATGTCTTGCTTGTCGTAGTTTCCTACATTTTTCCTTTTAAAAAAAGCAGAAGAGAGGGTTGTGGTACATCTACTCTTTCTCCCTCATTTAAAACTTCTGAATCTATCGATCACAGGTTGTATGATCTTCCCATCACTGCTGCTTGCACTGGGTTTATCGGTGAAGTAGCAGTGCATGTCAAGATGGCTTACAGTTAACATGAAGGAAACATGGAGATATGTGTCAGACTTGCTTGAGCCTCAGTCAGACCCAGACTCATGAGGTGTCCACTGTGCACCGCCGCTGGAAACTAGGAGACGCATCAGAGAGCTAAGCGTACCTAGCATCTTTTATTTATGTACATTGTATTTTAGTTTGTCACTTTCAGTGGCTGACTTAGCATTAGTGTTTGTGCTAATGCAAACTCTGACTCACTGTAATGACAAGTTCACTCTGTGCTGGAGGTTTCAGGCTTCCTTGCCTGACTTTCAAATCTGTGTTGTACCACAGATCTAGCTTGTCTGAAATATGTTATATGTGTTATGTATGTTATAAAATACAAGATTTTGGAAAAGTGCATAGACATTGCCTCTCTCAGCAGAGGAATGTGAAGACATGTTTGTAGTGACAAACTGCACAGCTACAGGTCAGTATAGTCAAGATCTGACATTTTGGGGTCTGAAATCCGAGAAAAACTCATTTTTGAGTGGAGGTTAGCTTCAAGCTGGACTGCTGTGACACCGCGGGATTATGGAGGAGAAGGTCTGCCGTACTATTCGCTGCAAAATATGTTTCTGAACAAGGATCAAGAAAAAAAATCTTCAATTTCACTACAGGGCATCTGAGGCGTAAGCTTTGAAAGCACCAAGCTGTCAGAGCAGTAAAGGCTGTCCATGCTCATAACTGCCACCATGCCATGCACCAATATGTTATGACAAACTTAAGCTTAAGAGACACAATTAGGAGAATGGCAAGAGCCGCCAGTTATCGGTTGAAGGGAGTGTAGATTGACAGCTAAGGAGAGGCAAAGTGGCATTAAAGATCAGCTCTGTCAGGTGGAAGGGGACACAGCTCTGTCATCTCTCCAAAGCCTCACTCCATGCTTTTTATTTCCAGGTCAGCATAGGATATAGGCAAGGAGCCAAATTGACTAAAGAGGGCCAACTCAAGACAGCAAGTCCTGTCCTGTTTTATCCCGGGCTCAGAACAGAGATAAGAGCAGAAGGGCTCTGAGCACAAACCCTCACAGATGTACCACTTGAATAGAAAAAGCAGCAAATCCCACCAGTGAGACATGAAGGGGGAAAAAAAAAACATTATCTCGCTTTGAAGTGTTAAAATTTAAGATATCAATTCAAATTTTGAACATTCCCACTCCTTCCTTGTCTGTTTTTTTCTGTGAAATGTAAAAAATTACATAGATGCATACACAAGATACATGTAAGGGCTGCTTTTTACTATGCAGTAACACTGAATCATCAAGTTCACTGCAATCAGACTGTGCATGATTGGTCTAATAAAACAATACGTCATAAAAAAAGCAGCATTTGTACAATTAGGATGCTCTCTGAGATTAATTTATCAGTTTTTGTGTTCAGTGTAGGGAAATAAAACACAAATATAAGCTACAACTATGTCGGTGTGCAATACTCGTTCAGCTTCATGACTGATTCTTTTTAACATATCACCAATAAAAAGAGAAAATCCAGTTCTCCCAAAATTGCCCCAAATTGTACAAAATATGGATATGAACAGGATCCGTAAAGAGCGATCTTTTAATATTAGTTGATATTTCACTTTCATAGATACATTATTGCTATGGATGGCACACCTGCATTAGCTAAGAACACATATGGCACAGGATCAACCCTAATCTGATCTGCATCATGTTACTACACCTGCATAACGTGAGATTAGAGGAGAGCAGGTGTATCTCACGTGTCTCAGGCATTTTGGTATGTTAATGAGGATGGAGTATGAGTCTGTGTGAACTGATAAAGAAACAGAGAAGACTTTGTGTGTAGAAAGAGTTGAGTTAGAGGTCGCTGAAGTGGTTCCACCGGGGGCCATTATTTACTGACAGCTGGATAGAAGGGATTTTATTGACTCTGACACCGTAAAAACAAACCTAAAATGCTCTTTTTCATCCCTGTAATATGAAGGTGTTGTCATTTGTTGACCTCGGACTGTGAATTTATGAAATTAAAATGAAATATGGATATTTATCTCAGTGCTCCAGTGTCCTTGTCTTCAAATACAACCGCAGAATGTTGCTTTACAGATGTTTTGTATTCATTGCTTCTATTCTAGTGTTTAACTGTATGTATACTTTTCTAAGATGTGTCCTTCACTGTTTTTCAAATCCCTCGCCTTTTTCCATCTTCTAAGGCTCATTTAAGTGTTGACATTAAATGCTATTAAATGTTAATGCTCTCTAATTTTATTTGTTGTTATTTTGCATGCACTAAGTTCAACTTTGTGCAGCAAGTGTACAGGCACATCCACAAGCTTAGTTTAAAGAGATAGAGGCCTCTGGGATTAGAAGTGACATTAAGATTTTGTTTTCAGGGGCCTTTCTTACGAACAGGATTAGAGGGCTACCAAGCTAAAGTTGGGCTTAGCCCTGGCTTTTCTGTCTCATGACAATGACTCAGTCTGAAGCTAAGCTAACCTGCTCAGGCTGTGGGGCTCAAATGCCATGAACTCTGAGGAAAGCAGGCGCCAGTACCATCAGAGTCTTGTGGATGAAGGTGGGAACGTGAGGATACAAATATAAATGTTTTTTTCAGACTACAAGGGAGAGTCAAACCATTTTAGTATATTTACTGAATGAAATTTATTGTTGAATACTAAATGTGCTGAATTTTTTTCATCAGAGTCTTGAGAGTGACTGAAGCAATAGATTGCACTCATATTCATGTCAGCGCAGCCTTTAGGGGACACAGAGCAAAGCAAAGCTTCATGAATTGAAAATCCTTCCACCGCCTCAGTGTGAAGACATCATACTGTATTAATGAAAAAAATACCCACAGTGCGTTAATGACCTGGCAGTGATAAGCCTATTTACTTACACATGCAGTTTTTCCTCCAGCCGTCTTTTTGGAGCTTAGCAGCAGCAGCCACCGTTGCTTTTTGCTGTTACAACTTGGTGTTGCTCATATTTATTCATTATGATTATTATTTGTTCAAAGACAAACATAGTGATCCACATCTCTCACATGTGTCCTACTTTTACTGCCTGCTTTTACAGTTTTCAGGAGGCCACTATCACAAAAAATACCTTGGCTCTGTTGAACTTGTTTCATGAGATGGCCCTGTGTGATCGCCTGTTCCCCTCCAAGAAGCATCCGTGTGTTATTTCAACAGATTTGTATTAAAGTGTAATAGTATTGGCTCATTCTTGCCTCAGTACAGACCTCTCCTCTAGTGCAAGCAGAGCATTTGCTGAATCCATTTTAGTATAGATCCTCTCATTTGTCGTATCCGTTATCCTTTGCTGCCTGGATCCACTGGGCTGCATGTGGCTAAACCCATACATTCATTTCATCAGACCACATCCTTTCTGCAAGTTTCCATTTTGCTGAAGCCTGTATCTTGTAATACTATGCGCTCTTTTCTCTTTTCTTATTTTTAGTCCAATATGAGAATTAAATTAACACATTTTATTTCTTTTTGGCAGTATTTTAGTGTGACTTTATCAACAAATGTTTTTAAAGACTGTGCTGTCCTTTAAAAGTGACAATAGTGTCTTATAAAGATGAACATATTCTGGGTGGGAATTTCTTCATGGGTTCTCTTTTTATCATATAACATAATCTACACCCTGTGGACCCCCGCTCAACCCTGCTTCAGCGTACAAAGCTACTGATTCCATCTGTGAATAATGGTTCAGTAAAGACAGCCTGAGGATTTGTTTGTACTTGCACTGAACACCTTTACTCTTGAATCGAGCTACATTAAACTTTAAACTGCTTCCTTAATGTGTAAATCATTGCAAGGGCTCAACATCCTTTCTATCTGACCTCTGTGTCCCCTCGTGTCCTGATAGAATCTCATTTTTCTTGCTGTCTTAAGAATCAAGAAGAAAAATTGCAGCAGAGAATTTTCCTGCCAAGCTCCATAACTCTGAAGCCAACTTCCTCTAGCCAATTCTTCAAAAAACTGAATATCTTCAAACAGCAAACTCAAAAGTAATCTATTTTCACTGTCATATAACCAACCCCATCCCTGACTAGTTTGGCACTGACAGTCTCTTTCCTCACCTTCTTCTACATTCAGCATTAATATAGACACCGAGTAATGGGAGCCCAGTCAGTGGCTGCATCATTACGGTGGCTGTCTGTCTGTTTGACAGTATGTGTTGATTACATAAGGATCCTGAGTGTGTTGGTCCTGCTTAGTGTGGCAGTGTGTGTTCAGCTGTCTGTCTGTCTGTCCGTCTTTCTGTCCTCCTTTAGACACCTCCTGCATCTCACTGATTTAATGTGGCAGTGGTGACACTTAAGCTGGCTTAAGTGTCACTGCCTACCTCATCATGTTTCCTTGCCTTTTTCATTTTCTTGCATCATTGTCAGTATTTACTATGTTGTTTGGTTGTAGTATCTTTTGCACACTCAGCTGGGTCATTAAGGCCAGTCATCAAACCACATCGTTAGGGCTAAGGATTAAAAAAAAAAAATCAAACAATTATTAGAGATGCGCTGTGAATCCTTGACACAAGGATATCGCCATCGTATAGAGGTATTTTGGAAAAGACCAAACAGAAAAAGATCTCGGGAAAAATCCAGACCATTCTGCCGAGATTATACTCTATATCCCAGCTTGCCTGGGAATGTCTCAGGATTCCTCCTAAAGGCTGGAGCACATGGCTAGAGACAAAGACATCTGGGCTACTGTGCTTTTACTAATGCCACAGCGAGCTTGTTAATGACTGTGACTATTTTAAGCAATATG
>JAQNCA010000001.1:13733603-13766993 GCA_029783725.1 Acanthurus tractus
TGTTTCCCCATGAGTCATAGTGACAGGTGACCAAGTGAAAGGCACTGTAACATTAAATAAAATGCCAAATTTGATGAAAACAGACTGGCTGGGACTGAATTTGGCTTTTTTTAGGAGAAGCAAAAGCTCAACTGTAAAGGTAAGGGGTGTTCTGGATTTTTAACACAAGAAAATGAGAACATTAGTGTTTTAACAATGTAGTTAACCCAAAGTTGTTGTTTTTTTAAATCTTTAATCACTTAATTTTCATAGTCGTTAGAAGCCAAAATGTTAGCTAAAAATAAAATGTGGAAAGTCAGCGAACTTTTCTTACAAAGGCAGAAAAATAACACAGGCTGAATTTTAAAAAACTGGTTTAGCCTTTAAGGGAATAGACCCATTTGCTGTCTTGTCATAAATTACTTCATAAAGTTGATACAGATACAGTGTCTTTAGTCAAAAAAGTGACCCAACATGTGAGCCTAAATGAGGCTGGGGGGGAGATTTTATTACATTTAGACAGAGACAGGCTGTTTCACCCTTCCCCATTCTAAATGCAAAGCTAACATAACCACCTGCAAGCTTAACATTGTACTGTATTTTGCAGACAGATAAAAGAATGGCATCTTTACAAAGACTTTTTTTAAAAAAAGAAGTCCAAAATTGAGATTACTTAGATGGTTAGAAAAAATAAAAACTCATTGGCACTCTTGGTTAAAAAACATATCAGACGTCAGTTGCTGAATTTAAGCATTCAATTTTCTCAGGCGTGGAAAAAATAATGGTTGAAGGTCAAATGCCTCGAGATTGGAGAGGAAAATTTGAATTATTAAAAGAATTAAAATAGAACTGTGGAATATTTCTGACCTTCAAATAAAAATAAAGCACTGGAGTTTCAGCACAATGCTCACAGGTCTTTCAAATTTTACATGCAGCTCAAATTTAAGAATAATGTCAACCACTGATTGTACAACTATAATCTGTAAAGGAAGTAGTGGTAGTAAAATAAAATGGCTTTGGCTTGAACTTAATCTTAAACAACAGTCTAACATGTATGTCATTAATAATTTATGACATATCAATCAATCTGCAAAATACTAGTGCATGTGGCACTATATTTGTTTTTCTTACAGCAGTGAGGAGGACAGTTAAAAAAACATCCAAAATATTCAAGCTTATGCAGTTAAGTGAGAGTATCACACATAACAAATTTTTAGCGTGAGACAAGTTTAGTCTATTATTCTGCTTTGTACTGACTGTCACCAAAACAAATTGTTGTTTTTTTTCAAGCAAAAACATGCAAACCCTGTTTTGCTCTGTTAGTTTGTAATTAAACAAGAGTTAGACAAGATGTTTGCAGAAAACAGAGAAACAAACATGGCAATAAATGGAACGCATTGTAATAGCTTTAAAACTTATTCAGATTTTGTGTCTCTTAAAGTGAAAGTGGCAATTTCTTTCCAAATAATTTGTCAAAGACCACATAGTAAAAATGCATGGTCTGCTGCGCTCAGAGCCTTGGTCTCTAAAATAGGCTCTTCTTTCTCCTTCACAGACCTTGAGAAGGTTATCCATCAATGCATCTCATTTCGTCTATCGTCTCCCTGCTTGGGCCAAAGTAGCCGCTTTGAGGCTCTGAGCAAACACTAAAATAAATGAGACAATAATTCCAGCCTCTCTAGCCGCATATTAGTTTGAGAGTTGAATTGCTTTTTGACCCATGTCCAGTTTTATTTTCACAATCTTCACAGCTGCTCTACTTCCATCCTTGATGGCTCACCTCATATTGTTGTCTTTAAGATTTATTTAGATGCAGTTAATTAATCAGTCATCTTTTTTTTTGCTTTCATTGCCTTTTTGTGTTTAATGCTATTTCCCATTACTCTGTGGCACACTTCATTAAGTCTGAAAAATACTCTGCAACTTTGACAAACCTTTTTAAAAAGTGCTACAGCAAGAGTGCTTTTTGTTTTTTAGATATAAGTAAGTTGTTGAGAGGTGAAATTTATTTAGTGCCACACTATTTAATGAGGGTTTATTATGCTTGGCAAGGCAAGTTTATTTGTAAGGCACTTTTTCAACAGCAATTCAAAGTACTTTGTTGGACATGAGGACCATTAAGAAAAGACAAACGGAGAAATGTAAAAAAAAAAAAAAAAAACACGCTTAAACAATGTTTTAAAGAGTAAACCAAAAAAAGAAGATATACATAGGCTTAAAAAGTGATTAAAACAGACGTAACAAGACGCTAGAAATTGCAGTTTAGTAATAGGGTACTGGTAGATATAAATATTTAGTCTTAAATCCCATTAAACAAAAAGTAGTGGTAAACAAAACACAGTCTCGAGCCTGAAGCCAGTCTAAAGAAATGAGACCTGGGCTGATGTGATGTGTGTCTTAGTGAGGAATCAGCAGCAGTTGTCCCGTTCGCAGACACACCTGTTTTACAGCCGTAACTCTGCCCACGCTTTGCAAGCCACTTAATCGTGTTTCATGCCATGTTGGACTTTTTTATTCTAGATGGATACTCCCACTAATAGTCCTGTAGTCGCATCATTCAAATAATAAATTTGTTGTGTTACATATTTGTTGAAAAGTCAAGCCAATACTTAACATGTATTTTGCTTTCGATCTGTCTGAATTTGAATAGATTTCATATTTCTTTCAGATATATCTACCGGTGATGGAGGTTTTGTATTTTGCCAATGCTCCAGTTATTTTCCTCAAGTGGGAGAGATATTGCAGCTGTTATACTGTCCATTATAACTTACTGAAAAATATGACCTGTATTCAGTGTAAGGCCCTGCAAGCAGCACAGCACAGTATATACCAGCTATTTCTGCTAGACTGGCATTTCTGGCTCCTGAAACCAGCCTTTGTTTCCAATGTTATGACCCCCGTCTGTCTGTTTTTTGCCTTACTCCGCGTTTACACATATAGATTTCTGGATTGCTGTTATGTTTAATGCTGAATTGCGAGTTAAACACTCTGACTGGGGAATGACTTTTGTCCTATTGCCACAAGAGCACTACATTTTCTCAAACATGTTTTCATGGATTTGTTGTCTAAGTCAAGTCTAAGTAGGTCATATCGGGTCCAGAAGTCCTGTTATCTGTAATGAACAGGTTTACGTCCATGTTGCTGAGTTTCCTTAAAGTATCAAAATGAGTATGATTGGTTGTGTACAGATTGTTTATCCCAGAGGACCTCTGCAAAAAGATACAATTTTTTCAGTAATTAAAGATGGAGGCGATTTGTGACTTTTAAGTCACATGGTTGCTGCCAACAAATGGAAAGGAATTACCCATTAAGATGGCTGCCAGGTATCCCATGAGCAATGACATAATGTCACATAGTGTTCGAGTCTGCCTGCCAAACCTCCCCTGTTATTTGACCTTTGTTTCAGCAAAGTGCTCCTGCCCTTGTGTCTGTGTTTGTGTCATCTTCCCAGTGACACTCCCATTCACTGAATCTATCACAATACTGTCTGCCATATGTAGCTCAACTCCCTCTTGTGGTATGTACCGCATAGTGCAGTGTTGTGTAGAGATTGAAACAAAGCTTCTAACCACAGTTTAATATCTCATTGCTCATTACATGACAGCTAAGTAAAGTGACAGCAAATAGTTGTGAGCCGCATAAAATATCCCTTTAGAAGATAATAGGTGCTTAATTTTCAGACAGCGCAGTTGTAAAATCTGGAGAGAAACGACATAAAATGAAATTATCAGCTTTCAAAACTGATTTAACTTCAATCTTCCTGCATGATTATGCAGATGAATCTCTCCTTCTCGCTCTCTCTCTTTCTGCCTGTCTTTCTCCCTGCTTTGTTGTTGTCCCTTTTAGTATTCACAGGCTGATATTTTTCTTTCACAAAAGCAACATGAGCTCCCTGAAGACACTCTTGGTCCAACATGTCTTTGACTGGCCTGCACACTATTTTATTAAAGCAACCTTTCGCTGCATTAAATATTCATTGGCTAGAAAGAAGAAGTTTTCATTGCCATTGAGAAGGATGTGTCAGGACTTTATATGAGTAGATTTTGCACGGAAGAAATTTAGAAAAATTTTGCTCTTGAAGGAATGACACAAACACTTACAAATGAGGTGCTCCACATGCCATTTGAGGGGAAGCTCTGTTTATTTAAGCTAGAAATGCACGTAGAGTATCAATGGGTGCACTTTAAAATTCATAAATGTTTAAATGATCAAAAGCTCAAGGCTTCAAATGATGAATCACAAACAAGCTACATTTGCTTAGTGTAGGAGTATAAACAGAGGAGATTGCCAGCCAGCATTGCCAAATAACTGTACTAAAATGAAACTTACAAGTCAAATATTTTAAGTAGTTACTTTATAAATTGTCTGCATTTAAACATGCAACAGCTGTGTTATTTATGTTTGACCAAGTCGAGGTGTCAGACCAGTTTTTCTTATATGTAGCTGTCAGGGTAGTTTTTTTAGTGTTGCTCTTGGACGGTTGCTTTAAAGGCTGGATGACTTGGTCTGTGTGACCCATGATAATTGAAATGTTATAATTACCACCTTGCATAGGTGCATAAAAGCTCCTGACATCAGTGCACTGCCCTGTTGCATGTAAGATAGTTACATCAGTGCCTTTAGTATACACCACCAGACCTACAAACTCAAATTAAATAACTGTGCCAGTTGCACCACAGTAACAAAAGCAGCAGCTGTGTTCAAGCTCTGAACTCACAAACTATTAACCTACATGCTTTCACAACAAGAAGTGAGTTAGTCTGCATGGCAGTAGCTTTAAACTAACAATGAGCTTACTCTGCACTTACATTAACTCCTGCAAAAGTGGCCCCCACACAAAGTTCATGGTGATCACATGAAGCCTATGTCCAAAGAGTTTATTGTTCACATGTATGAGAAGAAGTCAGTCTCTTCAAGGACACTGACTTTCTATATTTCATAACTAATTATTGGACAGCTACACTAAAAACCATAAATTTCTACTCTGTCTCCACAATTTTCTATTTTATATCCATATCCACTAACCTTCTTGTGTGAACAGGACTCATTACCTTAGCATTTCTTAAATGCTGGCTGTGTCAGGCCTCTGTGGCTTTGCTTTGGTCTTGGGATTGGGTTTAATGTTGATATTGTTAAAAGACTGGGGAAGTAATATAGCATGAGACAACAGAAAATCAATCACACTATTGTTTTCCAACATTAAACACACTGATCATAACTAATTACAGTCTGGAGCCAGTATTTTTCCATTTTGGGCTCTGAGCAATGCAGCAATCCTTGTAAATACATTTGAGAGAAAATCAATATGTGATGCAGAACACCAGCAAGAACAGTCTTTAGGGTTTTTCTCTCAAACAATGCCTTACTAATCTGCTTTTGCTGTTGTTTTGTGAAATTTTATTGTTAGATTGTGCAGTCATGATGTTGATACAGGCTTTAAGGAAGGCGGGAGGTTTGTGAGTGTTTACCAGTTTAAATATATATGCACATTTGAGATGTTACTGTACATGGAGCATCAATCTTCTGACAAATAATGGCACTGACAATATGTTTAAACTTAAAAGCAAAAGATAACATATAAAAATGATAAAACCTTAGATTAACTATTGTAACTATCCTTTTTTCACAACTTTGAACTCACCCAGCACGAGATAACGAGAAGATTTTTTGACTGGTTGATGAGAAGATTAAAGTTCAGTCGACTAAGATTCAAGCAGCGCTCCAGAACTGACAATGTGAAAATAATGTGACAATGTGAAAAGGGGTTGAGTGAAATCACTCGTATATTTTTATACCTGGATACAGCTCTCCTTCTTTGAACTCCCTTTGCTCTAAAACTGTCCTGCTGCCTTTGTATTTTACTCATATCAAACCACATGGGAGAGGAGGGTAAACTCTCCACCAAGTCCCTGGAAATGCTGAAAAAGGCCAGCGAGAGGTGTTTTTCACTTGATCTAAAAGCAGTATAGTACTGTGATATTTTCTTCATTCTGTTTTTGCACTATTTTACCCAAGACAGTACTGCTGTGATATTTTTCATGTCATCTCAAAGCAGACACATACTTAACCCACATGACTCACTAAGCTGAAACATTTGCTGGTCTTGTCCTACCTGCCATGTTTTACAAGCCAGATTATGTATAAAGATAATGGTAATGTTAGGTAGTTTGTGTGAGAAATAAAAAGTACACTGTAAATACAGAATATGTAGATATAAATTCCATATAAATCTGAAAATTTGTTCAGGATTTATAGTCCTCATCATGACGTTCATAAGCCAAAATCATATATACTTTACCAATAGTTGCCATTGTGCAAAAATCCCTCAGTAAATGGAGTATTTTCTGAATGTGACTAATGTTGCTCTTTCCGATTGTTCCTCTGTTTTCTTTGAGAAGACAATCAGAGTTAATCAGCCAACACTTTATCACTGAAAACGCCAGGGAATTAATAATTCAGGTTTTCCCCTCCTGCCTGGGATTCAGTCAATTGTCTTGTTGATAATTCAGTTCTAAAATTGTGAATTTTATTAATGCCATTGCCCCCAGTAAGGTAAAGATAGTCTCTGGCAAGAAAAAAAATGACACTGGGGACAAATGCCACACTGGTAAATATTAATGACAGTGAGTGTAAAAAAAAGCTGAGCAAATGTTGAGAGTTAAATATCATCTGCATTCTGACCTCTATAGTGGGACAATTTGCATTTATAATATTGAACTGAGAAATGCAATGCAGTCTCTCTTCTCTCATCATTGCCAAAAATGATAATAAACAACTTAATCACCACTTTTTCCTACCTGACAAAATCCTACCTATATCAGAGGCCCCTGATGTTGTAGCCTCTGTATTACATTGAATTTGTCTCCTTCTTCAAGGTGTCAGAAAGCTGTCAGTTCCTCCATATCAGTGTAGGGTCTGTATTGTCCTTGCATCCACTCAAAATCACCTCAATTATCATGACATATTCCGATCCTATCAACTATATAACTGTAGATAAAACTGCAACAGTTAATATCCTGTGTCTTCTGACTTGGTATTCTCCCTACAGGCTTTTTCACAAGTCTTTTCAACTGCATGTCATCAGATCTCCTGCAAATACTCAACTCCTATCTTCTCTCAGGCTGTTTTCAACAGATCTCGAAAATTGCAGTTACCGAACCACTAATTTCGACAGTTTAATGACAATCCATTACATCTATTATCAAACCTCCCATTTTAAGTCAAATCACTGAAAAGCTTTAACAGCCTCTTGTCCCTAAAATACACTGCACTCCTGCATTTAACATAGTTGACCACAATATTATTAATAGAAGAACTGAAAACTGTGCTGGACTTTCTGGCACAGCTTTTGGTTTGAATCCTATTGAAAGGGCACTTTTTGTCAATTCATATTTGCATATCTAAGAATTCAAAAATCCCTCACAGCTCCCTCTCAAAGCTTCTTCTATTTAACATCTACATTCTTCCACTAGCACAAATGATGGAAAAACTAAATATCTTACATCATTATGCAGATGACACACTGGCATATGTAATGATATTACCGTGTGACAAAGGTTTCATAATGTGTGCATAAGTGCATTCAATAAATTGGTTATTGAATGTGCCAAAGAAGAATGATTTAATTTAAAACTGCAAACCAGGCCAGAAAAATTTGTGTAATCATGGACCAAATTTTTAACTTCCATATTAAGACATTTACAACTCAGCCTACTATTACTGTAAGAATATATAAGTGTTAAAGGATTTAATGCTAAACTTTTTTCATGTTCTGTTCCTGTAATTCTTTAAAGCTGGTTCAGTGCAATGCTGTTAAAGTCTTTACAAAGGCAGGAAATGTGGATTACATCATTCCTGGTCTCAGATCTTCCCATTAACTTCTTGATTAAAAAGTACAGCTGCTGGATTCACAAAGCCTTGAATGGTTTTGACTGACCACAATACTTTTTTTAACTGCTGCTCCATTGTTAATTATCTGGACTTCTCTCCAGGACATTGTCTGCCTACAGAGTTTAAAACAGAGCAGCACATTTTAGCTTCTATGCAACACTCCTTGAACAAAACCCAAGAAAACTTAAGATCTGCTCCAACTTTGAATTCTTTTAATGAGAGTTTAAGCCCTCTGTTTGCCACTGCATTTTATTAAGTTGAACTACACTGAAGCTGGACAATAATTGTCATCCTAGGGTTTAATTTGTCTTGTTCTATTAAGCTTATTTCATCTATAATATTTTCATTTTGTTTACTTCTAAAAAATTCGTATTTTGTGTGTCTCTTATATGCTGCCTTGTGTCCTTTGATGTGTCTTCTTTTTGCCTTTCTTTTAAACAAAGAACGGTTTAAAGTGCCTTGTTCTTTAAAGGTGCCACATAAATAAACTTGCCTTGCCAAGCCCTAAATGCCTTTGTCTGCATCCATCCATCCACTACTTGGACTGAGTGATGTACTTTGTGCTAGTAAAAAGTGCTGTCTATTACAAAGAGGGGATGAAATGTAAAACAAAACAGAACGATTTGCACACGCTTATAAAAAATGACATAAATATAGGCTTGTATTGACAGTAAATGCACAATTACAAAAGGCACATCGTAATAAAATTACAGTTAACTGGTTTAATGAGGTTCAAGCACTGACGCTCTTCACAGGAAAGGGCGGAGTCTGCTGTATTTCCTGAGGAGACAGGGGTCCTTTAACATCTGCAGGAAACTACTGCTGATGTTTTAAGACTTTAAGGCTTGTGAGGAAAACCAATTTTGTTATTGGCACCAAGCTGGTAATGTTAGTGGCACCAAGCTCTTAATGTTAGTGGCAGAGAGAATTAACCTAAATAAACTACTGTCCAGTCCACTGACTCTACTAAATCCATCTATCTGTCTGTCTGTCTGTCTGTCTTATAAATCAGAAAAAAAGGACTTCCAGCTGATAGCGTTGTTTAAATTTAATGCCTTTATTTCCATATAAGGACTAAAGTTTGAAGTTTAGATTGTTATTCTGTGTCTCTGCTCTTGGTTTCAGTGTTATTGTGCTGTCAAACAAGAGCTCTCTGTTTTTATTATTTTAAAACAATTTTTTTGTGTTTTCCTGTTGCTCTGCTTTATCACTTTTTATTCCCTACTGAGGTGCTGAATATAAATTAGTGTTGTTGACAAACTGACTCTAAAATTGTTTCCAACAAAGAGTTTTAATAACAAATTGTGTAAATTAGGGATTTATGTTGAATTTTGTCTGCTTAAATAATCTATTGTACAACAGCGACCTCTTGTGGAGGGAGCCCAAAAATTATGATGTGCAATATCAGGAAAATATGACAACTAGGTTGTTTCTGAAGGAAACACACAGGAATAGAAACAGTCCCTCCACCTGCTGTTCTACCATCTCCTGTATGGATTTGTATTCATGCCAATATGTTTTTTAAAATGCTTTTTTTTGTTGTTGATATTTTCTTTATAGGCTGCCATTTGTTTACTACTTACATGAATTTGTTGTAAAGACTAGGTCAAAATATACACCATGAATCTTGATAATTGATGCTATTCAGCTCACAAAGCCAAACCTGCAGAATTTTAGTTATTGTAGAATTCAAAAATCTTTCAAAGATACCAACCAATGTGCACAAATTCTAACAGAGCAACTAGAATATTTCCATTTCATAGGATGAAAAAAATATATTGAAAACTGAATATATCAGAATTCATTATAATGAATAATTGGATCAAGTAAATATGGTATAAATGCTACTGTCATACAGTGTAAGAAAAAGATAGGCCTTTTTTCCAAATTTAAAGCTACTTTAAGCAGTATTCCCCTGTTTAAATACTGTTTTCCTTGAATATAATTGAAGCCAGATGGAGAGTTGTACAAGGTCAATGCAACAAAACAGCTTTTTAACTCAAAGCTGACTCAAGTGACATCATTTGAGGACATTTAGCACATTTCAAACAGCTTGATCAAGAGACAAAAAGACTGCACATGAGTTATTTCACATATACAGTTGTACTTTTAAAAACCTGCAGCACGTTGATGTGTAATATTGGTGGAGTTTCCCTTAAAGGAAAAATCAAAGGGAAAATCTATTTTTAGGAGTTATTCAAGGGTAATTCTATTGATAAATATGATGTTTTCTGTAAAAATGATGTGATGTTTACGATGATACTAAAGAAAAGCTGACCAGTTCACAGCTGGCCCTGTTCTAGTAGGCTCTGTCTTTGTAATCTGTGGACTCAATGTTCTATGTATACAACAGTGAAGTGATACTAACTACTAACTTGACACCACTGCCACCTGTGCCGGGTAGTCAGATGGACATTGCACAAGTATGTGATAGATTGATGTGAGTGTGGGTATCCCCATAAAATGACACCACCAAGACTGGCATACAGTAACCCTGCAAACCTGTTTCATGAAAGAATACAAACATTTGGCCTGGCAAAGAAACTGTTGAGTAGCTCCAAGAAGACTTGGATGCACACACATCTGAAGGATTTATTGCTGCTCTGGATTTCACCTCCTTCGTAAGCAATAAATTGTTATCCAAGCGTTATGATTTAGATATGTGTTCTATGTGTTTGTTTGGTTTCACAGGCAAGGATGGGATGATGTCAACGATCTAAATATATACGGTTTCGTTACGTGATATCTTCAAGTGAGGTGACCTCATTTCATGAAAAAAAGTTACTCCATTTATAGAATTCAGGGAAAGCATCATATGGTCCTGGTACCCTTCAATACCTTTTAACATGCATAAAATAGACCAGATAAAGGAATCTGCTTCCTTCTACATATACACCAAAAAACCTACATTCCAAAAAATGTGTCTTGGCAATTAAATTAAAAATAAATTAATGAACTTGTACAAAACACAACACAACAGATATACAAGACACAAGATGAACAAGAAGTGTGGGTAATATAATCATCCAAAAATCAATAAAAGCTCTTTAACAACCCTAAAATGTCCATTTGCAGCCTATTTACAGCCTGCACACTTAAAAATAGTTCAAAGAGATTAGATATTTTCATGTGCATTACTTTCTTTGTGACATAGGGGTGACCCAAGTTAATGATTTGCGTGCATTTCTTCCCATCAATCCCTGTCAAGTCCTCATGCACACCAGCTGCATACCATTACTTACATGGCTCACATTGTGATTGCATGAGGTAACGAGAGCAACTTGGTTGAGTATACTACGCATGTGAAAAAAATCTAGCCTAGTTGAAAACACAGGTGGTGCTGAGAGCTGATAAAGACACAGGTCAGCATTAACTATATGGCCCTACAAGTAGTCTAACCTTTTGTTTCACCCAAAAGAGAGACAGCCTGAGCCAGGTGTAGGCCTGCTGGCCTCCTATACCAACCTTACATCCTTATATGGATTTCTATAGAGGTTCAGGGACGTTTCTAATCTACACCCCAAATGTGCTGAACTTATTTATAGTCTGATATTATATTCAGATTTTGACATAGCATAAAATGATATCGTCTGTTCATGGGGTAAAATTTGTCTACTTCAAATTCTGTAACAATCAAATGAAGTAATAACACTTGAATAAGAGATTAAATAGTGTAATGTAACATTATAAGTAAGTTTTTTTAATCATCAGTTAAAATGTAAAAATGAAATTCAATGCAAATTCAAGGCCTCCTCCTCCCTCTCAAACTGTATGCAATTACTAGAGAACATTAGCGATACAAGGCATATTGTGCAGGGAACCTTAATGACAGAAAGCTATAGGTCCTTCTGTGGCACCTATTCCTTCAGTCATGCAGCCATTCCTTTGCCACATTTAGAAAATGTCTTTCATAGTTACCTAATGCACCTTGTGACACTGTGGCAAGGTGATCCACAGCCCATACATCATACATCATAGAACTGTGTGCTACACATTTCAAACAATGTTAACTATTTGTTTGTTCAAGCTTGCTTTTTTAAAAATGTCTAAATCTTCACAATTCCTGACTCTGCTGATGGTGCTGCTTTCACTACAAATGTAAATTCTCAAAACAAGGGTGCATCATATAACGGATTTCTTTTGATGAGAAAAGTTATATTAATTCACAATTTCAGCTACCAAAAGCAAAGAAAGGAGGTCAATTGGACACACATTTCAATGAGAATCACAATTTGAATGAAATATCTCTTCTTTACATTTGATAAAGACAAGATGCATGTGACAGCTCCACAGCTGATGTAAGATATAAAAATCAGCTACAGTGGGACTTAGTCATTGAAAATAAATTAGGGAGTGTGAGTAAATTTATTGGGATAATCTGTTTAAATTCAGTCCAACAGCAGTTGTAGTCTCCTGACTCTGATCATCATGCACTTAATGCACTCTATATAGGAGTCACTAATTCATCCTCTTATTTTTTTGAGAAAAAGTAGTGATCAGCAATGGACCTGCCTTTTTGCATCATTCTCTTCAGGCTGGCTGAGTTGCACCTCTTCACGACCTTTAAATGCTTGCATGAGGTAAACCATAAAATAAATTGCATTGCTAATAAATTTAACTTGACAGTCACTGCCATTTCAAAGAGTATATGTTTTCACTGCAGTCCCTCTGCATGAGGGTTATCTAATTAGAGATATCTTGACCAATATTTTACACATAAGCGTTATAACAAAAGTTTCATTCAGTATAAGGAGTGAAAATGGAACAAGTTCAAAAACAGTGTGAAGATCAGGGCACTTTGCAGAGGTGTTGAAAGATGAGTTAGTAGTGAGTGGTGGTGGAGGTGGTGTCATGCAGATGCCTGTCCCCATCGATGCATTGGCAAAAGTGACATCAACATCAACAGTGAAAATGGCTCATTGATGACCAGGGGAGGGCTATGCTGTATATAAAGGAGAGAACCTTCCTCGCACAAAAGGCTGATCAACAAGTTTGACTTCTTTGCCACACTGATAGAGAAAATATCAACAAAAACTGCAATATTTTTTTCCTCTGGATATAAGGACAGAAAATCTGGTAAGAATAACACGACAGTGGATCAGTACATGATTATGCTGTTGTGCAAGTGAATATCAAAGATAGATTGTCTTATTTTATAAATCAGTTTTCTAACTGCTAATTAATTTGTTTCAGTTATTCAACATGTTGTCTCTGAGGCACTTGGAAACCTTGATTCTGATACTCTTCCTTGCCAGTTTACACACAGAGGCTAAACCATTGAGGTAAATTTTGTTTTTAGTCTGTAAAAATGAAAACAAATCGTTAATAAGGATGGTTATTGACTTAAAAAACAAATCATTAATAAGGAATGAGGGAATTCTTGAGTCAGTTGTGGTATTTTCTTTTTCTTCAGAAAGAGAACCATCAGTGAGGTGCAGCTAATGCACAATGTTCGGGAACACAAACAAGTGGGAGAAAGACAGGACTGGCTTCAGGAAAAGTTAAAGGACATAATTGTTGCCAGCGCCAAGCCACAACAAGGACACAGTGGGAATATTAAAAATCTTTTCCCAGATGATGTGTTTGGATCAAACCTGTGGAAGAGCTGAATATAACCACCAAACAAATCTTGCCAAACAAAAGCCCCAAAGCAAAAATTGAGGATCCAACAGTTTAACAGTTTTTACTAGCTGTTATTATTTTGTATGCTTGTCTTTTTTATTGTTAATTTATTTAGTGTATTTATTTTTTTCTGTTTTTGCTCATTATTTTGTTCTGTTCGTGTATGTTTTGTCATGTTATTTTCTTTTTATTTATTTATTTTTATGTGTTTAATAATTAAAATATCTTTATTAAATTAATTTTTTACATTTGTTTTCAATGTTCAACTGTAGAGTTAAAGTCACCATTTGGAGCCGTCTTACAGAAGAAAAAGTGGACTTTTATCATAAGATTTTTAAAAAGGTCAAATATTTCTCTTTTATTCTGTTCTGACTTCAAATGTCATGTCATGTGAAAATTGTTTTAATTAAAATTTTTGTTTACTTTATGTCATAATGTGCAAATAAGGACCAACCTACCAGCTAGTCTTACATGTACCTTTTGCATTATTTCACTTGCACAAATAGGCTTTTTTCACAAAAGTAACTGTAGGAAGTAATTGTACTTGAAAAGTATACACTCTAGATTATTGGCAGGATCTGTTTTGCTTTTCCTTTGCTTTAACATAAGTCAAGTGGTCATATACTCATTCATTTACAAACTGCTACATACAAATCTACTAAATTCTTTCAAGAAAATCTCCTCTAACAAATGGCCGTTTGATCTTCCTCACATCACTTTTTTTTAATTTTTACATGAAAAAAATAACATTTGTTTATCCTCAAAACTGTAAACTTTTTACTATGTTTTTCTGTGTGCCTTTATGGGCTGGAGTCCATATAATTTCCACTCAGATGCTTAATGAATCTAAAATGTCTAAATTATATTGATTATTGTGTCCCGTACTACATATTAAGTATCACATATAAATAACTATATTTGGCATATTTTGTCATTGATTTTTGATAAAACAGCAGGGTGTGGTGATGTAATAGGTGAAAATCTGTATATGGAATTCATAAATACCTGTGCTCCTTTTCATCTCATTTCCCTTCCAGGCTTGGTTATAACATACTACGCTTATGTTGATATGCTTTTAGATCTGCCTAATGCAATTAAATATGTCTGAATTGTAGTGTATTACTTTTTTTAATGTACATTTTGTTGTAGTCAAATTGTCCAGTGCTAATCTGTTCAATACTATATTATCAAAGACTATTTGCAAGACATGAAGGACATTTTTAACCTACTACATTCTTTCGCATGTAATAAGATAATAATAAACAGACCTTATTGTCTTCTCTAGAACAAAAGACAAAATATTATAATATTAGACAGCAGTTGAGCTCTTTGAAACCACTCTGCCCCTCTCATGATAAACTCTAAGCTTCCATTACAAAGGCTGGCTTTCTTTATTTATTTATTACTAGTTTATGAATATCAGTTAACTCACTGTGATGGAATTTTTAAAAATCTACTTACTCCAGGTGAGTGTTAGTGTAACTCAGCAACAGTGGATAGAATTTCTTTTACTGAACTTTGGAGTTTTAATACCATAGTATTATAAGCAGGTAGGATGGGGCAAAGCATATTTATTTTATTTATTTATTTCTACCAGCTTGCATATGACCAAAGCATGACTGTAGTCCGAAAAATATACTCCAAAGTAGCTTAAGATGTTTTATTTCGCCTTTGATGCAATAACTTTCATCTCCTTTAGTCTTTTAAGAACATCTCCGATCTTAAAAATATAACAATAGGCCTCTGTAATATCACAATTTACTATTCAGATTCCACAATTTCCCAGGTGGCAAGAAAAGCAGTAACAAACAAATTAATTAAAATTAAGAAACAGATTTCTCTAATTATTTAGTCCAAATCTGTTTGTTTTTTCCAACAAGGAAGAGGAACAACAGAGGAAAATTCTTTTATAGTAATAAAAGCATTCAACATTACCGGCTTTTGTGACTCACGTTTGAAGTAAGTTTAAAAAAAAAACCTAATGTTATCGCTGGTCGTGACTTATCGCGAGACCTGCTAGAATGACTCAACTCTCCTTCGGTTCCTCTTCGGAAAAAGCATTAATCAGCTGTTGAACCAAATTCATCACCTTCTGAACATTCTGAATCATTAATCTAATTAAACTTTTCCTAAGAAATAAAGTCAATAGGAAAAAATATAATCTCTATTCTATTCTATTCGCTTTTTGTGCGTCAATACGTCAGCCACCAACCGTCGTCACGTCGGACGTCAGCTGGGTGAGTGTTTTGAACGGAGATGTCTGGTTAGCTGGCGAGCGGTTGGGATTACACTACAACGGAAACGTAGCTAACTGGGTAGCTATTTTCTTGTATTTTCTCGTATTTGCCGGGAATATGACAGCCTTTATATCAATGCTGTTAGGAAAACTTGACTAGTCACATACTAGTGTCAGAATAGTAAATAAGTAGTGTTGTGTTGTACCACTAGCGACGCCAGCTAATGCTAGGTAGCTAGATATGCTAACACAGAAAGCTAGCTAACCTAATCGTAGGCTGACTCAGTCTGACAGCAACGTTGACAAAATTTTGTTCGGAGATGTTTAATCCAGCAATTTGACGTCAATGACAACCGTGGTCATCCAGCTCCGTTTACATTCAAGTCGAAAGCACATGTGAACTCACTGACAAACTATTGTTAAGCTGACAACAGTTAGCCTGTTGTTGGCTAGTTGGAAGGTTTAACTGACTTGTTGATTTCGCCATTAGCCAGATTATGAACCGTGAAAGATCCAGACTGGACTCCCCTCTGTGCGGGTGATGGCAGCGCGTCTGCAGTCATATGACAGTAACTCCAGTGACACCGAAAACTGGGAAAGAAAATCGACAAGCCGACCTCGCAAACTCTGCAAGCATTCGAGGTGAGCTAGTTGAAAATCTATCAGACCACATGGAAAAAAATCAGTAGTAGTAATTTAGTGTTATTCACTGTCAGGTTAGGATTGATTTAGAGAGTAGTCAGGCATATGGTACCTAAACTGAAAAGCGCACAATAAGGAAATACGACTAGAAAGTAAAGATTATCAGATAACTACTCAAAGTTGTTTCAGATATATAAGAAAATTGATATCAACATCTGTATTCGTCTGTCAATCAAAGAAGAGAAATCATTCACTTGTCAATGGTCTTAGATTCAATAATTTCTTTTATATCACTGGGTTTTATGGGACCATTTTGGAAATGCTACTGATCAGTCAACGGCACTGTTTTATGTCACTATTTAATTTGTTAATCTGATTAAACCCTTTACCAGGGTGAGTTTTCTATTCACTGGATTAACAAAAAAACGACACTACTATTGTTAAATATCACATACTATGATAGATTTTATCTGTGCTACCCAAGCTATTGTGTGAAAAGCAATATTACAAGATGATTATCTGCAGGATGTCATATCTCTATGACTAATGAGGGAATTACTCTCCAAAATAGCAATGTAATTTTAAAAAAGAATCAATGATCATCTCCCTACCAAAATATAATAGGTCTCAATAAGAATGTACACAATTCATTGTGTCAGTAGCCTCCATGACGCACACAGAATGGTAGAACAGATGGGCTGAAAGAGTGGAGACATGTCTGTTTGATCAATTAGGCTG
Organism: Acanthurus tractus; assembly: GCA_029783725.1. NCBI lineage: Eukaryota > Metazoa > Chordata > Actinopteri > Acanthuriformes > Acanthuridae > Acanthurus > Acanthurus tractus. Next base: position 13,750,711 of record JAQNCA010000001.1, read on the forward strand.
AGGGGTTGTACCTGTGTACCTGTGATGTTTGCTTATGGGACCAGCTAAACAGCTAGTCTAACATGTGCATATAGTACATGTAAAACCCACCCTGGGCTTGTACTGACTACTACACATTATTACTCATAGTCTTCGCCTACCATTATTCCCTTTCTCCTTTTTATGAAATAAACAACATAAAAGCTGATATTTTTTTCTGGTGTTCAGCAGATTTGACCTGTCAGAAACTAATAATAAATGATTAGATCACAAAAAATCTCCTCAAGCTCTGGTGTCTCTAATTTTGGTTTTGAGTTAGATAAGACATCAAAGGTGATAGCATCATGACTTGGCTGTGTATTGTGTGTGTGTTGTATTCTTATCACAAGCTTACAAAATATGCTACATATGTTTTTTTATGTTTTAAAGGTCTCATGTGAGCTGATTGGAACAGATGTACTGTAGTATTTGTAGTAATTGTTGTTATTCCCCTATCTATTGAGAATAGGTTGTGCGCAAACTAGATGAGTAGGATAAGCAGTGTCATAAACATGTGACAAAGTCTTATGTTCTAGTTGTTAACATGTACTTTAAATGTGCTCTGAAATAGTCTGCATAGCATCTGTCAAGCTCTTGAGTCTGTCCAGCCAGAATGGGTGTGCCTGTGTGTCAGTGTAACTTTACAGCTATGAAATAAAAATATCCTGTGGCCCCTTAGCAAGAAAGGAATGTTAAGTATGCCTTTGTCTTGAAAAGCAGCAGTCAGGCCCGAGCATCTCGAGTGGAGGCCGAACAGAGGAAGATGAGCCTGCATGGTGCCAGTGGAGGCTGTGACCGTTCACGTGACCGCCGCCGCTCCAGTGATCGCTCCAGGGACTCCTCACATGAGAGAGAAGGCCAGCTCACCCCTTGCATTCGCAACGTCACCTCACCCACCCGCCAACACAACAGCGGTGAGTGTGCATGGAAGGAATAGAGGGCTTATATGGACGTCATGTTAGAGGTGCACTGCTCTTGGCAGCTCTTGTTAAGAACAGCTGACTGCATTTATCAACCTACAGCTCCGACATGTTTAATATCTCTGTTGTTTTTGGCTGTAAATGGATCAAGTCAGCACTAATCCACTTGTTTATGTCTCAGCCAAGACAGCTTGTAATTTGATTATCTGGATACAAGACAGATGTTCTCAGTAGTATAGCCTGGCTGTTTTAAATCAACGATGGAATATGACTCAAATGGATGCTAAAAAAGGTACCTTATTTGGTTGGTCAAGAATGTTTCTCATGGATGTAAAAATCTCCAAATCAGCGTGCAAAACGATCAGGATTTGGTAAAGTTTGCATTTTTAGAGTATTGATATGGCAATAAAAGTCTAGTTTCTAACGGATACTGATATAAGTACCAGGATTTCAATTTCTTTATCACAGTGCTTGCATTCAATAAACTTTTCCTGTATATAAATGGGTAGTTTCCTTAGGTTATCCATGTCGCTTTGGCCAGTTTGCATTACAAAGAGAGTGTGGTCTGCATGAAGTTTTGAAAAGTGTTTTGACCCCTTTCAGGGGGCAGTTGCCCAGGATCACTGTGACTTAAACAATCTGCAGTCTTGTTTTCTCTCTTATCTCTAATGTAGAGATGCATAATTTAATTTATAGGAAATGACCGTGATTAATTTATCTAAGTTAGTGATCTTTAACTGACATTATATGTGATAATAGAAAATGTCAATAATAAGTTGTTATTTGTTTCTGATGGGATATTGTTATGCTTATCTGTCAGTAGACCGTGAACGAGATGGTGGTCCGTCATCAAGACCCAGTAGTCCACGACCTCAGAGAGTTTCTCCCAGCGGCTCCAGCAGCAGTGGGGTGGTGAGCAGCCGCAACAGCAGCCTGTCTAGTACTGAAGGCACTTTTAAAAGCTTGGGAGTTGGAGAAATGGTTTTTGTCTATGAGAATCCCAAGGAGGGAGGAGCGAGTGCCACTGTCGGAAACCGAAATATCAGGACCTCAGAAAGAGTCACTCTGATTGTTGACAACACACGCTTTGTAGTAGATCCTTCAATCTTCACTGCACAACCCAATACAATGTTGGGCAGGTACAGTATGTTTTTAGCATTGTTGTTATATGTCCTTATGTATTGTACTTAGATAAAGAATATCTGAGAGGTTTAACTAATAAAGAATGTATAAATTAAATGTTATCAAAATAAATGTAGATAGAAAAGAGCAATGGAAATTTTGGACGTCCATATTCTGTGATTCAGAGAATAAACCTAACATAAAGCTTCTATATTTCAGAATGTTTGGATCTGGAAGAGAACATAATTTCACACGGCCCAACGAGAAAGGGGAGTACGAGGTGGCTGAGGGCATTAGCTCAACAGTTTTCAGAGCAATTCTGGTCAGTCTCCAATCATTCTCTATTTCTATTAATGTTTTTAGACTAAAAACTTAAATTCTTCATAGTCTAGCACAACATAGTTCAACAGCAAGATAAACTGTTACACATTAGTGTCACACTCAAATATATACTGTTATATGTACTAATAATCTTAACACAGATACATTCTAACATCTTTCTTCTGGCTGACTGCATGTTATTTTTACTCAGAAACTACATCTTAGCCTGCCTAGAACCTATCTTGTAAATGTTTGACATACTGAGTAATAAATGTGTTATGCAATCTTTAAAGTCTAACCTGTGGAACTTGAAAGCCTAGTCCACATGCACATGTGATAAAATGCACAGTGACCAAAATCAGTGACCTTGTTTTAGGTGACTGAAATCAAAAATCTTTTTAGAACTCTTTCCATGGTTAAGATATTCAGAAACTCTTATTTGCACTATTGATGTGGAGTCTGTAGTTTTTGGCCCGTGATGACTGATTGTGTGCCATTATTCCCCCTGTTTGACGTCAGAATGACTTTACTAAAGCAGTATCGTGCTGGTGCTAACAGCGCTGCAAACATTTTCTGAGACAGTCCAACCAAATTTTGTAACTAGGAGCACCGGCATGAGCCACAAAAGCAGTAAAATAATAAATCCTAAATGAGAACAAAAAAACATTTTTAGGTCAGTCATCTTCCTCACTTTACCTGCAAGACCAGGTTTGCCCCAAGGAAAGGAAAAGACTATGTTAGAGGACCATAACATGTGCAAACAGGTGACCCATGCTTTGAAGTTCATACACTCAACTGATATACCACGTCTACATTTCTGTCAACAGTCTGTATGCTTGTTCTCTCTGTGTCCCTCTTAGTCCTGGCTAACCTTGCTAACAGACTTTTAACATGTTTGCACATAAATATATATAATGACTATTACCCTGTATTTGGCAACAGAGGTGTGTGTGAGTGTGTCACAAGTATATTCAAAACTCCCACCACACAGATCTTGCCACCAGAATTGCCTTTTTTAGAGAAGACCTGGTCAAACCTTTGACTGTAGGTAGTCAACCAGTAATGGCCTTTTTCAGGCCTCATATTGGTCAACATAGCCTGTAGAAATAAGATATTAGGGCCATAATGCTGCCTGTTGGTTTGACAAAATGTCACAATACTACACTAAAATATTAAGAATTGAATTCATTGGATTTGTTGTTAAATGTTTTGATAGCCTTTAACATTTAAGTGTAAAAAACCCCAAATACATTGGGTTTTTTTTTGTATATTTTATCGAGTTGAGTTAATGGATTTACCACAGTGTTTGAAATGAGTACCTTCAATGTGATTTCTGTGTAATTGTCAGGATTACTACAAATCTGGGATAATCCGCTGTCCTGACGGAATCTCCATCCCTGAGTTGCGGGAGGCGTGTGACTATCTATGCATCTCCTTCGACTACAGCACCATCAAATGCAGAGACCTTAGTGAGTGTTTCCTCTGGGGCAGTGAAGCAAGTAGTATTACCCATTAATGGTAGCAGTCTGAGTCAGTGTAAACAAAAAGCTCCTTACCACTTTGACCCTTAACAGCCTTACACAATCCAAACCACGTCTAGCAGCAAAGAAAGTGCACAAGTCTTTTCTTTTGTGGGGAAAAAAGTGTTTTTTGAAGTTGTGGTTTATATTCTCTAAGAATAAGAAGAAGTTCTCCCCAGAAGTTTGACTCATGGTGGAGAGTTTGGAATGCTTTTATCAGTTAGATCATGTTTTCTAACTGATAATCTCTTGTCATCAGGTGCCCTGATGCATGAGTTGTCCAATGATGGAGCTCGGCGACAGTTTGAGTTTTACCTGGAGGAAATGGTTTTGCCTTTGATGGTGGCCAGTGCCCAAAGTGGAGAGAGAGAATGTCACATTGTAGTTCTAACTGATGATGATGTTGTTGACTGGGATGAAGAATATCCACCACAAATGGGAGAAGAGTATTCGCAGAGTGAGTAACTACTAATACAGAATACAGACACAGGTCTGTGCACACACGATAGACAGAAATGTGATTAAGAATTGTTGTTTTGTTTCTTTTTGCAGTCATCTACAGCACAAAACTCTACAGATTTTTCAAGTATATTGAGAACCGAGATGTTGCCAAATCAGTTTTAAAGGAGAGAGGATTAAAGAAAATAAGACTGGGTATAGAAGGTAAGATGAATCCTCTAATTATAAATATTGATGTTTTAATCTCTTGTGAGTGCAGTGATTAAGTCGCAGTTTGTATTGCTGACAGGAAAACTCCAGACAACAGAAGCAAGCCAAAGGTTTCTGTAATAGCAGTGTAATAGCACTGTATAAGAAAAATTCAATTTTATAAGTTGTGCTTATATCATGCAACAAGGCTGGTTTTATTGACTTGCTGCAGATTGGCTATGACAGTGTATTGCATCAGTTTACTGGTGTCAACATAAATAAAAGGCAAAGTGACATAGGAGTCAAGCATTCAGATCAATAGTTTAGTAGTTGATGGAGGACAAAATGACAACGGAGTAGCCACAAAGGAGATGTTGTTAAAAGACAGGGAAGACAGTCGACATCAATTGTGACTGCTCGTTGTAATGCCCATTTTTGGTGTTATATGAATAGACAAAAGTCCAAAACAAAAGTCTTTGCTTTATGAGTGTTCAGTAAAACTGTGAGTTTCTGCTGGTTCTGCTGCTTCACGTAACATAACCAAATTTAAGGTGTAAAATTAATTGATTGGACACAAACTGAAAATGTTCAAATGGCTCCAAAATAAACTCGGCCATTGAAACTCAGGGAAATGTATATAAGAATTACTTCTAAGTGTCTTCAGCTACTGGTTAGTGAGCTTTTTTCCCATGTTTTCACTCTTTTTGTATGTTATGTGAGCCAAAACTTTTAACACAAACTTAGCTAATGATTTGCTCACACTGTTCCTTTGACAGGCTACCCTACATACAAAGAGAAAGTCAAAAAACGTCCAGGAGGTCGTCCAGAGGTAATTTATAACTACGTCCAGAGGCCTTTCATTCGCATGTCCTGGGAAAAGGAAGAGGGTAAAAGTCGCCATGTGGACTTCCAGTGCGTCAAGTCAAAGTCCATCACTAACCTGGCGGCAGCAGCGGCGGATATCCCCCAGGATCAGCTGGTGGTGATGCACCCTGGCCCCCAAGTGGATGAACTGGACATCCTGCCTAATCACCCACCTAGTGGGAATCACTACAGCAACAACTACAGCAACGAGCCTGATCCTGATGCACCTTCACCTGCTGTCTGAGGACACAGTTGTCCTCTTTCAATGCCTCTGCCCCTCTCTTACTCCTCTAGTCCTACTCCCAGCATGCTGCAGCATGGAGCGCCAGGGGCACCATTACCATATTGCCTTGACACCTCCTTTGCAGCCTTAGTGCATCAAGAACCTGGTTGACTGTAGAAAAAGAAATGTGAGGGACATAAGACTGGTGAAAGAAGTGTTCACTATAATTTTCATTTTGTTTTTTACTTACCAAAGGAATTTATTTTTCTGTTTGAAAAAAAAAATCAGTAAAACATTTATTATTAACATTATTATTTACAATGTTACTGTACCTTAATTTGATGGGTTTGGCCGAGCACTCTTGTAGTGTCACTGTTTCCTCACGGGTTTTATTTCACTGATGAGTTTGATTTTGATTCTCTTGGATGGCCTAACTACTACATGTGCTTTGGAGGAAAGAATACAAGAGTCGCAGTAGAGAAAATTGGAGAAAATTCTGGTCACAGAAAAAATCAGTCATCACCACTTAGTGTCATGATCTCCAGTTGAACTTCTCTCAGATGTCTTTGCATCTTGTAATTGGGTATGTAGTCATTGGCTGGATCTGATATGTGATGTTATGCTCCTCCCACAGCCAAGATATTAAGCAGAGCACAGGCTGTTGTGGTCAGAATCTTTTTGTGCAAAGCTTGAAATTGTTGTTTAAAATTTAAAATGTTAAATCATCAAATAAAGACATCAAAATGACTTTTTCCTATATTTAGTTTTTCCTGTAAAACCAGTTGATGTTTAAGTAAGAGCTGTGACAGTTTTGGTCCCAATAATGTGATGAATAAGAAAGGAAAAGAGTGAACCAGTGATGTTCACTACAAAGGGAAATCTTAATTTGGGAATGGATCCCAATCTTAAGATAGAATGAATGATAGATGAAGACAAAGGGAAAATACAGGTACTTTAGTGTACTGAATTTTTAAATTTAAGAGTACAGAAGCAATCTAAAGAGAGCTTTTGACTATAAGTTGCATTAGATGCTTTATAGAATCAATGCAGATGCAAAATAAGGACAGATTTAGTTTAAAAAATCAGCAAGAGAAAACTTAGTGACGTGTCCCTACACTAACCTCATTGTATATTGAATAAATAAAACCTAAACAGCAAGTAACTGCACATGAAAACTTGAAGAGGATCTTCAGATGAAGACATCTTTTAAGCATGACTTTTCATTTCTATTTTCTGTATATCTTATTTCTGGAACATTCTTTCAAAATATCACAGTGTCTTGTAGGACTCTTTAATGTAACTGGTGCCAGAGCACCTTTTTTAAGACTCTGTAGTCATTCTCTCAGGTATGTAGCTCCTTTTCTTGGACGTTTAGGTGATGGTAAGAGCAGAGCTGTCAGCTGATCACCACATGGTGGGTTGGATCATCCCCCCTTGAGCCATCTCATCTGCTTGTGGACTTACTCTTCTGCAGCAATCTGCGACCACACTAGTTTCAAGTCTTGATGTCCCCCAGCTTGTCCTAAGGGCTAAAAGCCCTCAGCATCAACCTTTTTTCCATCCTGCAGTGTTTTAAAAACATCCTCCTTGACAGGGCTGAGACTGCCACCTCCTGTGTTTTTTAGAAGTCTGTATTTTTACCACCAGGTTCTCCAGACCTGCAGAAAAACATAGATGAAATATCCCTCTTGAAGACCTTTTTACCCACTGAGATCACAGTTGATATGTCCATTCTTTTATCAAGGAAAGGAAAAAAGATACAACATTAAAACAGTGAGATACTACATAAAATGTAACACAAGAAACAGCTTAAAAAGAGAAAAAGTAAGGGTGTATAATAGGATGTTGCAAAATGACATTATTATCCAGTAAAGGACAGTTTTCCCTGGAAAGGAATGCACATATTTCACCTCTTTCATCTAAGGGTTCATGAAACTGAACCAGCAGCTTTGTGTGATGCATGAGTCATTTGTTTTATTTTTAACTTTTAGATAATTGTCTTGATCTCTCTCATCTGTAGGACTTAAAGTAAACAGTGACAGACTGAGTCAAGGACAGGTAACGGATGAACTATCCACAAGTAAATGAATAAAATAAAATAATGAAAAAATAAAAATAAAAAAAATAAATGAATAAAACATAAACAAAACAAATAAATAACCCTGCAGCATAACACTGCATTGCAATAGATCAGACCACCATACCTTAATCAATTCCGTCATGGATAACAGTCAGTAAATATGTGAATATGTGCCCGAACAGTTAATCGAGTGTGGTGTTGTCCCTTCTGTAAGATGCTTACTTAACCTTTGACAGTCTGCTAAATGAGCAATACCATCTTAATGACAGAATTCATTAAGTAATGTTCCAGCAGCTCTTGAAGTAAACAAGCCGAAATGGCAGTGACCCTTAGAGGAAAAGAGAGCATATTCATGTGGAATGTAGCTGTGCTTTAATATATTAAAGTGATATATGTTCACTTTAGCTGTGAATATTGTTGCAGCCCTATGATCAAGTACTGAGGTGCATTATAAAATGATAAGATTAATTTAATTTGTTAGCATTACACTTTTTTAAATAGCAAAAAACAGTCTCATTCTTCAAGAAACACTGCAAACAATAAGCAAGGGATGATATATTTTTTGTGTGTTTTTCAGAGCATATTGGCAAAAAATCTTCATCATCTATATTTTGCATTTCATCCTGCGGAAAAGTGAGGATCTCATCACAGAACAAAGTCTTCAAGAACTTAGGATAATATCAGTCTTCACCAAAGGATCACCTGAAAAACAAGCATTTTTTCTTTTTAAAAGGCAACAGTGAAGACAGCAATTGTACATTACGATCTGTTTTATGGCACTACACAACACCAGCAAATCACTTAAGGTAGGCAGGTAAAGCATTATTCCAAACAAGGCAATACTGACAACTGTGCTGAGTAGACAATCAGAAATGAAACTAAAGCAGCACATCTGGGAACATCTTGAATCAGAATTAAAAGCTCTATAAGCTGACACTCACAGCAAACAAGATGCAGAGGAATAATATAGACCCTCCACACATCTTATTAACGTACTTGACAATCAGTACACACACTTGAATGAGACAGCTACGAATCAGACATGACATATAAGAGGTGGCTTAACTTCAATCAAGAAATGATATGCCCCCTTAACCTGAGAAATCTTGACTTTGTGGATCAGAAAACTATTTGAAAGACACAATTTAACAGGACATGTGTGTGTTTCATACATTAAGATCAAATCAGTCTTGCATTAGACGTGGTGATACATCTGATAATGACATTGCACAGTAGACAGAATTTGCTGTTTTTGTCCTGTAAAAGACTCCTCGTCAGTGAGGTTAAAGGCTGTGCTTTGTAGCTTCAGTCTACAATTGATTTGTCGCCTAGAAAAAAATATCTCATGAAGTAAAATCTGTTTTATAAATACATTTTCAGATTTATCATAGCCGTATCCAGAAATAGACAGATAAAGCAAAGTCAGTCTCAAAATAAAACCCTTGTAGAGAGCAAACAGATGTCAGGGGAAGTCGCACACCAGTTTTCAAATTGCCCAACACAGTCACAGGAGCTTTTTGTTTCCAGTGCCACATCCTCAATTTACTAATCAACATAATCCCTCTTTTTTTAGTCCATTACAGCCTTGTAATTAGCCTGGTTTCAAACTTTTGCTGTTACATAACAGCACCTCTGGTTTCATCAGATCAAAATGAATGCCTCTTTAAGATGTACCAAATATAAATACAGAAAAAAAAGATGAGATACAACACAACAAAAGTTCCTGGGGTAGGTGGAACTGATGGAGCTGCTGTCACACTGACGAAGCCCTGAGGGAGCTGTTGTTGAAGGTCAACAAAGTCATTGTTCATTTATCTTGATATGACAAAGTCATTTTAAATCAAAGTCAAGGTCTTATTACCAAGAAGAAAGAATATTTATTTGAGAAAAATGGATAGAACTCAAATATAAATGTGTTCAAGGTTTTAGAAGGAGGGATAAAAGAAATCATCGATGAGAAAAGTCAAGGAAGATAATGGACCGGATACTAAGTAAAAGAGGGGCGGGACTTTGATCCCTGATACATTATATCATCAGTTATTTTTTGGATAGTAATGTTCAACAACTCACTTCCAACACAAGATAAAAAAAACATTTATTTTAAAAATCTGTTTTGAAACTGAATTAGGATTTTTTTTTACAGTTAACAAAACTTTAAAAACTGTATATCACTAATATATGTCTATAAATCAGTTATTATTAAAACAATAATTTGGATGATAATTATTAACAGTGTGATTAGGACGCAAAATATAAAGGGGCAACTGCAGGTTTTTCTTGTCACAGTCCTTTCAACTACATACAATTTCACATGAATTTCAACTGATTCACAGAACAATAGCAGGTCAACAGGTTGAACATGCAAAACAAAATGGAGACAGTGATCCATGTGGCTCATAAATATATAAAAATAGAACAATAAGAGCTCCACCCTGTATAATAAGAGGTTCCTCTGGTCAGTGTACTTCATAAATCTACCGTCAGGAGACACATGTGTTCTGCCTTTTGACAAGAGGCACATGGCAGGTTATATTAAAATTGTATTTATTGATGAAAAACAAATTTCCCAGAAGAATGAGAAACCTCCCTCAACTTTCATTTTACAATAGGAAATTGCTTCCTAAGTGGTCCTCTGAAAAAATCAATTTCAAAGGAAAACAGTTCCTCTCTGATAAGAACCAGAGCGGCTAAATGTTGCTGTACCTTGCTTTAATTATTTGTCTGAACCAGCAGTCATGGTGAACCTGCAGGTCGACTGCAGCTCAGGAGGTACAGCAGATCATCTGCTTATCAGAACAGTTGTTTTTTCCTCCAGCCTGCATGTCAAAGTGTCCTCAGAAAGATACTGAGCTCCAAATTGCTCCTGATGGCTGTGCTGTGTCTAACTACCAATGACCAAATATTCAGCATCCTGCACTGTTTTCTTCTTTGTACTGTTTTCAAATGAGTATATATCTCAAAAGGTTGTTCAAATTCTTAGTTTTTGCTTTGTCTACGTTTTGAAGGTTTTTGAAATCAGGGTTGAACATGACTTCAGCAAAAGAAACTAGACTTCTGTCAGGAAAGTTTTTTGGGCCACCACCTCCTCTCACCACATGCTGGCAGTAAAGTACAACAAACACATGAAATCTCACCACTCACCAATACACTCTTATGCCACTAATATAAGAGATTTAGTTGATTGTTTTACTGTCAATAAAACTGTAAATTGTCAGAAAAACAGTCCAAAATCAGTATTTGAATTTCCTGGTAAAAATAAGAATATATATAAGAATTAAGAGTGATTGATTGGATAGGGTTTTTTGTATGATGGCGCCATAAAGACTGGATTTGTTTATTCAATCAAGATCAAAGGCAGAAATATGTCTGAGGTGCAAACTTAATATCTGTTTTTCTTCTCTGGTTCAGTTGTTGTGGTTCACAAATTTTTGAATTTTCAATATTTAGCGGTATATTATGGAAGAACAATTGGAACAGTTCAGATTATACAACAGAGACTAATGTACATGTTCAAATGAGCAAGTAAGAGTGTCACCACACCACCAAAGAAGTACAGAAAAGGTCTTTGAGTTTCACAGTAAAAACACAAAACATGAATTTAAATGTAAGCAATAATATCAGAAATGAGCTGTAAAACTCGTTGTTTGGATTTTGGGCTTTTATCCCTTTGTTTAACAGCTGGGCGAGGACCGTCTGTGGTGTCTTCTAATTTAATAAAATTCAGGCAGAGAGATGTGAACATGCAACTTAAACCTTATTGGACTCCAAACCAGTCCAACCATCTGCCCTTTTGGGGGATAAAGTGTCAGTGTACCACATGTGGATTTGTGGAAAATCCAATAAAACGTGTGTGGCCTATTTTAATGCAGAATTTTCTGAATCCTAAAATAATCCTCAAAATGTCTTCTATGTAATTAAATAATGTTGTTATTTATAATGTCCACACAATAAATTGCAGGGTGGTTGCACAGCTCTATTTTGCTTTGGTTTAACAGTTTCTACACTTTTAGAATTGAAAAGAATCTACTTTGGCTTAATCTGTTTAGATATGCTCCACAGATGTAACCATAACTGGAAAAAAGACTAGAGCTCATTTGGATACAAAACAGAATAACTTTAAAAGTTTAATTATATTAAAAGCCACACACATGACAAAATAATAATGAATACCTCTGCAGATACAAGCTGGCAATACAAAATGCTACTTGACTTTGTGAAACAAAACCAGAATCACATGAAATAAGTTCAAAATGAGTTAAATGTAGATATGAGCATCATTAGCAAAATGCAAGACAAAAAAAACACACAGGCATAACTACACAATGTGAAACCAGAGATGAAGAAGCAATTCAAAAGGTCAAGCGTCTCAGTCACACAGAAGTAATCTGAGAAGAAAAGTGCTAATGGGAAGATTTGTGTGTGTTGATTGTACAATAGCAGAGAATCCATCAAACAAAGGCATCATACTCTGCTACAGTGGGATATAAAAATGTAGAAATGTGATTAAAATGTTAGAATTTTAAACAGCATTACGTGTATTTGAAATATAAAATTGTGCAGTCTCATGTGGAGATATTCAATGGAAATAAATGTGCACGAAAAGCTAAGAATGTAAATGCATAATAGGATTACAGGCAGAGCTTTCTGAGAGAGACATATGGAGAGACACCAAGCTGTATAAGTTCGTCTGTACGAATGTAAAAAAGTCCTTCGGTGCAAACTCTGGCCTTAGAAAAGGTCGGTTGTTTGCTATCATGAATCACAGTGCGGCTGCTCCATCTGTCGGGAGTGAGTCATGCTGACGGTGTTTGGCGTAACCGGGGGCATGTCAAGGTTGAAGTGTTTGGGTTTCATGGTGATATTTGGTTCAAAAAGAATTTCTCTGATTAAACTCTGTTATCATGAGCACAGGTCATGCTGGTGAAATCTGTGAGGCTGTTGAATCTAAGAGACTGAATCAAATGGTTTAATCTGATCGCAGACCAGCCAAAACAGTCTTATGACTCCATGTTTTTGCCCACAGCTGAATGCTATTAATTTTCTCACCATGTTCATCTAATTTAACACATTTTGTTTGCTCTATTTGTAGAAACAAGTGTTATAAATGTATTCTTTGAAATTTATCAGTGTTTTGAAACATACTGAAATTATTCTGTGATGGTAAAACAAGCATCCTTTCTCTCAGAAGGCTCAGTTCCTTCACACAGCCAGACAAATCTTACAACAAGCTGCCACCAGGTGAGTAATAATAACCCTGGCATGTGTTTGCTTTAATCGCCTAATCAAGTACTATAACTTTGATTAGGGTCATTGTATAACAAATCACAAGCTGTTTTAAATGGCTGCATACAAAGAGCAGAAGAAAAAGTAGAGGGTGGTTTTAGTAATAAATGTTAATAAGCTGGTGTAAGTGACAGAATTAAATGTATTTGAGCCACTCAAGAAAGAGTAGAGTGGAGAAAAAGTGTGTTGGCATGGCTCTTTAAAAGTAGACAGGAACAGTCACATTTGAGGAATTCTTCCGTGTGGTAACACAAGTGGTAACCAGCGTTAAGGTGCATTACAGTCACCTACTTTTAAAAAGTCAGAATGGAAAGAAACAAATATTATATTAGAGACAATGTATTATTTACACAATTAATATTTCATTTTTTAAATATCAGAGTTATTATCAATACCAGTTATCACTGACATCCTTTGAGGAGAGGTCTTTGAGCAAATTTATCATGTACACTTGATACCATCTTACATGTATTTCAGTTTAATAAGTCTTATGTCTCACTAACATGAAACCTGCAGATCCATCTTCCATTAGCCAATTCATACGAGCTGAGCTGAGCTCCATGATAATGAGAGAGTGCACATGTATGTGTTTATTATACCCATTAATAATAGACAAGGGGCCTCTAGCCTCCCAGACATGCAGTGCACATTTAAGATGTGACCCCTCTGCTGTTAACGAGCTTTCAGGACTCCTCTCCAAAGATGGAGAGTGTCTCTGTGTGACTGAACTCTGTTGTGGGCTCCTGTCAGATGTTTCTAAATGCTAATCAGATTCCCTGTTATTCAGGCCCAGACCTTTAGAGAAGCACCACCAATCACAGCATCATAATTGTTGCCTCTTTTACTACTTAGTGTGCACAAAAGAAGTTAGAAAAAAGGCTCAAGAAAAAAGATTCAATCCATTTCCATTCAAGTCAGAGGAAGAAATACTTTTTTTTTTTCATCAGTGTGAGAGCTTTTACCGTCTCAGCAGTGTGTCAGTTCTGCACAGTTTATTTTAACTTTTGGTTTTACATTTTCACTGTAATAATTAATCTGATATTTAACTTAAACCTTGACTTTTGTAACTAAAGCAGCTGGACTAAATACAGTTTTCTGGTGTGCCCACTATTGTGTTGGACATTATCTTCACTGAGAGTTGTAAATTCATTAATTAGCTACAGCTTCCAGACAAACACTGTTGCAAATGACACATGGAAGGACTAAAAGTGACTTAGCTGACTGACAAACCCTAACCTCTGAGACATATTATTGTATGAGTAGCAACATGGTACACAATGCCACTGTTACAACATGTATTTTAACCCAAACAAATAAAGTTGCAATAGGAAAAAAATTGCTTAAAAATGTAATAGTTGTATTAATTAATTGTGTCACAACAGTAATTGTTGTGATAGTGAGATCTGTCTCTAGGATGAAAAGCACCTTTCAAAACTATAAAACAATCAGACAAAACCATACACTCATATGAACATTAAAAAAGTTAATAATAGCAGTTAAGAACAGGGTCAAAAGGGTGTATGACATAAACTGTTTGGCTGTATATATATTTTGATTTAATGCCTGCTGGTCTTTTATCCTTATTGCAGGGAGTTTTTTTTCGTAAGTTCATCCTAACATCCATGACTAAGGAGTTAATGTAAAGCTCATGTCGCATTCTCAGTGCCATGGACTGATCTTGCCTTGTTTTTCAAATGTTACCCAAGAATTCTTTTAAGCTCTCACTGAGATTTTAAAAACTTTTGTATTGGCAACATGAATAACAGTGGCACAGTTTCCATTAAAAAGTTAAAATGCATAAGATGAAATGTTGACATTAACAGCTGCTTCTGTTATAACGCTTAAATATACTTTGCAGCAAACAGAAGCAACATAATGAGAAACTTGCAAGTAGCCACATTTTTGCTGTGTTCACCCTGTTTCAGTCTCCACTGTACACTCTTTTTTTGTTGCTGTTATTGAAAGGAGGAATGGTGTGACCCTGCAACATTATCCATTCCCATTGTATGTGAAACCAAACTTTACCATTAGGTGATAAGGAAGGAAGAGGTTACAGCAATTGTTCTGAGGGAAGATCTTGTGATTTTTGCCCGGAGCAGAATCCATTCACTTTTTATGAAGAGGAAGATAATTTAGTAAATCTCAGGAACACCCAGACGTCTTTATGAGTTTTTCTGTAACTGATACACCAAGCACACCCATGAAATCCTCTGTTTTGCACCAGAAGAGAATGTCTAGGTGTTGTTGGAGGAGATAACTGAGCCAACCTGCAGAGCTGCAGTACACTTACAGCTCTTTTATGTACTTGTGGGTGTGGCACCTTTTGCCACAGACATGAAGCTATTAAACACTTGAAGGATGTAATGTGGTGTATGTTTCCACTGGATCCTGAAATGCATTGATTCATGATCCAACTCTTTAAGGCATCCCTAAGAGTTTGTTGATTTTCTAAATGGATTACATTTGCAAAATGAATTTCACATGAAGTATCTTGTGAATATGTTTAGGGCTGTCACTCAGAGACTAATGTTTACCAGTGTGGAGCAGTGATTAGCCATAACACATGGGACCAGCTGAAAAACACATGCAGCTTTGAAAAACTTAAAACAACTCTGAGATAAAGAAAAACAACTCTTTACCAGGTAATAAAACTTATCAGAAAATAAAACTTTACCAGAACTCGGGTTATTATTATTGTTACTGGCCTCCATTATCAGGTGTCATTGAGTGTGGGCACTAACCCGATACCATGTGATCTTTTTTTTTTTCAGAAATGATACCCTGCTACTTCCCAACAGTTAATAATTGTATGAAATATTTTAGATTTTTTAATGTGCAAGTGGCCAGCATATGTAAATGGCAAACATGTGTTACTTTAAGCACATCCATACCATAACATCCATACAGGCTTGGGAACGTGCATTGGTTAAAAGTATTACAATATTTTGGTTTTAAAATCACTGGTATCAGATCAATAACCAATATTGGCTGATACTGGGAAGATAAAGGTAGTGAAATATATTGCTTACTTCTAAAAATCCTTCAATGTGTGTATAAAATCTCAATTTACTTCTCTTATTTGGGTTAGCAAAATAATATTTACTTTTGTTATACAAATCATAGCTAATGACTGCAGAGTGGACTGGTTTTGAACACAGACTGTGGAATGAATGATGATGATATAATCACCTGCCTTGAAATGCACAAAGGTAAATTATATCAAAAAACAGACAATTCTCTATGACTGACTTTGCACGGCTTGGTCAAATTTCAGTTGCTGATCC
>JAQNCA010000001.1:13767093-13782538 GCA_029783725.1 Acanthurus tractus
AATTTACTTCTCTTATTTGGGTTAGCAAAATAATATTTACTTTTGTTATACAAATCATAGCTAATGACTGCAGAGTGAGCTGGTTTTGAGGTAAATTATATCAAAAAACAGACAATTCTCTATGACTGACTTTGCACGGCTTGGTCAAATTTCAGTTGCTGATCCATGACACCAGTTATGATTTGGCTTTATGAAGTTTGGTAAACAAAGACTAGCATAAGTTTGCCCTTGTCACTCCACTGGTAGTGATTTAACTCTTCTGAAGAAGGTTATTGGAAAGTAATGAGGCGGCTGGTGACAGATCTGGGCTACGTCTGCTCCTACAGGACACGACAGGCTTTAAGACGCCTGCTAAGAGGTTGTACAGTATCCCACAGGCAAGGTCCTGGGGTCAGCACCCGGCCTTACAGGATTAACACACCTGCCACTGGCACAATGAGGTCTAATGAGCGCACACTGGCGGCCCCAGTCTGCTAGCAGCAGGCCAAGTGCTGTCTGAGCGGCTTGCACCTCAGCACTGGTATTGAAGTCCTGGCTTTTGAGTCAATACCTTCATTAGTGACTTCATGGCAGATCACTCTGAGAGGGCGAACAAAGGCTCCCAGAAACACAAAGTGACACATTCCAGGGATTCGGGAACACTAGCAGGTTGTGCCATTAAAAGAGGTTTATTCCTTTTCTTGACATGCAAGGAATTTGCTTTGACTGCAGAAGGAAATAATAAATTTCAGTGCAATTAATTTGACGAGGTGATCTTTCTTCTCCTCGCTGGTTTGATGAAGTTTGAAGTGGTGTTGACATGTCCCGCTGTGTCAGAGGCATTTTCATACTCAGCACATTTGAAGTTGAAAGTTCACATAAAACTCTGAATGAAAATCAACATGCCTTTAACAGAGTGTATGTTTATTTACTTTGTTTTTGAATTAACAATGACATATTCTGCAGTACATTTTCATCTCATCATCTGGTGTCTGAAGTTGTTTCTGGTCATACAGAACTTTATCTGTTCAGTAACTTAGATATTGCCACAAATTATGGGTAGTCCTGCATAAAACATCTAGGACAGACATCTTTTTAAAATAGTTAATACAAAAAACAATATTTCAGGCCATATTTGATTTATTTTGTTAAATCTTTTTAGATTACATTTTATTTTTTCCATAGAATGTACAATTTGAGCCAAATTTTCATCAGAAACACTGTCTTATTATATCTATATATGAATAAAATTCGAACAATTTAATAAGAAAATATTTTAAAAATTTTGCACCATATTCCTCATCGTGGATATTCTGCAGTACAACCAGTTGAACAGCAATTGAACATGTGGTAAGTGAGTCTGACAGATGCCACTTTCACATTCAGAGACAGTTCCCTCCTCATTTAAAATGCCGGATGTTGATGCAAACTGATGCATAATTTTCCAGAAATTTATCTTGGTAACTATGTACACAACAGTCTTGTGTAAATCCTAATAAACATGACTTTGTAGCAAAAAACAAGTTAATAATTTCTGTCTCAGAGACAAAAAGCTCATGGTCCAGTAGACAGGATGTGCTGACGAAACATTCTTTTAACAGAAAACTGGTGAGTGTGGTTCATCAACCACTTACAATTAAGGTCTCGTGGTGCATCAAGCATACAGCACTGCTCCTAAAGCAAACTAAAAATTGAAGTTTTTATAAATGTGTTTCATAATTAAATAGAAATATGAAACAAAATCAAAAATGAAATACTACGGTATTTTTAATAAGATTAAAAAATATACACTAACCAGACTTTCACTGAAGTATCAGCATTCTATGGAAACACACCACCTGCTGATGTGTGAAAGTCTTCCTCAAGATGCCATTTTATCATCTTGACAGAGTTGATGCATAGAAAGAGTCTCACGGCTCCTTATGGAGTTTTAACAGAGTGACATAATGATTTAGAGGCCATTAAGAGACCTCTGCTACCACCACATGAAACCTGCTGCTCTCTCTGTGAACAGCCAGAGTTGGGGAGTCCTGTTGCTCATAGTGTGTTTCCTTTATCGACCTGCTCCCCTGCCGTTCATCTTCATGACCCCCACCCCCTGGCAGAGAGTCAGATGGCAGTGATGCTTCAATAACTTCAATCTCTAAAAGTGTGACCTGTGAACCCTGTGATGACCTCACAACAAAGCCTGAGACATCATCTTTGTTAGAGCCTGGCGTGTTTTTGTTAGCATGCGCAGGGATGTGAGCTGTGCATGTTTATACATGCCGAGTCGTTGTAATAAAGACAGAATCTTGGATATACATTTGTAATAATGGAGACAAAGAGATGATCAGGTGGGCTGCAGGAGGTTCTGCTGCATGTTAAACAGATAAAAATGTTTAAACTTGTGAATGACATTCCTCAAAACTTTGCGGCTCTTCAACTCAGGCAAGCTCAGCAAAAAGCTTCAGAGAAGAACACTTGAGATTCCTGAATTTCCTTTAAAGTGGCTCCAGAGTTATTGGGACCCTCCACATAATTAAAACTTGACATTTAATGCAACCTCATTCAGTGATACGGGAAACACTTCACTCAGACTTCACCTGTGAAACAAAACACTAAGAATGTGCTCGTGTTGTCCTCTGAGAGTCCCGAACGTAGTACTACATTTGTGCTTGTTTCATGTGAGACAAAGCTTATATGCTGCTTATTTGTCTTCCTCTGTGTAACAAAGTGGAAAATAAAAAGAAAGTGACATGAGAGAGTTGAGCAGTGTGTGTGTCAAGATGCAGGAAGGCTGCCATTCACAGTGTGTGTAATACAGAACTTCCCTTGTTTGACATTGATACTGTCCTAAAATCAAAGAACAAAGACACCTAAAGATGCTTATACATGTTTGTGATCTTGTGGCAACTTAATATCTTTGGGTTTTTAACTGATAAACAGACAAAACAAGCAGTTTTGAAGTTATCTCGGGCTGTAAGATATTGTGTTGGGCATTATTTCACGAGTTTCTAACACTTTGTACATTAAACTATTGATCCATAATAAAAAATAACCTTTGGTTGCACCCCTAACCCATTACATGTTGAGTTATATTGTTGATGGCACTGTTGAGTGTGAATGTGTCTGAAAATCTCCTCTCTTTATCTCCTCCCTGTAAAACACATCTTGATAATTTCTTTTTTTTTTTTGTCCTTTTAAAGAAAGCTCTCTCCATGACCTCAGCTGCAGAACAATAAACATAAATGCACACAGATACATCACAGCTACTGAAATTAGGCAGATGTAGTCACATCAGTTAACATGAGCAGCCTGGAGCAACAAAGCAGCTCTCTGCTGCACAGCACACTGCAGCTGTTATAATTTTCTCTAAATCTAAAACAAAAAAAATTCAAAGCTCCAGTTTCTTGCCAAAAGTTCATGTGGCTTTTCAATAATTTTAAGTTGAAATAACTTACAAAGAGCTTTTCCTTATTGTCACAAACCTGTATCTCACTGTTCAGTAAGGCTGCAACAGTATGAGATTTTCACTAAACAACCATCTCAAAAAATATCACAGTTTCACAGAATACAGTATTGGACTATTATTATTAGCTTCAGTGACCTTAAATGAAGAAAAAAACAGGTTCTTTCTGTTTTTTTTTGTTTGTTTGTTTTAATTTTTGCTCTCCTGATGAATTTCACTAAATTTTATGTCCTGAACTTTTAAAATACTTGATTGTTGTGCTGATAACTTGAAAATGAACTTGGAATGCACATCTGTTTAACTGCACATCACAGTGAATATAAGACAGAGTTATCAATAATTTGAAGTCTCTGAGGAGTAAAAAAGAAGAAAACATCACGAGACTAAATAATGCCAAATCCACATTACTGTGTTACACAGTAAACTATGAATACCTTTAGGCTTTACACCAAAGTTATTCTCCATTATTAACAAACACACACACATACACACACAAAAACTTACATGTGACAGCCATCTAACATTTTGTTTGCTGCTTTGTCTCTCGGTCACTGTATATGCTGAGAAACTGCTTGGCTCATTTTTTATTCTTCTGTTTTGAATAATTCAATATGCCTATAAAGGAGCTTAACGGCTCCCGGGACACGGGGAGTAATGTATACATTTGTGTTGACTTGTGTATCCCAGTGTGTTTGTTTAGTCCTGAAGCAGCCCCTGGGTGAGTTTATCAATGGTGGGAATGCAATACTTTTTTCAGTGTTTTTTTGTTGTACTTTTTGTTTGTTTTAGCACATATAGTCTAGAAATATATCCTGACAGTAAATAATTTCATGAACGAGCAGCAGAATCACATATTCAGACCTCTTCACTCAGCGTAGAGGGGGTTGTCAGCAGCTGCAGAGGACAGCAAGGATGCCACAGACTGTACTGTGTCTCACTTTTAGATTATTGCAGTTTGTGTAAAAAGGCCTTGGATTTTTTACGGCTGCGAATCAAACTCTCAAATTTGCCATCTGTAAACTACAGTGTGAGTACAAATACAGGTTAGCCTGATCAATAACAGCAGCATTCTAAAAGAAAAGCAAATCTGCCACATTTCATGATACATCAAGCTTTTTAAAAAATGTGTACGTATGTCTCTGCCCACCAATTTTACAGCTATTCAGTATTAACCAGTATTTTTTTTTTTCAAATACATATTAATACAGGAATCCTAAGTAGGCATAGGCAGATAAACATTAAACAACATGAAAACATTATTTAGACATTTTGACTGCGTGCGTTAGAAATGCAGCATTACTTACAAATGAAAGGTAAGAGTATTCAAAGGCAGTTATTCACATGCAAGCAGAAAAGCATCCAGGTTTGCTCCACCAAGTTTCAGTGAAGTTATCTGCTGACACAAGCACTGATCTCATGGCAGTGCTTTTTTTTTCACACAACTTCACCACAAAATACTCATTAAAATAAATTATATGCAAAGCAACATGAGACAAGGATTTGCAGTTTTTGTTTGCTATTGTTGTTGCTGAATGACAGTAGTGCCAACTGAGATTTTTTCATTTATTTTCTGAAATGAATACTTGGTGCGGATCATTTTAATCATGCCTGATCCTCTAAAGACAGTTTTGGGTGCTAAAAACAATCTGCTACATTATCTGAACAGCACATCTTTAGCTATCAGTGTCCTTGGAGGGTACTGATACTCGCAGGGCCACAGGACAGTTTCCATAATCACTGCTGAAGAATGCTGAAGCCTTAAAAGGGCTTTCAGTGATGAGGCCTGATTTATCGCCACGGTCAGCAGCGTCTTGGGATTTGTTTTCTCAGCTGTTAAACAGATTCATCAATCTTGCAGAAAAGAGATGAAGAGTTTATTGCACACCAAGATGGAGTGAACAGACTTTAAATATGCCACAAGAATTATGTAACACTGAACTCACTGAATGTCAGGAGTTCAGGAGGAGTGAAAAATGAAGGGAAAGAAAACAAGACTTTTTTTTCCTTCTTGACCTCGCAGAATTACAGTCCGCAGATTGCATCACTGCGCCATCAAATGGAAAGTAATCTCACAGCAAAATGATTGTGAAGAAATAAAATGGTCTGTAACCTCCAAACACATAATTGCTAAGCTGACATGAAAAATTGTCTTTACATAAGAGACGTTCCTGACACTTTGTGGATTTGAAGATTTTGTTTTCACCCCACAGGCAAAGCTGTTCTTGACCTAAGCTGGCTTTTGCTTTATTCTGTTTTCATTCGGAGAAAATTAAGGGTGAAGCCTCTTATTTTTTTAGTAGCTGGAAGATGAAACATGAAGGTTGTGAGCTGCTTTCCAAAAGCCCTGGATGTCTCATGTGAAATACTCTGATTTTCTCTTGATGTTGTTCAACAGCAATCATTCTGTATATACACATGTAATCATCTGGGAAATAAGGCACTTGTGGTTGTGGTTTCTTATCATCTGTGAGAGAGAGGTTATTTGGGTGAAATGCAGACCTCAAATATGGCCTTTGTGTCTCTGTTTTGAATTCAGATATTATTATGTCTCTTAAAGTCTCAGTAAAGAGGTTTCTTTTATCACTCAGTGTCTAGGTCACAGTGAAAACTGAGGTTTTGCACACAGAATAATCCCAAAGACATTTGTGTTTTGGCTGCTGTCTCTGACGCTTATCAGCATAGCAGAGGTGAATCTACCACAGTGATGCGGGTATAATTCATACTTTTGATCTTGTGTCATCTCCTTGTCTTATCAGTTTCCAGTTGAATGCAAAGAGAAAAGTGGGACAAATAAACTCAGGTTTTAAAAACAGCCTTTAATTGTGGCAAAACAACAGCTTTCTTGGCGAGATTATAACCTCCGACAAAAACAAACTGCAGTAGCCTTTAAACCAGTTTAAGAAAAGTGTTATCAAAATATAGACAGATATGGGGATAATTTTGAGGCCATACTAAGATAAATCGAGATTAAATCCATCTGGGAACATGAGAGTATGTTTTCTTTTGCTTCAGAGTAATTATAATCCCTGAGACTGTAAAAATGTTTATCTTTCTTAGTTCAAAACTTGAAAGCAGTCAGATGAACAGTTTAACTGGTAAAATCCTAAACCAGTGACTCCCACACCGGGTGGCTGTCTGAGTCCTGACTGTGCAGAGAGCTTAAGCCAGTGTCTGAGTCGTCGTCGTTCACACTGTGGGCTTTTGACAGACCCCTGGCCTGCTCCACCCACTCACTTTTCCTCTCCAAAGTGCTCGTCATCCCCGTCTTATCACCCGCCCTGTGGCCACATCTCTCCTCACAGGCTGTCCCTTCCTCTATGTCCAAAGTGTTCACTTTCTCCAGCAAATCCCTCATCTCCTTCTCCCTCGCCCCCAAAATCTCCTGGGTCAGCTCTAAATCGCTCCTAATAGCTTCTAAATCCGTGTTGAGGCGCAGACCAATGTACAAACTCGCATCTAGCTGTGTTCTGAGCCTCTCTGCCTCCAAAAGCAGCTCGTTTTGTGATGTGTCTGTTTCGATGCTGGAGAGGGGTGGTGGTGGTGGTGGTGCCCCCACGCCGGGCTCTGTATCTTTGCTCCGCAGCTCCTCTTTTCTCCGCTGCATCCAGCGGTGGTTCAGCTCCTCCTGCACCTGCAGCGCGACGATGTCTATACGGGCTTCCTGCTCCCACAGCTCCTCTTGTAGTTCTACCACCTCATCACACAGCCGGACATACTCTTCAAACTTGGCGAGAGTTTCGGCTGAACATCGTACGTCTCCCTCACGGCTGGGAGCTGCAGCAGCGCCCACTAAATACGTGTCCTGCACATAGTTAATCCCATGTCTTTTGATTCTGTCCAAATGCACCTTGGCCTCGCACCTTTCGATCTCTGAGTCCAGCTCAGTAATCCTTTGAATCTGCTGGCGGATTGTATGGTCCTGAGAAATCACAAGATGTGCCAGAGTTTCCATCTTTTCCGCAGAGGACGCGTCTCTGTGCGCCGCCTGCGCCCTCTTTTTATTGTTAATCTTCTCCAACTTTCTGAATGCTTTCCTGACAATCCGACGCTGTTTCTCAGGTGAGATGCCACCCATGGGATACCCCGACAGTCCCTTGGTGATACAAGGGCTGTGTTTGCTGAGCACCACACGCGCCTCTGCGCTCCGAGCTCCGTGGTTTGCCAGAGACGCCTCGCTTTTCACCAACACAAACTTCACGTTCCTCTGCTCCTCTCCCCACGCGACCCAGAGCCGTAAAATCTTGGTTTTGTTGGGTAAAATCCTCTCGAAGCCTCTCCATTTCTCCACGACACAGTAAGACTGTGAGCATCCCGTGGAAAGGCCATGCTGCGAGTTTTGGTCTTCCAGAAGCACTTTGACAACATCAGCGCAAGTTGTGCGCTTTGACAAGCCGAAGACGAGCTTTTCCTCTCGACAGACCCACACTGAAATCTTATTCTCGTCTAATTCCATCTTGAAATATAACTAAACTGTTCTCCTGATAAATAAAAAACTGTTAGGTTACATTTAGGCAAATCTAAAGTCGCATGGCCGGAGAAAAGCGCATCGTGCCCATAACGCGTGTCCTCCGTGTGCGTGCGCTCGCTGCGTCCTTGACGCATCTGAGAGGCTGCTGGAGGTTTTGGAGGTGCGTGTGTCCCTCTCTGCTCCCTGTGCACTCTTCTGAGGCCAAGTTAGGGAAACAAATTTTCTGCGCCCTCACAAGACTGCTGCGATCACGTGACTGCCAAATGTCAGTGAAGAGGTCCTCATGGCGTGATGCGTAATTTTGTGTGGAAAGTGGCCACCAGCTGGAGTCATGATGGTTTAAGAAAAGTATTGATCAACAGTTTTTACATTATGTAGCACGTTGTAGTTTTAAAGTGTTGTCATGTTATTTTCAATTAGCAGTGTTTAATGGGCTATTAAAGGGTTATGTATAGTGCCTTGTTAGTAAAAATAATTATGTGGCTATAATCTATTAGGACATAAAAAATATCTAAGACTACAGGTGCTGCTACCAGTGTGAAAGATAATTATTTCAAGCTATATTAAAACATATTTGTTGTAGTTTTAAACATATTAAACTACTGTAAATAAAGTGCCAGAAAAATACAACAAAATAATAAAAAAAAACATTTTAAAAATCAGGAAAATCCCTGGACGTGACATAAATCACCATTTTACAAGGACATGTTTAGGAGCTTATCAGAAACACCGTGTTCCTCTGTGTTGTATCTTTGAGACAGACTGGGACTGATAAATGCTGGACTGATTGAATGAAAAACATAGTTTATTGGCGCTCTGAGATTTATTAACCACAAAGAACGCAACTGCCTCTCACTGGTTTATGGGATCAAATTTTGGTACTTGACCCCTGAATCCTCTTTACTCACGCAGCCACCGGTTGTGACTATTCAAATAATGAATCAGCTTAACATTCAGAGAGAAGGCAAAAGAAAACTCACCTCGCTGAAAGAAGAGAGCAGACAGCCACTGTGCTCCGTGCAGTCATCAAGGCTCCACATTTTTTTTTTTCCTGGAACTTAAAACCATTCCTCCTTGTACTCTTTTGAGTTGATGAGCAATTTGCAGAAATCGTACAGAAAGACTTTTGGTTTTGAGCCTTTAGATGGTTTGGTGACCCTTCTGGCCCGGATGTGAATACCACTTTAAGGATGAGAACTTTCAGATTAAAAGCTGCCTGTGTTAAGTGACAGCAGCCAAATCTAACTAACAATGCTGCTTCTTTCCATCAATAATGTTTGTTAACACAGCAGGTAAAAAAGACGTATATTAAAACTGTAAGTTAACAAAGAACATATTCCACAGTTACTGTAGTTCAAAAAGTGAGAACAATTATGTTTGTGCGTTTCTTACTTTGTCACAATCCTAACTATTTCTGCTATTAATTAAATATTTAGATTAACAGCTTTGCTTTCAAATGTGTGTGACTGTGGTTTAATTACACAATTGATGACACATCTCACTGCTTTGTGAACTTCTAGCCTTCTCTCAAAAAGAAAGGACCCATGATGCATTTGCTTTACATTAAGCAATGTCTCCCTCTAGTGATGGTTTCTGTTACAACAGCGGTGCATGTTTAATATGTTCATTTACATGGGAAACAGTGCAGGAGCAGTTAAGTGCAAAGCAAGAGACAGGCTCCATCTACTGTTGATCTGATGTTTTTGCAGTTACAGTTTAATGGACGTAACCTCAGTCTGTATCATATACAAGAATGTCTGTAACACAACTGTGAGTCCGTATTCAAACCTCAGCACAGTTATTATGTAATATGTTTAACTGAACTGAAAACAAAAAGGAGTCGGTATTTTTCAGATTTATTAACTTCAATATTGTATACATACAAAGTATCTAGAAAGCTACAAAATATCTACTATTATCAAGAAGGCATCATAATGTTACGGAGCAATGACAAGACCATATGCAGAACACAGAAACATCGCAGAGCTTCTTTTCTCTCCCTTGCTCCAACACTTTTTACTGTAATGGATACGAAAAAAAGATATCACACATCTGTACCAAGAAAAGCTAAGATATAATTTTGTACAAAGCACCTTTTTACAAAAAACAAGTCTGCACACAAAACCCAAATGTGTGTATGATAACTATATGTGAGCTATGTGAAAAATCACTTTAAAGCCACCATCTGAAAATGGTCATAAAAACAAACAAAAAAAAGGTACCAGTACCTACTCTTCGACAGAATTACAAATAACAAGAGCTAAACTGCTGATATGTTTGTAGCATGATTCTTCAACTTAGCTGATTTAAAAAAAAAAAAAACTTTCTCTTTTAACGTGTCCATTTTCTCCCCAAATGGTCCACCAGACGTTTGTGCCATCAAAGGCATCAGTCCTGCTGTTTTTCATGTTGAAACGGCATGTCAAAATGTACCAGCAGTGCAGCAGCAACATCATTACCATCTTACTGGGTTTGCAATATACAGACAATGTCATCACAAAACCAAGAACAACTGCATACAAGTACAATAAGAAAACAGGAACAATTCACTAAGTAATCAATAAATGTGAACAGATACACAGGGTAAACATAAGAAAAAGCCTATTAAAACTCCACAGTGTCCACAGGACTGTGGCAAAATACTGAATGATTGAACTTTATCTGCATCCACCAGAGACATTGTCTGCAATTATTTAGAGCTTCTTCGGTTAAAATACTCAAGATGATTATATTTTCTTGTAAGAAACAGTAAATGTTTGAGTAGCTATGGTCTTCACGGTAAAAAGTATTAACCTCGACGGCCTCGTCCACATTAGCAGTTGTGAAAAATTTTGTTTCTGAAACAGCATTGTAAACAGGTTCTGGAAATCGTTTCAGATTTATCCACATTTAAACTGGTTGTACTGTCAGAATTACTCTTAAATAAACTTTCACTTTTTGTTCTAAAAAGTAATAAATGATAAGAGCTTGTGTCGGTCCCAATCTCGTCGACATCACAGCTGCGTCTGCTTTCTCAAAGGTAACATTGTGAAGGTGTGAAGTTTTTTTTTCCTTTTTTGTGGTTTTCACATCGTGCGAACGTGCAGTCGCGGGAAAGAGGAAACCATAAAGTCTCCAAAAAGAAAAAAAAACTGTTTTAAAAAACACTTGAACCTGCAAGTGTGCACGGAGCAGACAGCTGCAGTGTTTCTATGACATCCTGCATATCAGCAGGTCTTTGACCTCATGCAAAGAAATAGGTTTTCTTCTAATACATCATTTGTGAAATCAATTTACAATGTAAATAAAAATTACTATATCATTTATTTATTTTTCCAGTTACCAGCTTTCCCCTGCTGTCATTACAATCCTTTAAAAAGGCAATGTGGTGATTGGTTTCACTTGCGTCTCATTTTTGGTCTAGCAACATTTAATTTTTAATTTCTTTTTGATCTTTTTGAAGCTGGAAATTTTAAACCAAAGGCACTTCCTTGCTACCATGTAGGGCATGACAAAAGATTGACTGTATTTCTGTATTTTTTTGGTCTTTTACAACAGGAAATGCAGTCAGTCTGTGTTAATAGTACATGCTTTGAAAAAGGCTGACTTTTTTTTAGGAACATTTCGGGAAATATATCACCTGCATAATAACTGTCACTGTTATTATAACTTAATTTAACACAAATGTACTGCCATTTAACAACAACAACAGAAACTGTATTTCTAGGAGTGTACCAATTATAAGAAACACGATTTCTCAGATGTGAAGATGTACCAAGTAATATACCAATGAGTCATTTTGCCTGTTTCATCCACAAAACTGATTGAGACTTTTAAACAAAGCAAAAAGGGTAATGTTTGAGTATATTCTAAGGCACTGTGTATCTACACTTTGGCAGATAATATTGTGAATTTCTTCCACAATGCAAACATATAAAGAGTCTTTCCCGCATAGAGATCACAGTTTTAGTGGCATCTTTTGGAGTTCACACAGCTATAACATTGTTTAAGGCTGGGGGATCTGTGTAGGCCACAGAAACATGTGAACA
Source organism: Acanthurus tractus (assembly GCA_029783725.1). Classification (NCBI taxonomy): domain Eukaryota; kingdom Metazoa; phylum Chordata; class Actinopteri; order Acanthuriformes; family Acanthuridae; genus Acanthurus; species Acanthurus tractus. The sequence goes on from JAQNCA010000001.1 coordinate 13,779,020, forward strand.
TAGTGTGAAGGCAGCAAACACTCTGGCTTGGAGTCATTACACCGCGGTCCCAGAGGGGAACAATAGTCCAAGAGTATTTCAGGAGGGGGGGGGGGGCAAAGCCACAGCGATCTGAACACGGCCTTCTGTCTACAAGTGATTTATAGTGTCATGATTATTTAAACTGTTGTTCTAAAAACCACAGACCTAACAGGGAAAAAAAATAAAGCATCACTAAGGCAAGTTCAGGGAAGGGAACAAAGTGCTCTTGGAAAAGAGGAGAGTCCGAGTCATTTGAAGCAGTACTTTCACCCGTCTAAAACCCAATTAACCCTCTTAGCGGCTGTCACAGAGAGAGACTTGTTTGCAGCACAGAAACGCTTAGCAGGTGGTAAGACTTCCTACATTTATGGAGCAGATGCAAAATGATTGTAGTATTTTCACAGTGCATTCATTCTGTTAGTGTCTAAGACTTGGAGTGCTTCGACAGGGATAAATGTACTACTGAAAGCTGAGTTGTTTTTAAAGAAATAACAGCAATTTTGCAATATTCACGGCCACTTGCTTCCAACTACTGTCTTTGTAGTGTTGTGTTGTGTTAGTTTGTTTCTTTGGAAAATCTAATGGCTGTGGGTGCATGTCTGTATATCGACAGTATGTATGCTCACAAAATTAAGAACTACAAACATACAAAACACAATCAAACATATTACACAGACCACATGAGGCCGCTGACGGAAAAGATCAACATCCTCTTTTTTTTTCTTAGTCTAAATAACAAAGCAGAAAGAGACAACACACACATTTCCATTTACCAAATCAGTCTAGTAAATTCTTTAAGAACGGCCACATTTATACCCAAAGGAGACCAACTTAACATATTTTAAACAAGAATTCCCATATTTTAACATAAAACAACTGTACCGCAATTCACAGCTGCAGTCAATAACAAACACTTTATATTAAAAACAAATTTATAACAACTGACTTCACCCGATACATGACAGAAAAGCATTGTAGGTGTGACTTTCTGGTAGAGGCACTGCCACTTGTTTTGAGGTTGGTAAGTCTATGAAAAGAGGGGGATCGATTCGGGGGGGGCTTGGAGCCTCTCATTCCTTTACCAGTCTGTAGATATGATGCTGGGCGCCATGCTCACTGTTTGACACTTCAAACACACACGCCATACATAGCAGCGTTTCCTGGGTGTCCCTATTTGTCACCACCTGCAAGAGAGGAGACAGTTACTTTTTAGCAAGAAATATACACTGCAATCTTTTAACTGCAGAAAAGGGAATTGCAGTCTTTTACAGCAAAAACATTAGTGCAGAAACTAAGGACCAGAGTCATGTTTCCTGATAATCGGAAGACGAGAGTTTTAATGTTTTTTTTCAATAAATTTTGAATTTTTGCACATTTTCTAAAAGCAATACTCGAAAGTGAGTGGATGTGCATGCCATTCAGGCAGCTCTCTGTGGTGCTGAGGCGAAAATTGACTACACTTTATGGTTAACTTGTTTTATTTAACTTCTTATGAGGCCATGTTATGTATTAAAAAACATAAATTAAAAGTTAAAATGTTAAAATTAAAAGTATAAAGGTGGTAAAGAAGCTTTATGTAGCCTAATATGCAGCCAACGGACTGTTCAGACAACGAAATATCAGGGGGCCAGATGCAGAGAAACTTAGTTTAAAATTATACTGTGTACTAACAATTACAAATACACAGATTTGCATTCTTTCAGTCAGATTATAAAACTGTGTGCACACCAGATTCTGGATTATGAATTTCATTTAGAAGCAGGCACACAGTGCACAGCTGGGGTTATCTACTACCATTAATTTATCACATGTAACTATGAACCATCAGCATGGTGATACCTCAGTCATCATCATCAATAAACCTAAGGAGGATGATTAATGATTGACCTATAGAGCTCATATAGAAACAAACATTATAACATGCATCACATTTCTGCATTAAATAGAAGCTCATTAGCAGAGCTACAACGACTCCACTATAGATATTAATGGATAAAATTTTTCCTTACTTGGTTTAGAATAAAGTTTATGAATGTGCCTCTAGGTAACATTTAACAGATTGCTGTGAACAGAGCTGTAAATAACACAATCTATAAAGCCTGCAAACAACCTAAACAATATTTTATTCTATGGTTACCTTCCTAACCTTACATTTCATCGCACCCTTATCATTTCACACCCAGTGATTTCTTGAAAAACGTGTAAAAACAGTCTTAAGTACGCGTGAGGCACATTCTCACTGACTCACAGTCTTCTTTTAGAATTACCAGTTTTTATGTGGGAAAAGGCTTGTGCTTGTTTTTTATGCATAGACATCGTTTCTGCATCTGGATTCAGGAATTTAATTTGGTTTTCTCCAAATTTCAGAGCTGCTTAAGATGCTCTTAGCCTTTCTTGAGGTGGAAAAAGGCACTCATAAGTCTACAATGACGTCTAAACTATTTTTTTTGTGCAATGTTTCATTGGCAAAAATATCAGATGGATTTTTTGATAATTTTGGCCTTAAGCTTACTTCCTGCTTTTGAGCCCTGTTTGCTATTTTGCCACAGCCCCACACACAATTAAGAGTCTTTTCTGTCTTTGTATTTATTTTGCGCTCAGTAGTGGTGATTGACCCTCTAAGGCCCCATGTGATGGCTAATAACAGGGGTTCCTGCCTCCTCCTATCCTCCCTATTCCCCTGCAGATTATAAAGGTCCTCACACTGGGTTTCATCCCTTGTGGAATGACAGCAATGCAGGACCAGTAAGAGGAACTCATCTCAAGGCCCGGTCAACCCCCCGACACCTTTTGTTTTATAAAGCCAGCTGGAGCCAGCCTGACAGCAAAGAGAAGAAGAAGAATGAGAGTCCTGGAGAGGGATCTTGCCCACTCAGGTCAGTAAGGTGATTACCAATAAGATAGTGAAGTTCTCCAGCACACTGTTCATCATATATTTCTCTGGCAGATGTTTTAGCTTATGGATGAAGTTGATCATGTATTCACACATGGGAGACCGGCTTATCCGGTATACAAAGCGTCCATTTTCAAACCGGGCATATTCAGTCTGAGAAAAAAAAGAGAAAATAATGAGCATGTTGTGGGATAAAAAGTAACACACAGCAGGAACTTATTCAGGATGGAGAGACTTGAGTTCATACCTCCACTTTCTCAACCACCTGCTTGCCAAAGGAGCAGACCTTTGTCGAACATGTGATGGTCATGTTCTCCGAGCTCTCATACTGACTAGTGACTCCGTAGAAAGATCCAGTATCATCTTGGATGTTGCAGTTCAGATCAGCCTGAGAGCCAGAGACAAAAAGAGAGCATCCACTGGGGATTAATAGTTTTGCACAGCAAGCCAATCTAAAGAGAGGTAAACAGTGCACTGAAATGATAAAACAAAATACTTTGTGACATTGATAAGTATTTAAGACTCTTCCAATTTCATATTAAAGAGTGAGCTGTGCACACCTGTAGAGGGACAAGTTACATGATAAGGCAAGACTTAAATATTTA
>JAQNCA010000001.1:13789502-13800813 GCA_029783725.1 Acanthurus tractus
ACACACACACACACACACACACACACACACACACACACACACACACACACACACATATACACACACATACACACACACACACACAGATTAATGAGGGGTCATTAATTCGTGTTGAATACTAGGAGTAAAGCAAAGTGTGAAAGTCAAAACGTATAGTTGGTTCCCCAAGAAAAGAAGAAAATGGCACACAGGCGGAGTGTCCTTTGATTTACAAGCATTACTTCATAAAATACCTTAAATTACAGGTCAATATTACACAAGATTACTTCTTTCACAATGCTTTTTCTCCCATTTTAATCTGTTATTCTGAAAAGCTTTCTTCAGCGATTTTAACAGATTTCACTTTTGCTGAAATAACTGACAAGAACGCTTTGAAATGACGACATCTGAACTGGGAGGAAGGAAAGCGGCTGACAGCCACGGCATTGTGAGATCCTGGAGTTAACAACTGATTGAAGGGAGAACAAGAAAGCAAAGAGGGCATCGCACAAAACAGCCAGCCGCCATCAGACCGATTTGCTAGGACCTTCAGCTCTCAGCCACTCACCAACAGCCAATGCCAGCATGCTTCCCAACATCTGCATTTGAGTTGTGTTTTACTAAATTATTTAATAGATAGGGAGTAAAAAAAAAGAGGTCTGACTAGTAAATGAACCGCGCCGTAGTATTGGCTGGTGCTAGCTTATAACAACTGGCATTAGTGTGTACACGAGCCGAGAATTTGCAGGAAATATTTTGGACCTTATAAATACATAGCTGTTCCTCTTCTGGACCAAATGAACATAGTCGCATTGTAGGTCTGTCGGTTCATGGTTTGGACCAAAGTATCGCATCAAATTTTCCATTGATTGCTCTAAAATTTGTTACAAACACTCAGGTCCTCAGAGGATGAAAGCTACTGATGTTAATGGGCCACCCGATCTTTTGTCTTACACCGGTATGAAGTCGACCTTTTTGGATTTTAGTAAAATTTCAACAGAAATCAGAAAGATTGCGGTGAAATCTGGTTCATGCATTCATTTACCCCTGATGATAAATTGAATTTACCTTGATGGTCCCCTGAGTTTTCAATTAGTGCCTTTATTAGGTCACATTTTAATTGTTCAATACTTTCGTTAGAGCCAAACATCCACTAAACCCCTTTTACACATCAGCCTCAGGTGTAATTTGAGTTAAATTTTTAGCATGCAAACAAGCTTAACTATGATGGCAAAACCATGGTTAAAATTAAACCTGCTCAACATCAGCATTTAGGCAAGTTTGCCGTCTTGGATTGGTAATCCACAAGCATTTTTAACAAAAATCTTGACCAACCACTTCGCGTAGAAAGTGGACTTATTGGACATTTAAGTCTCTCTGGCGTGATGGCAAATTTTCATATGTTAGCTCAATGATTCTTTGGTAGAAGTTATTAGGTCAATGTAAGACAAATAAAATGCCAGTTTGACTCAAAAACAACAGAATATGTTTGTATGGTTTTACATTGATTAATGAATATGTCACCCAGATGCATCTTCTAGTGCTGAGGCAGAAAAATTAAATCAGGGATGCTCACCGTCACTTTTTTGCATGTTATCAGCCTATGTTTTTAGTTATTAGATGTAGATAGCATAATAACATAAATTATAATTTAAAAAAACTATGAGTAGAATTTTTTTGTAGGCATGCTTGAGATTAATCTATTTTATTATTTTTAAAAAATAGAAATAAAATAACAAAATGTCTGTCACTATTTTTGCACTGGAGAGGATGAGCAGCTGCTCTCAAAGCAAAGGCCTGTAAAAGATAAGTGAATAAATGTAGATGAAAGTAGACAAGACAACAACAGCATGTATGAGTAGTGGTGAGATGAGATGAACTGAGACGGTGAGGGTGTGTGTTAGAAAATCTGAGCAGACTTCAGTCAGAAAAGGATTTGGGTTAAGGGAAATCAGAGCACCAGGCATTCACTCTGTCACCACGGGAAACAGGAAGTTAAGACGCACAGCAACCAACAAGCCCAAAAGCAGGAAAGCGCATACCTTTAGCTTGGAATGAAACTCACGAGATTTCCTTCTGGCAAGAACCTGAATGTGACTAGACACCTGCGGGGTAGGGGAGGGGAGGAAAACAAAGGAAGAGCCTGTAACCATGGCAATGAAAAGCCCCCTGCAACTGGGCAGAGCCAGACGTACCTTAATGGCAGCTTGGATTTCTCGAACTTTCTTTCTTGCTAAGACCTGTATGTGACTAGACACCTCCATTAAAAAAGAGAAAATGGAAAATAAAAAAAACAAGAAAAACCAAAGGAAATACAAAGTGGATAATACATTTTTGTTTTTAAAAAAACACTTTAAGGAGTTAATGTGCATGACAGAAGCATCTCCTAACCACACACCAAGCTAACAGCCAATAAAGTGTTATGCTGTGTGTTGTCGTCACTTAAGTGAACTGATTAAGGAGGATGCAGGCCCCTTTAACACCCATTAAGAGCATCCAGATGTGATCTGCTGTGTGCTGAATGAGAATTGGCTAGTCTAGTATTCTTACGGGAGTTGGGCGAGGCATTTCAACGGCCAAGTTTTACCCCTGACGTCCACACAGTTCAAGATTATTTAATATTCTCACATGAAACATTCAGCAGTGCAAGCAGTTTAAAAGACAAGTGATGTACGTTGATGAGGTTTGAGGTGTAGAATTACACTCTCCTCAAGCACTTTTCACACAGATCACCGTTTTCTTGCAGAAACAGGGTGTCTTAACAAAACAGGCATCATCAAGTGCTACTCTGGGCAAATGTTTACATAATTATTTGCTATTCAGGTTTATACACACAGAATCCAACATCTTTGCATTTTAAAAAGTTGGGCATTTTCTCTATTTTCCAGCATTTTATAGACAAAACAAATCAGAAAATAATCTAACCCTAACCCAGATAAACAAATAATAACAGTAAAGGCTGTGATTGTTTTTACTTTTGATTAAATAATGATTGTTTTCAGGAAATACCAGAAGATAAAAAAAATTTAAACCATAATATCTTAAAGTTCAAGTTGACACATTTAAATGGCAAGCTTTGTCCAACTGGTGGTATAAAATCTCAAGGTTTTCAGTTTACCATCGAAATGACTGGAAATATCAAGTGAAATTTAGAACTTGAGAAAAGGAAACTAGTAAATTTGACGATTTTTTTCTGTAAATCACAACTATAATAAAATGACTCAATTATATGAAACTGTTGCTGATCAGCTTAATTCTGACCGATTAGCCATTTGAGCTGCAGTTAAAATACTTGTCAATTACAGTCCTAACATAAATAAAATAACGATTGCACATCACACTGCTGAACTAACGATAAAAATAGATGTGTGTCTTCTTGTGCTTCTCTCATATTTACGGTGCTCTAACATTGTCAGCATTGAGTTTTAAAAGGAGAGTAAAGAATAAGATGAGATAAAGTAACTTCTGTAACTTTGTCACAGGCCTTTTTATTGCTTACTACTGTTCCCTGTTTTCCAGCCCGTTCAAAAGGTCGAACGAGACACTTAAGGAAAAGAACATGATAGAATACTAGTCACAGTTAATGGAAAAGAGGTCAATTGCCTATTTTTAGCTGGTTTACCCTCCGTGTTTCAAAATACCCACATAAATGTGCTAATTTTGGCATTAAATGACTTTGTTGTATCTTAGAGTAAACAACTCTCTACTCTCTGATTCTTTGCAGAGCAAAAGAGTCACAGAGAGAGACACTACACGGCCTTTCTGGTCCAGACTGATCAATTCACAAACACACAGTGATCGAATGTCACTGTCGACACTGGCTTGTTTATCATTGTGACTAAAGGCAATGGTCATACAGGGAATTTCCTGTTTAGAGGGAAGATCAGTGAGTGGGTTACTGAATCACCATCAGAGCTGCTCATTACCAGGTAATATGAACACAAGAATCAACCATACCTTATAATCTATTTAATACTACAATTCCTAAGACATACACATATATAAGGGAAAACCTAGGGCCTTAAATTCTATATTATTTGTATTACATGATTTATAACAACAGTTTGATTTGGGAATCAGAGTTCACCTCTGTGGGGGGAGTGTATGGCAGAAGACAGGATGCACTTTCCAACACTGACTGCAACAAATTATCTCTTTGATTAGAGATCATACCAATCAATTAAGGCTTCCAGCTTCCTTTTAGTAAAGGCTTCTACTCCAGCCAAGTGCATGACCTTAATGATTTAGTCACGAAAAGGAATACTTGCATTGTTAAGTTACAGTGGATGCTCTCTTTTCAAATGACAATGATGATGTTTTACGTAGCGCTCTATTGTAGAAAACGAAAAGCTACACTTCTAGTAAAAGGTTGACATCTTGAATGTTAAAACTTCGAAAAATGGGAAATGAAAGACTCAGTTTCTACTTAACAAACCCTCTACAACAGTTTTTGTATTTGTATTATGTGCAAGTAAAAGTGACAATTTGGAAAATGTCATAACCCAGGGACATCTTTTCATGTAATACAGCAGTGACAGGGGCTTTCTTAGCCTCTGAAGTCTCCTGGACAACTAAGCATTGTGTTATATTCTCTACCTGGCTTTGTTTTTGTGTGCAGCGACAAAAGCGAAACGTTTAAATTCAACAGCTCTCTGACACTCATGCAACAGACATTTCTCCTCTCTTGTCTTACCTGCTTCCGAGTCCTCGTCTTCCCGGTCCGAAGTTTGATGTATCTGGCTATTAGCTCATTTCGACCTGCAGGGACATAAAAATAAGATTTTGGTTTTAAAATATTCATGACAAAAAACATTTACAGATAAACTCCAAATATGGAACAGGAAAGAGAATTTTTGAGAAATCTTGTAGAAAACACACGCCATGGCATTTGCGGTTGCTTGTGTATCAAGGAGTAAAACTGTCTTTGATTTTATTTATTTTTCAATAAGGTTGAAGTGGTTGACATTAAAATGTAACAGTAATTAATTAATGTTCTTAAAATCTAGAAAAGTCAAATACATGTCAAATTTTTTTGTGATTTGTCTAAAAACATACAGTTTGAAAATAAAAAATAAAAACTAATTTGTGGCTTTACTCCCAAGTAGTCATCATATGTTCATTCATAAGGTTTTCTGTAAAGAAGCACTAGGATTTATACACAGAGCTCTGAACTATAAGGTCTATAATCATATTTTGAGTGCATGCAAATCAGCAGGTATGTATGTCTCCTAAACAAACCAGATGCAGTTTCTCTGTGAAAACAACATGTGACATTAGCATGAAAAAAAGAAAAACTCGCAGCAGCACAGCCTTTCAAATTAATCTAATTCAATCTCATTCTCTTCAAAGCCTGACGCTTTGAAAGGACACAGACCTAGCTGATCATACTATTACAGAAAATAATGGCAACTGAATATATTGGGTTTAAAACAGTGCAGCTCTGACTAAATTATAATTAAAGCATACTTTTGTAGAGATTTCCAATTAACAACGGCTTCAAACATTCTTCTACCCTCAGCTCAGCTCTAATTGCTGTAGCGATGCACATGACCCCTGCTTAGCCCTTTCATATGGTAATAACATCCCGCCAACCAAAACTATTACACAAATTATAGGTAAGGAGGTCCTCTAATTATGTGTCCAGCTGTAGCCAACCAATGCCATGGATCTGCGCTGCTGCTGCTGCTGCATGAAATGCTCAGAAACCTCAATGTAATGACACGTTTTTCTACATTCACTTCATTATCAATAAAAGGCCTCACTTTTGTTATGACACAATTGGACCGTAAAACATGGCAAATGTGCTAATGAGCCGTATCTTAGGTAATCAGTAGAAGAGGCATTTAATGTTTACATCACGGATCAAGGAATGTGACACAGCTTGAGAGTACGTCTCCAAAGGTAGAAAAGAGCAGATGCATTAATGCATAAATCCATGTATGAGAAAAAAAGTGATAGATGTGTTTCTATCTGCTTATTGTCTGTATGATGGAAACATAAGGCAGTAAGCATAAAGCATATTCTTGTGAACCATTCAAGGGTGCTAAATGAAAGTCACAGTTGATCAGCGTGTAGAAGCTTAAATAACAACTCTTAAAACACCAATATGTCCACACAACAGTGCTGTTAAATTACTGTTTCATTGTTTGGACCATAAAATGTTGGCAAATATTGAAAACAACTTGTATGAGTTACTGATGACTTTAAAAAAGGTTTTCATTTGATCAAACTTTGCGAGGCAGATGGATTAGTGATCATCTCATGATGTTTAAAATAAACCTGTGGTAGGTGGTCAAATCACCTGCTAGACAGCTGGCCTGTCAGGTTAGTTTTATCCCACAAACACGGCAAAACCCAAACATGTTCAGCTTCTATCAAAGAAAACAGAAAATATTTACATTTGAGAGTGTGGAGCTAATGTGTTTTTGCCATTTTTGTTCTCAAAAATAACCAAAATTAGTGTATTATTGAAGTTGTTACAATTTTCTCTCTTTTATTTTATGTCCATCAACCAATCGATGTATCAATCAATTGCTTCAGCTCTACCTTTTCTTTTATACCCTCTACTTTTTTAGCTCGATGTCAGTGGATGCAAGAAGTGTGTGCAAATGATTTCCTTTCAAAACTGCTGCAATATTTAATCACACGAAAATTGAAATGGGCTTGAGAAAGCAAATTTTCATATTGATAGAGATATAGCATTTTTACGGGCTTTTGCCCATCACATTTAAAGTTAAAATCTCACCATTTGTCAGAACAGAGTGAGTTAAATACAAACAGAGTACAAACTTGTCTACAACATGAGATCCTTGGTACCTGCAGCACCTGTTAAATGTGCCACACCCACACCTTTTGTTGTTCTGCTGAATGGTGTGTGGAGGAGGGGTGGGCTTTGACATGGAGCTGCAGTTTGTTACAGGTTGACCCTGAAGCTCATTTGTACATGAACATTTAAGGGAGGCCAGCCTGAGTGAACTCAGTCACATGACTTCACAGGACAAACAAACAACATCTGGGGATTTACAATTCCAGCCTGCTCGTCCAGTGCGCCCTGCAGTGCAAACTTTACCAGATTAAGCGAGGGCCTGCACTATTTTCAATGTGTGGAAACATAACATTTCAATACAGGCATTGATGCAAACTCATGATTCCCAGATCAAAGCACACAAATGGCCAGCTGAAAGCTTGCTTACTGTTGAATTATTCATTCTTTACAGCAGGCTGAAAAAAAGACTCAATGGGTCCTGGCTGGGCTGCATTTTTCCTTGTCTGTGCTTACACTGCAAAATGACAATAGCAAAAAAAAACTGACTATCCACAATCAAATCTAAAACTGCTTAAGATATGACTTTACAAGTTTGCAGAAAATTACCTTTTTTAAAAAAATTAACATTGATTTCAATAACTTTTCATTTGCTGTAAAAACTAAAAACCTAATAGGTGTAAGACAATTTCTTTACTAGTTTGATGAAAACAGTGTATGATGTCCAGGTTGTTAAAGTATAATGCAACCATAATAAAAGACTCTGATATTTGACAAGAACAGCCAGAGCCCCAGTGTCTCTAAAAATATACAAGTGTCAGGAATATAGTGAAACACATGTAATAATATCCACATAAAGTTAACTTATTGCTTTTAAAGGCTAAGACATGTTGCTTTTAAAACATTGGTGAGATTCTAGTGCTATAATTGATACTAACAAGTAAAATTACCAGGCTTGTTCAGCAACTAAATCTCCATTTAAATGAACACTGAGTGCCTGAAATAATATTTTCTTTACAATTTGTACACTGCCTTATATACAAAAATTCATTTGAAGTACAGTGTGTCATTGGTATGATTCCTTAGTTTTCTTATGATCAGTTCTGTCTACTTGGCGCCTTGGGGGCTTTTTAAAATGTCTCATATTAGTTCAGAAAAATCTTCACCACTGCATCAGTCAGATAGTTCATGAATGTTGAAATAAGTTCTTAAGTGAAGTCCAGCAGTTGCAGTGAGGTCTGGAAAGTGGCTAAGAAAATTAACCCTTTATGTGGCGTTCCTGTCACTCAAAGCAGCAGGAATAGGATTAAATATTTATAATGCGACCTCTGAGCAGATTTGTTCTGTAATGCAGCTAGAGAAGCCCTCCACCCGGCCAGAGTGAGACTCCTCTGAATCTCAATGACTCTGGAGGATCTGCAACATATGAATGGCACTCCAGCAGCAGCCCCACAAAGACATGGTGGCTCAACTTTCTCTAGACCCTCACCAAGTAGATTTCTCATTCAGTCAGAAATCCAATTTAGCTCTCTGCATCCTCTTTCCAAGGAACCTGGGACAGACTCCCTCTGTTGTGAATAACAATGGAGTGTATTGTCACAGTCTGCTGTGGACCAACATTAGAGACTCCTCACCCAGAGAAAAACCCCAGAAGGCCTTCAGTGTCCAAATAAACTAAACTCTACAACATAACAACATGAAAAGCAATGCATCTTCAGACATACTTTTGCTGCAGCAGCTGCCTTGTTTTTCTGCTTTTCTGCCTCTGCTCTGCCACCCACACCCATATCTCTTCTCTTGAAATGCATTCTTTACTCAACCTTCATCCAAGAAGAGCCATTTCAAAGGGATATATTGAAATATCCATCTGCAGTAAGGCTGAAACTAATAATCATTCTTATTATCAGTTAACCGATAGTGATAGTTATTGTAATCAATTGGTCAAAAACACCAATTGCAATATTGTAAAAAGCAAAGGATGAAGGCTTGTTGAAGCACTACTTAGTTGAAGCTTTTAGCATAGTCCAAAGATGTATGGTAAAACCTGCCCTGTCCTCAGGTTTAGAGCTTCCTCAGGTGTTGCAGTGTTTGGTCCGGTGTGAGAATGTCAAAACTGGAATTTTTCTTAAATGCTAAAGTGCTGAATGATACAATGCTGGTCTAATTGCAGGCATGATTGGCCACCACAGTATGACTTTGGGTTGCATTCCTCCAAACGCTGATTCTGTTTCAACTGTTCCCCTCGGAGCCACTGTGCTTTGTTTTGCTTTTTCTTTTGGCACCCCTGCCATTCTAACCTGGCATTGATGCATTACCTGCATTTAACTGAATAGCAGGATTGGCACTTTTGGCTCAATGCCTGATTTGGTCTGAATACGGCTGTATTCTTGTTTAACGCTTAAGTCCTAAAAGCACAATATTTAGATCATGTTTTAGTCTTCCTGAATTTTGCATAAAACAAAATCTACCAAAATTGCGAAACATACCCAAGTTTGTAAAGAATTTATTTACTCCCAAATTCAAATTCAATTCAATTTAACATCACACAAGACAGAGTGGCAACAAATCCTCACAACTAAGAAGTTGAAATGGGAGAATTTGGGGTAGGTTTGCAATAAATCTGATTCATTTTCTGACAAAAGTGTAAAAATGCTAATATTCATCGTCTATAAAACATCTGGCCTCTTTTGGCCTGATACTAATAGAGTCATTGGAGACATTGGAATGGTGTGATGGATAGCTTAACCCCCCAAAAAACATTTAACAATTGTACATGACTCTGCTCCATCCTTCTTTCTTCCACTAATTTTTCTACAATTTGGCTACTTATTTTGCCGTTTACCATTCACCACTGTGGGCTCCTCAAATAACCAACTCAAATCCAAGAACGATGTCTGTGTTTTTTTTTTAGAGTTAGTCCACAATTGATGCAGCCATTTAAAACCCAACAAAACAAAATGAGGTTCTCATCCTTGACTTCTCTCCTTCTTCACTGCTAACTCTAAATACCAGATGGAAAAAGAGTGCAATCATCCTCTGTGCTGATACAGGTGTGATTCAGTGTAGTTATTTGTGAAATGCATTTATGTCCTCAAACTCTGAAAAAAAACTGTGTTCAAGCATTAGTCAGTTCAACTGTAAGAGCCATTAGAGCCACTACACAGCTTCTTGTTATATTATTTTTTTTTCAGCCATGCTTCCATCAGCCTTTAGATATTTTGAGCTTTGCAGTAGAACAGAAATGCAGACGAAAATGAGGTATTTCAATAAAGAAAAAAACAGAGTCATGCCATTACTCTTAAAACACAACATAGCTTAAGTTTATATTGCCTCCTGGTTTATTAGGGCTTGTGAAGAAACTGATTTACCCTGACATTGCTACAATGACTACTCCCTGTGTGATTTTTGAACATCAGACTGAAGCCTTTGGTCTTCATAATCTACTGAAACCAAAAACCTGACCTGTCATGTTAAATGATTTAGACATCTAAAAAATGCTGTTATCAAACTCTATCGAGGCTACACTTGAAGTATTTAAAGGCCCTGAGAACAAGTCAAAATAGTTGTAGATTAAATTCCTGTTGGTCGACTGCTCGATTTATTGACTAATTGTTTCAGCTCTACAAAGGGAATGTGCATTTCAATCTTTTTTAAAATCCTACTGAAAGATGTTAGGACTTGTAGCTAACATATCTGTATTTTAAGCAAAGTATATTTCTAGAGCATAAAACATGATTAAAAAAAAAAAGTATTCAACTTTTTTCTGGTCTTTAGTAATAACCAACAAGTCCTACTCAATTCCCAAGAGTTGGTAACATTTCACTTAAACTACATATTTTATTTCTGCATTAAAACATGTATTACAAAATAAATGCAGAATAAAGTAAAAGAAATGCAAATCTATACCGCAGATGACCTGTTTTTTCATCATTTTAAATTTCCACGATAAATTTACAGCAGCAACCCTATTCAAAACACAAAAGCCTGTCACTGAATTCAGTAGAAAAGTCTTCTTGCACCTGTGTAACATAAGCACTGAGGCTAATTTAAGTAATGGCATATTAAACAATTTAACTGGCTTGTTACTTCCTTTAAGCAGCAAGAACAATACTTTACTGCTCTGCTCCATTTTTTTTTCTTTTCCTCCTTTTAAAAGCATCCATTTCCTGTAACAGCACTTTTTTTTCTAATGCAGGCACCACCACAGTCACATCTGGCCCAGCACTCTGCCATGAGACGGCGCTGGGCCTGGCTGAGAATCAGTCGGCAGATTGCCTACATGTGTGTGGCTTCTACCACTCAGCTGTCTCTCTCTGCAGGGCCTGAGAGGGCAGCTTCACAGAACAGAGAGTACACGTGATGCTGCTCAGATTGTAGGAACAGATCTATCCTTAACCCTTCATTCAACTCTTCAGTTTTTCCTCGACACTTGTAAAAACATGGTTAAACAGTGCTTACATCGGAAATGTGAATGAAACAGACTGGAAATCAGACTCGTGACAAGGCATCCCTTGTACCCGACGTTAGACGTGCAATAATTAGCTACATAATAACTGATTAATCAACTGG
>JAQNCA010000001.1:13800913-13837761 GCA_029783725.1 Acanthurus tractus
ACTCGTGACAAGGCATCCCTTGTACCCGACGTTAGACGTGCAATAATTAGCTACATAATAACTGATTAATCAACTGGTTGACTACGAACACAATAATGTGGAAGTTTTGAAATGCTGGTCGGACAAAACCAGAAAACTACATCTAACAATGTGACATGGGGCTTTAGGAAACTTTGTTGAGTGTTTTTCAGCATTTCTTGCCATTTTACAGTAGTTAGGTTAGTTCCAGCCTTTCCAAAAACACTCATTTCTAAGGGAAGCAATTAATATCTAATACACTGCAGTTGCAATTAAACATTGATTTAATTGAGTCACAGAAAAAAGTGTCAGTGATTTTGACAAAAAAACAAACATTATCTTGTTTAAACATCTTAAATGTGGGTCATAATCTGTTGTATATCATACAAATATCATACATTTTTTATTTTTTTTATTTTAAACTGCTAGTCAGCTATGGGAGGCAATTTGAGCCCCCCCAAATCTGGTTGATAGTTTTCATCAATTTTCACTATTATTTATAATTAATTTATTAAGAGAAATGATTGACGAATTTATCAAGGGCTTATTCATTAAATCTTGTTAAACAATCAATAATAATAATAATTAAACAGAGAATGTTTCTGTAAGATGATTTCTCCTTTCTATTTGGTTTATTCCACTTTAAAAGTTATGTGTACCACAGCCCAGTTTGCTTTTGTTCCTCTATGTGTGTGTGTGTGTGTGTGTGTGTGTGTGAGTGTGTGGCTGTGTGCGTGTGTGTGTGCGTGTGTGTGTGTGTGTGTGTGTGTGTGTGTGTGTGTGTGTGTGTGTGTGTGTGTGTGTATGTGCGGTGAGCCAACACAACAGTCCCAGCTTTCCTGTCATCCGTGATAGATGACTCAAGGGTCTCAGGCAGACATTAGCATCACAATAGGCTAAACCAACAATATGAAGGCATTCGTCCCAGGTTTTGGGAATAGCAGGCAAGGGCAGGAAGCCTTTTACTTGCAATATCAATGGGAACCCTCTGCTTGCCAAGTGAAGGAGAACCTGTTACTAAGAAAATTAACAGTGCCCTTTTAGGAGGGAAAACACCATGCCATTAGTTTAGCATTAAGTTAGCTGGTGGGCCAAAGACTACGCTGACAACTAGCTTCCTGTGTGGTGAAAAATTTCGCAGGAATAAATTACACATGGCTGCTGAGGTGAGAACACAATATGTAAGTTACGTAAGCTTAAACAATTACAACTAAATATAAAAGGTTTGCAGCCTGCTAGACCCAGCAGGTGTTTCCTGACACCTAGCACCAATATCTTTAGGCTTGTATTCGAGTACTTTCTCTCTATTTCACAATAATGCCGGCGTTCTAGTCCCTTCAGCTGGGAAATCTCTTGTGCAAGTCAAAAGATGAATGTCTGCTGATCATAACATCTGACTGCAGTCCACCATCTGCTTGTTGAAAGTGCTTTAACTTCCTGTATTGTTGGACCCTCGCACTGGAAGCGTGGATCCATAAGAAAGACTTCAAGGCCAGACGTCGCATGCGTGACGCCACAATGATCACAAACACTAAAGCTATTCTCTGAGACACAATGGAAATCCCTCCTCCTCCTCCTCCCACACACAACCACACACAACCACACACGCACGCACACACACACACACACACACACAGACAAACAATCCTAATGTCTGCAGGCTAAAACGGAAAAGTTCAAGCTCATACATTTTTAAAATGACTGTATTTATGTATTGTGTTAGATTTAGCTTAAATTAGCTGATATTATAGTATAATAACTAGGAAGTACAGTAAATAATCTTAAGTATAACTTAAGATTTTGTCCTAAGCATTTGTCCTTATTATATACTGGGCCCTAACCTTATTGGAATTTCACATTTTTATGAGTAAGTGAAGGTGATTATTGCAGAAATCCCTGAAAATACTCTAATTTACACATAGCAGTCTTTTTAATGTCTTGTAAAATTTTCACAGGCTCTTTCACTTCTGGCCTCAAGTCAATGGGTGTTCCTTTCATATCCACAGGAAACAACTCTATTCAGTCCTCATTTGGACAAGAGAAGCCGGGACATAGCAAAAAGGAAAGCCTAAAATTAAGCATAACTAATTTATTTAAAAGCCTTAGAATATTTGAACTGAAGATGGATAAAGACAAAAAAACTGACTGAGTTTTCTGTTTTTTGTGATTTTTTTAACTAACAATACGTTAGCCACAAAAATTGCCTCTATTTTTTTTTCCGTAGTGCTTCAGGTTTTTATTCTTTTTCATATGTGCTTTTATTGGTACAGGGCGACAGTTCTTTAGGTCTAATACTACTGAACTGGTAAACAGCACAAGTTTACATGTTTCTGTTGACCAGAAAGCTTTTTTCATTGTATTAGCTTTTAGCAGTTCTGAAATACAAAATATTGCCATAGAGCACAAATTTGCTCAGCTTCAATATCTGCAAATCCATTCATTCATGTTTTTTTTAATGACCTAGTTTCCATCTAAATTGAACACAAATTTTAAGAAATTCCCCTGAAATCCATTAACTATTCTTATGTGAATATTAGGATTTGGGTGAATTGAGTTAAAAAAGTTGGAGAAGCTGCAGAGTGTCATAAAACCACAGCAGAAAAGAGATTGAAACACATTTGTTTCGTGTATAAATCTGAGGAAGGTTTTAGTCTCCTCTTCTGCGCATCACACAAATCTGATGTTTCAGTCTGCTTTTTCCACTTTTTATCTCTCCAGTGGAAGAAAAGCATCAGTGGACATTAAAGTCTTTATGTACACCATGATTTATTCACCAAGTCTGTTTCAATTGCACTTTTCTTTGATTGATACACTTTTCCACCTCAGTCAAGCTCAAAAATCCTTGTGCATGTTTTTTTGTTTTGTCTTTTTTCAATTTTATTGCATTTTGACACAGCTTTTTTAGTGCACAACTTGAAAATGTGCATGAAAACAATTGGATGGAAACACACTGTGACCTGCAACTCAAGGTTTAAAACATCAAGCCACAGCAAAATTAAGTTCTCTATATGATGCTGTGCAACTGTAATTAACAGCTCTTTAAAATCCATTTTTTCTCTGGACACCAAAAGAAATCAATACTTAACTTCAAATGACCTTATTGAGCTGGATAAAAGGCTTTATTGCAGGGGCTGGGTCAGGAGTGGTTGAGCTAATGTGTTGGTTGAACAGTGGGGGATTAAAGGTGAGGTGTTCTCTCAAAATCTTACAAGACATCACAAAGCAGCAGGTCACTAACCTGAGGCTTCCTGGAGACACTGAGAGGATTACAGCAGCCAACCTCTGCTGAACTGTGCCTGTATTCAGACGGGGCTGAGGAGGCAAAGACAGCCTCTTTATCACTCAGCAGGTCCAGCCCATTCTATTTCCTCTCTCCCAGCTCTCCGCCTCTCAAACGAGACCAGAGCTGAAACCCGCTAGTCCCAACTCTGTGCAATATACTCACAGGGGACCAATTTGCACAGGCAGCCCTTGTCTGAATCACTCTATCAATTAAGAGCCACTGTGTTTATCATCACATACATTATTGTAGTGGCTGGCCTGGTCATTGTGTTGAGGTGTGCCTCTCAGGAGAGGGAAAGGGATGAAATAAATGACCAGGGAGTGAAGCCACAGTTGGACAGGCTGCTGGACTAATCTGAAAGGACGGCTGTAATTATGAGTCTCCCGAGGAACTGGCTGTGTGGCAAGTCCGATGTGTGAATACGGCGCTAACAGTCAGGAAGGTGCACTGCCCCCCTTCTCCACAACAAAGTAAGACACTGAGTCAAATCAATATTTTCAATCTCTCAGGATCAATTCAGCATCTGAGCACAAAGGAAGACATGTTGGCTGCCACCAATATGTATAAATGAAAAGTCAAACTTTGTGGTCATGATGGGCTCTTGTGTCTCACGTTCTTTTGTAATCATGAGCACAAGCCGAGGGAGTCTTGACTGAAAAATGTAATTGAATCCAAGTTTGACAAGAGGCAATGTCCCAAACAGTTCATGGAAATAATGACAGTCACGACACAATAAACATGCGCTTACTATTACACTGCAAGTATAATCATAGGATTGGTCATATTAGGGTCAGATCATAACACAGCATTGAGTATGATGATTTTATGGCTGCAGCTACAGTCTTCCTTTGTTTAGGGATGCTGTTCAGTGTTAAGAGACCTTTGTCTATTGCACAAACAGCGAAGGAAGAGATGACTGTCTCTGTTAGCAGTGGAATATAGTCCCTGCGCTCTGGATGAGAGAATAACACTGGCATTCAGATTCCATTCATATGTTGATTACAGAAAATGGTCCCATCAGTATGAGATGATCTCATCTGAATAAAAGTGTTTCATCAATGGAATATGATGTAATCAGCATCGAACAGATGATTTCTTGAAGAGAGCATGAAAGTGATACTGCATCTTTAAGACGCCCAGAGTTTTACTGTGTTTTAGCCAAACAAAAGCAGCCAATTGGGAGCGTGCAACCTGAAACCAGAAGCCCGCCTCAGAGGGCCTCACACAGACCTCAGAGCAGGGACACACCCCGTGTACTCCTGATTCAGGCAGGCAGAGAGCCACAGCCTGCTATCCAACCATTCTGTGCAAAGACTTCCACACAGACTAATACAAAATCACAAGCACAGACACCCTAATCAGTTTGTCTGGCTTCTTTCCAAGGCAGTTCTGGAAATGCACGCTGTTAGAAAAAAAAACTCTACTAGGACTAAATTCCTAAAATATTGAAACATAATCAAAAATGTTAATTTGAGCAACACATTTGCATTCGACAGCATTTTAAGGATGATGCAGCTCACCATGTTTTTTGAGAAAGCAATTTTACCCACTTTTCTCACAATGCCCTGCCTCAGAAAGTCAACTATTTTGTATTAGCAAATCCTTCCCCACTTACACCTCATTACAGTCTGGTCAGCATCAGTAGTGCTTTCACCTTGAACCCCCCTCTATCACCACTGTTCACGGTGAGCAGCCCCGTGAGGCGTGAACCCCCCAACAACATGAGACTGTGGGCAGGAGACTGGAATCTGAAACACCAGTCACAACATGTTATGCTTGGTCACCACAACATGGGCATGAGCTAGAGCTGTAATCTGGCCCCTGAACACACTGCCATGAAATAATATGCACTTCAAAATCAATTCTGCTGCTCAGCAACAGGGGAGCTCTAAATGTAGATCCATTTTGGGGCTGAGTCTCATTAACTGCACCTTCTCAGAGACACAGAACACACATGTTTGATAAACTAAAAATACATAAGTACTGAATCAAACAAAATAAATCAAAACAAGATTTCACATCATATGTTATCTGACTGTTTCTAACAGCTGTATGCCCAAACATTCTGACTAGTATTAACAGGGCATTTTAGACCTGTGTGTGTGTAACTAGTGCGCAGTATAAAACAACAGGTGCAAACAGCAAAAGGTCTGTTTTGGGGAGACACAAAAAGATCACATAAAAACATATAGTATTTGAATAACACAGCTGTTGTGTTCGCCTTTGAGCCCTGAATAATGCATCCGTCCAAATTAAAGAGTGTTTCACACCACTGAAAAGACAGGAGGACAAACTGCTACACCTTTGATACTTAGTGTATGACACTCTCTAGTGAACATGCTTTCAAATGATGCAGACCATTAACATGACATTGTTGCTGTCACTAGTTAATCCCTCCACATCTGCAGCTGTAGTTTCTATACACATCACTGCTAAATAGCAGAATCACATAGACTCACATTACACAAAATCAAATAAAATAAGGCTCTTTTTTTTAAAGTTTCTATTTCTGGCTCACAGTCTCTTTGTCTCTCTCTTATTCTTAGAATAGCCAGGTAGTCAGTTAAATACATACTGCAATAGCATTGATAACATTTAATATAATTCCTTTCTCCAATAGAAACACTGTAAAAGCTGTTGAGCAGAGCAGCGTCTGACTGCAGACACATATTTGATCCATTTGAAGTCATCTCCATAGTGACCCACGATGAATAAATAACCAGTCTGTCACAACCCCAAAATCTTGAATCCAAATTCAAAATGACTTCTTCCTTGCCTCATCATACCTGCATCAATGCTATTTACACTTTCGACAGTTACTCCTTCTGAAGAAGACATAAAATAATTGGACTTTTTTCACTACCATGTGTGTGAAAACACAGTAGTCTTACACTGACAAAGGCAGGGGAACAAATTAGGGATTATTCTGGAGGTGTGTGATGCCTCTCCTGCAATGAAGTTCCTCACACTCCATTCTGAGTGAATGTAGGTGACTCGGGGAGCCTGAGCGGATCCCAGAATTCCTCATTATCTGCCCAGCAGGGAGGATCAGGTCCGCTCGCTCTGTCTCAGAGCATGCTCGGCCCGATGAGACGAGCCCCAGAGGAGCACAGTGCTGGGCCATCGGGGGCAAGCCAGGTCTGCTCATTATATCTAACTCATCCTTGGCATCTCTGCAAACCAAGTGCCACTTAGTTCCCGCAGGAGGGGTCTGGGCTGGATCACTGACGAGATGGCAGAGCAAACAGCAGAGTGGTAATAGGAAAAGCTTTACATCAAAAAAAAAAAAAAAAAATGCAGACAGAGGCACAATGTCCAGCAGTACATCTGAAAGGTTAATTTCACAACAAAAAGGGATATTTCACTTATTTGGTGAGAGCATTTCTTATTTGTAGCACTGATATGTGCAATTAATGCTACGATTTCTACTGTGTTAATTAGAGCCACACTTATACTAGACCAGTTAGATTCCCATTAAATGTCAGTGCCATAAGCATTTTGAAAAGAGTTCAACACAAAAATAATGGCCCCACCCTTCAGCAACAAAAACAAAAAACATAACATGGGTGTGGTATAGCCTACTAGTGTATTTACATATTCATTTATGAGTAAATGGAATAAAAAACAGTTCTCCCTTTTTTTTCAACAGTAACTGAGAAAAATTCACCATTGTCATTTAGCTTGTGGGGCAAGTGCAAATACATAACTCAATGAATAAACATACAATTTGAGGGAAGCGTGTTGTTTCATTTATCAACTCTATTTCTGGAATAAATGAATGCAGCCTAGCACAGCAGGTGAATTATGCAAGTGTAGAGTCTCAGGCCTTTGGAAAGGGGCAAGTGCCCTCTATTTCCCTTTACTTTTTAAAATATTCTCCTAAGTAAACTGTGCGGCCAAGGCCATGGCAGCCTATGCAGATGTGGTGTCTTCCATTGCCTCAGAGAATGGGCACAGCGCCAGCCAAAGCTGGTCTCGGCACATCCGAAACACTTCAGGTAAACACCACAATAAGCTAAGAAGCAGAAATTAGAAATTGTTTTGTACTGCAACACAGTTGCTATAGAGACTGTTGCTAATTAACTGCACTCTACCCCAGGATAACAAAGGGCTTAAGGGCACTCAGGGCGGCTCCTCATGTGATGAGCTTTGTGTATGGAACACTATGCCATCCCCAGGGTCTCTCGACTACAAAATACCTGTCTCCTTGCAGCCAACTTTCTTCTCAGATGCCACGAGAGGTTTTTTTTGTGGGCTCTGTCTGTCTGTGGCTGCTAAAAACCCTGTGGACATGGATTATAGCATCACATCGGCCTCAACATGATTAGCTGAACCCCTAAACTCTTAAAAGACAAATCACTGCATGTTTTAGACATATCAATCCCTTGTAGCAGCATGGAGGACCACTTCATTGGTTGCTTGTTGTCTCTGAAGGCATTCCAAAGGGTAAGCAAGAAGCACTGCACACAAATAAGGCATCCAACGAAGAATACACATTCAGATGTCAAAGAGAGCATCTTTGTTTTTATAGCGGGCATGCAGCCAGGGCTTGGATTTCATTCAATATTTTCCCGTTGACTGCTCCAAGTAGTAAAATTCCCTTTATACATTTCACTGTTTTGTTTCTTGCCTTGTTTTTTTTTTTTTTTTTTTAAATTGTAGATAGTTCAGAGATTAGTTTTGCTAAAGGTTGCTAACATGAAGCAAAAATACCTAAATCTATGACACCGAACAAGAAGCAAACATTTTTATTCTACAACATACATAATTACACTTTTTTTTGCAACTGAATAATGATTTCACTTTTGCAATAATTTTACACAATGATCAATGACATGCTGCAGTGAGGGAATAGGGAATATGTTACAAAAAGCTACGTTCTATAGCAGAAGTAATTAATTTTTTTTCTTATTTTGACACAAAGGAATAAGAGGATGTGGAGCTGAGTCAAAAGTCACAACGCTAAGCATTTTCTGGGATTTGCCTACAAAATACGACAATTTGTCAGAAGAATAAGGGCAAAAGTGTCCAAGTCACATTCCAAGCATTCCTCAAAAGGCTCACAATGCTGTGTTCGTTTGAAACAGTGAGCTAATTTAACTGACCCCTCCCTACTGCCATAGAGTCTGTACAGCCTTACTGTCTAGGAGTCATAGGATACAGCTGCAAAGCATTTCTACCTTTAGACAGACTGTAGGAAATAGCACGGATTATTCTTATACAACTGCATGCACATGCAGGTGCAACGCCATCCAAAATTCACAGTATCCTTCCTGATCTACTTTTGTAATAAACTGACTACATCTATTCAAAATAAAATGTGGCTGCATTTTTCTTCAAGACAGACTAATGGCACCTTTTATGCCTTCCTAGCTTTCAAGGATTGTCACAGTTCATGGCATGATGGGATTGGCACTAAGATGTAGCAGCAGTTGCAGGGCTGAACAACGCGCCCTAGAAAAAGTACCCCTAGATCAGACTGATACCAATCTGTCTTCTCTTACAAAGTCCCAACAAACTCTGATATGTGAGGGGACAGGGCTGCATCCATAATTCTACCTTTAATCATAAAAGAAAAGATCAAAAAAATGTGCCTCCCTCCCTCCCTCCATCTTTCTACAGCTCTTTCCGCAGACAGCAGCTGAACCTGCAGGCAGTGAGCAGATTTGTCATAATTTTGCTACACGGAACCTTGCACTGGGTTTCCTGACTATATCTTTTCAGTCTGCACACTGGGAGATGAAAGGAATTCATTTTACTATTGTGTCAAACAGTTCTGACTTAGTAACGGTAGAAAAGACAGCCCAGTGATTCTGCTACGTGTGAGACAATGTGTAACCAGATATAAAGCAGACGGAGGACTCAATCCAACACTACAGTTGTCTCATCAGCAGATTTTAGGGTTGATTCGAGACCACAAAAACAATGCCTTTCTTTGGGTTTCTTATTGGGGTTTTGAACCTATTTTAAGCAACAATCTTCTCGTCCAGAGAGGGAAAACTTGAGCACACAAGCACTGCTTATTTATAACTATAGAAAAACCAAATTGTCATGCTTTAATCCACAGCAGAGAGACAGCTTCACTGGCAGCCTCGCTCTGTATGGGGACAAGGGAATTGGAGGAAAAGACGATGGGGAGGGTCCTGTTATCTGAGCCCACATCTTTGTAGTGGCAGCTGAGGGGTTTCACTGCAACTCCTAGAATTTACATTTTGTTTGGCCGGAGGGGTCACATGACAGCTGCAAGCGAATGCTCTTAGGGGCTTTCTGCTTTCACTTGACACTGACAGGCTGTGAGACGGTCCAACACCACAGAGAAAAAAAAAAAAATTCCCTCTTTCCATGACATCACCCAGCCAGGAATGGGGGGAAATGGAGGGAGGAAAGGGGGCACAGCTGGTGGCAGCCGCAGTACCATCTGCTACTGACTAATAGTTCATGCTGCTTTACTTATAAACTTGCACTTCTGTGAACCAGAGTAGTGGCTGTATGGTCACCATCACAGAACACATTACATATAAATTTGAGACCGACAGTCTCATAAAAATACATTACCTCGCACTGATGCCTTTTTTCTTCTTTTTAAAGAAGTTTGACATTTAGTATGCATCTTCACATTTTTGCAGAAATCTCGAAAAAGATCAATAGTGGAAGAAAAACAAAAAAAAAAGTGTCATGTCTTAAGAGGGGTTGTGTGCCAGTCAATTTCTTGGCTGAGTGCAAATGGTTCCACAAGCCAAGAAAAAGTCCCACATCCAAGCCCCTGTAAAACTACTACTTGTCCTGTTTATTATCTAGTTTTATATAGATTAAACAAACAAGACATATCATTAATAACTAGTGAGCATTTAAGATGCTGGAAGGTACATTGTGTTTCCTTTAGACGGAGCCAGGCTAGCTGTTTCAGTCTGTATTTAAGCTAAGCTACAGACATAAGAGTCAATATTCTCATCTATCTGTCAGAAGGAAAGCACATGAGCATATTTCACAAAATGTCATTCTCTCCCTTTATGCTCATCCAGTTTTTGCTTATTAAAAAAACAAGCATCTTGAACTTACACCTAAGACATCCACACATCTGTACTCACCGTACATCTTTCCTTCATCAGAAAGGATGATCTTCCTGCGTCCACAAGGAGGATAGATGGCCAAGGCCTCCTGGAAGCTCTGTTCAATATCAGGGCTCCACACCCCCTCAGCATCATTGTCTACAGGCTTGTCTGCAGAATCGCTCATCCTCTCCATGTCCTCGGCAGGGCTTTCGCTGCCGCTCCAGCTGCTGGGATCAATCGTGGCGGTTGGGCTCTCCAAGCTGAAGCCTGGAGCAGACTAGGGAGAGACCTGGAATTCCCAAATAAACAAATACAACCAAACGGTCACTCTCCACAACAAAGCAGAGGACATCTGCTTCCAAAGAACAACACAGTACATTGTTAGTTGACAGCATAATATGGAGCAGAAGTAGCCAAGCAAGCTTAGACTGTGCCAACAATGTTGCTGTCTTGTTTTAAAATTGATGCAGTGTTTTAAAAAAAAAAAGAACATTTTCACATTTAGATTTCTGGAACTTCCTTTATCATGAACAATGTGACACAGAGTTACACTATGTTTAAAAAAACTACTCTAGCCCATAAAAACACTACATAAGTTGAAAAAGTCATGGAGAGAAAGAGGTAGTTTACAGCTTCCAAGGTTAAGTGTGTAAGTCTGTGATTGTGAAGCAAGACATAAAAAAAAAAACCCCAAAAACCTAAATTTTTAGCAACACTATGCTGCATAAAGTGGGAGGAAGCATTTTGGTTACTCATCATTGGAGCTCACATCACCAGTCAGCCATCACACCATGACAGCATACAGAAAGCAGACACTTAAGCCACATAAAGAAGCCAGAATGGGAGTATACAAAAAAAGACTGCAGACCTGCAGGCAACGCAAGAAAACTACTGTTTACAGACTACGACACAATCCAAGAACCAGCCCACTTTGTGCATCTAACCAAGTTACTCATGCAGCTGCAGAAGGTCTCAATTCAACAGCAGCTACTGTAAAGACCAAAAAGCCCCTGTACTAATCTATAACTAATGAACTGAGGACTGCATCTTTATGCTTTGACATCATCGGAAGCAAAATATGTAGCAAGCCCAGTATCATAAAACTTCAAACTATTATTATTATTAACAGCAACTATTACACACTCTAACTTTATGAATGTACAGGTGTGAGTAATCATGGCATTATACCTGGGACCAGCCAAGCATACACATAGTAAAAGTGTGTTAAGCGTTGTGGTCAGTATGGACTGTGTGGTCTTTATAAATGGAAAGAAGTCTGCACTGTGGCCTGAGCAGCCACAGAGTTCAACCCAGGACTTCAAGACACTTAAAAAGAGCTTTGTCAAGGTGGTTACATTACAAAAGAAATAATTACTCTGTGTAGAGCTGCACCCAATGTCATATTTTTTACACTGAGGTTTTCAAGTGAAGCTCTGAATGTCTGTCATCATGTTTTATGAAGTGACCACCCTAAAAAAAAAAGAAAAACAGCTATTTTGTGCCTTGTGTTACTTGCATGATTTTGACAGCAGGATAATTCGTATTTTTTCATCTTTAACTGCTGGAACTAAGTACACTATTCCTAAGCTAGTGTGCAACGGCAGGCACCAAGGGGTGTGTGTTCTGTGTGTGTGTGTTTTCAGTTCAGCCTAAAAGTGGACACTGCCAGCAGATGTGCACATGGTTCTGTGAATACGGATAAGTTGAAAATTATGAAATTTTGGCTCATGCAGGCCTTTGTAGATACTCACATTCACACACATGCAGAGACTATAAATCGATAAATTGGACTTTACAAGAAAAGTGCTATCATACTATAAAAATATTTGAAAGAATACAAAAGTTTTCTCTCAGAGCTTGCCAGTTCTTTGTCCCCTTTTCGAAGGGGAAGGAGTTATCTTGCACATGTAGACATGCAAAGGAAAAACACCTTGAATGTGTCCATGCAAGAAAAAAAAAGGACACACCTCCAGCGAGCTGGTTAACTCAAAGCATGTAAGACAAAACTGTCTTAATTATAGGTAAATAAAAAATGTATGCAGGCAAGTAAACGTTTAGGAAAGCTTGCTCCGAGGCACAACAACGGAACACAAAGGCAAGAAAGAAAACAAAGAAGGTTCATCTTCAGAAAGGCAGGCTCTCTGACCAGTAGGCAAAGCAACAAGTGGATAAGACATCCATAAGATGGATAAGTTCTCATTTAATCAAAGGAGGAATTCTTTGACAAGCTGTGTGTATTAGACTCATTTCAGCTGCATTTTTCAGTCATCTATACTCTAAGTGCATAATTCACACAATCACAGTGCAACCTGAAGTGTTGCTTTTGATTCTCTCTCCACCTTAACACATTAAGTCCATACAAACTACACAGCAGCTTCATTGCTGAACGAATTCAGTGGAGGACAATGTGCCGGGTGAGCTCACTTCACTACGTAACATTGTCCTATTTTGCCTAAAAGCAATCAAAGTAACTTACATTCAGCAACGTTTTTACTTTAAGTTAAGTGACTTTTGATCTTCAGTCAAGCTCAACACCAAACATAGAAACAGATTTTTACCTCCAATATATGGAAGTCTCTTTTTCTTGCATCCTACTATAAAACTGTGTCTTTACCTTTAATATAAACTGAAGAATACTTTCATGTTTTATTTCCTTAACAATCACTTCACTGAGGTTTCTCCCTTTTCTTAATCTCACCCCTCTTTCCAGACAACTGCTTCCTCCCTGAGCAAGAACATATTCAGACAGCACAAGCTGTCAGGAAGTGGGAATAGCAGCATATGTTTCTTCCAGCATGTCAGTTCATGAGGGGGAAAGGGGGATGGGAGCAAGCTGTTGGGGGAAAAAAAAACTCCCAGAGAGCAGAGAGAGCTTTTACTGAATTCCGTTTTTGTGTGCTGACTGCTGACACTGCAGAACTAACTCACAAACTGATGAGGGAGGGGGAAAAAATCCCATTTCAACCACTAAAAGGCTGGGACTCTTTATAGATGTGCTCCTCTCATCCCAACCAAATTATGAACTGCGCTCGTAATCACTTCCAGCTTACATTTTCATAGCGAGATGGGGTTCTGAAGAAAATATTTGTTTCTATCCTCATCAAGTCCAAACAATGAATTACAGTGGCATTTCTAAAAAGCTTGCGTACAGTTGAAAATGTCATGGCTTTGTAAAGATATTTTTCCTGTGGATGTGCTGCTAGTGTATTTCAATTAAGCTTTATAAAGCTTTCCAGTCAACTGACACATTTGTTTAGACATTTTAAAAGCACAAACTCGTTTCCACATCTTAAAAAAAAGTATTTTTACTAAAAGTTGAAATCCAAAAGTTGACAAACATTTTTAGTATGTCCCTCTACATCTCCTCTACACTTGTATTTTCTATGAGTACTAGTTCTCTGTTAAATGCTAAAGAACATAAAGTGACACATACAGCAGTCTTTAGTGACTTTGTGGCTCTGTCCATCACACCAGATTGATTCTAACACACTGATGTTTCCCTGCTCTGCAGGTGCTTTTCTCAGGAAATGAATACTATTACAGCAACATTCAATGAATTATTAAACCTCAACCCCACCTACTATCCTATCTTACAGTCAATCATGTAAGAACATTAATAAGAAATAACTATTGCTGACTAATGTGCTTCCATAAATCATGACAGAAAGACTGTGCTGTTTGCTCAGTCAAGAGAATAACTGGATAAATTACCTTATCGATTATTTTTTGTGCCACCCCTACGTACAGATGTGATACAGAGAACTAGAGACGAAAAAGACAAGTCAAGATTCTTCAAGTAACAAGATCACTGAGCATGTCTCAAATCACTCTGCTCAGATAAATATTAATACATTTCTTTGACAGAAATTACCCCATAAACAATGTTTCTCCAGAGGGCTTTTTTCTAATATGGGATCAAATGTGTCTTTGGGATGCTGATCATTATCTGAGACAAATTAAACAAGTCAACCAAAGCAAATAATAAAACAAACCTGGCAACAATGGATAAACTGACTTTCAGCTTCAAGCCCACTCTCTTGAAAGCAATGACTGTAGATTTGTGGATACTCATATAATTGCCAAATGTGCAACAATAGTTTTTAACAAGATGGGGGGGGGGGTCAGTGGTTCAAGCCCTCCTGATACAACAACATTACACAGTATTAAAATAATGAATAATGCCTTAAACATCTGGGGGTTCAAGCTTTCCAGGTAATAAGCTTCTCTCTCAACTGTAGCAATAAAAATTACACCTACAAGCCACACAGAGGTTATAAAACCATCACATTTTACATTTAGGCCAAGAACTACTAGGCTATGTTATGTGTAGCACATAACATTGCACCTATACTCGTTCCTTGAGGTCATCTAGAATCCCTGTCATAGGCTGTATGCACACTTACACTACAATAGATTTACTGTGATTTGAAAAGGTTTTCTGACTTTCTGCAAAAAAAACTACACTTTCATTTAATATGCTTTTTAAACGTTTTTTTTCTCCACAAACTGGTTCATTTTACCTGTTTACATCCTAAATTAAAATATGCATGAGATGTGAATTAAAAAAATGTTTTGTCATTGTCTTGCATTTCTACTTTATCTTCATCCAATCCCTTTTTTAAACGTTTGGGAACACATTTTCAACAAATTCAGCAAACTCAGAAAGTGATAGCAAAGCTAACATTGTGTAAATGAGAAACAAAAGTCAGCCTCAGTCCAATAGCTGTAAATAACAGATGTTTGGAAAATACGCAAACTAATTATTGACATGAATAGAACTTTCACAACCATAATTTATTTAAATGATTCAAGCATTACTCATTAGCGCGTATTATATAATAACTGCTATTAATCATTGGAAGCATCGAGAGAACTTTGAGGTTTATTTAAAAAGTTATGTGAAGCTGTATGTGGTAAGATGAGATGATGTTCAAATAATTGCTATTTATTTATTACAAACTGACAACTGATGGACCATATTTTTGTCTTGCAGAACCAGTTCTTTTTTGTGGGTCCAATATAGTTTATTGTTAGAATAAACTGTTATTCAACCTTTTCACTGAACTCTTGCTCCTCTATCCTGTGCTGACAAAACTACACCGATGTTTGTAAAATGTCAAATTGTTGCCAGTTAATGGATGTGGTGGAGTACCGATGGAGGAAATGACTGTTTGCACTGAAGGAGGAAACGAATGTGAGATATGGTTGTGCACGTGTGCAATGTAAAGACTGAATGCATACTTTTTCTTTATCATACCTCTATCAGTAAACAGAACATCAGCATTACTCTATTATACTGTTAAAATATCTATACTTTTCAATGCAATATCTTTTTGTTCACTGATCATCACTTTAACACAGCTAAAATAATATTACATAAAAGCTACCCCTATCATTTCTTTGCATCCAGTGACATCAACGGGATGCTTCTGCAGTGTGCAACATATGATGGCCTAGCAGAGTTGTCAACGAAGACGGTCTCTTAGTGCCATAGAATCTGACTAATTACGCCCATCAAAAGAAGGTATGAATGTCACCTATAGAAACACTTGCGGCTCAAATATAATTGCATACTTCTGTCTTTGCAGGGTCTACACCATAGAAATGGTCTTATTTGTGAGATGCCTGGTGGAGATGGCCTACAATGCAATAAGTGAATGTGGTAGCTAAGCAGAGTAGTAGCTGTGACATGGCATTATGGGAAATTACACTTACCGTGAGATTGCATAAACCACTCACCAAGCTGGAATCCAGCTCCTTAAATTAAGAGAACCCATTTCACCCATCAGACTGAGCAAGGTAATGAAATAGCAGATGAGAGGTCTCAAATGTAATTTTCCATGTGGAGTTCTTTTGTGCCGTTATCTCAGAGGGTGCAATAATGATTCTGTGAATGACTTTTGTGCACCCCTTAATGGCCCACAGTAGTTAAGGCCACAGTGTGTAAAACTATAATTACCATGTGATTTCAAAACTCAACATTTTCAGCATGTTGTAAAGACATCCTGGTCCTTGCATAATAATAGCAGCAATGTCAAAAGTATTCAATTTTGAGCAAAATGTAACCTGCTATGAACATTTACAATGACAGACATTACTGAAATTCCATTTAGTTTTGTCATTAAAACAAATTAATTACCTTGTGAAAAGCATGTTTATGAAATAAAATCTTTAAAGACCTTGAGATGCAGTTACATGAAACGTGAAATACAATTAACCAAAAAATAATCTATGAAAATACTCTATAAATTGGATTGAAAAATAAATAAATAACTAAATGAAGAGCTTTACCACTCAACGTAAAGCTCAGATATGCAGACTCTGTTTCAAATAAATCAAAATCAGGCAAACAGATGCAGCAATGAATGAGTCTTAGCCTTTAATCAAAATGAAAAAGAAAAAAACAAACATTTCTGGCACACACACAATTTCATTTTAGAAAATAGGCTTGAATATAAAGGGAAAATTTTAATTACCACAATCCTGTTGAAAACATGCGCAAACACATCACAGTATGTCGCTAATCTACGACGTCAGGACAAAACTATTGATTCTAGGTTAGATTTTTCTTTAGGTTTCATGAATAAATCTACAGATCTGGAGTGCAGATGGATGTATAAACAAGGTTTTCAATACCAATTTCCAAAGGTCCACGAGAGAGCCCAGAAAGCTTACTTATGCTGCCACTGTTATTGGCAATGGCCTCTTGTTTATTTCATGCCTCTTTGAACCAGCAGGCTTAGGTGCCGTGAATCTGTCTGATATCATCCCACTCAAAACTGAGGCCTGGATCCCACCACCCAGCAACCATCAGGCCACTGTGGGATCAATCTTTGTTTGCCAGAGAATAGGATTGATTTACAGGTTCTGTCACAGCAGCCCTCTCTACCTGCCTCAGACTGAGAAAACAGGTAGCAACAACGTGACCTGGACAACATCAGATACGTCGGCAGCCGAGAAAAAGAGGCATAGCTAAAGGTCTGCCCCTCTGAACAACAGAGGGAAAATTGACTGTGAATATTAAAACAAAAATCTCTCCTTCTGAGGGTGCATCATTGTGCAGCCAGAAATACCCAAATATATACATACAATATCCCATTCAAACATGAGATGTAATGAAAGCTCAGAGGACATTTGCCTATCAAAAATTTGTAGTGCATTCCAGACAGCATACACCCATGTCACAGTGGTGAGGAGTGTGAGCGGAACACATAAAGCTCAGGAAATTAAAGCTGTAAATAAAGGTCCGTCAGATAAAGGATCGCCTGACAGTTATGAGAGCAGAGCAGGCCGAGGGCTGGCCGCTGGCTCATTCAGGACGCGTGCGGATGGGCATGAAAAAACAAATCACAGTGATGAGCATGAAGGCCACCATTTGCATTTGGCTCTGCCAATTCACACTGACTTTCATCTCTTTTCTTCTTCTTCTTCTCTAGCCATCATTTATCCCCTTATATACTTCTGTCTTTCTTGTCTCTCCATATCCATCTTTTCCTCTCCTTTCTTTTTCTCTTGGCAACTCCTGCATATCACACTGGATCCATCTGTCATAAATAAACCAGCCTCCTAAGAAGTGTTGTGCAGCCAGTCGAAACTAACTAAACCAAATTTTTTTAACAAATATGAATCTGTATATATATGACTTTATTTTGGGGATGAATGTGAGTGCATTAAATATATATTTACACATGATATGTTTTAAATATAATCATTCATCACGTGTAAATCATAACAGGTAAAGACATTTACTTGGATCAGTATTTTTGTCATTTATCTGCTTGGGAAAAACAGGACATTAATTGCAGATCTTTCTAAAGGTATTATTTATACTCTTAAACTAACACTATAGGAATTTAGAGAATGAGAAATAATACTAATTACTCAAGAATCACAACACTTAACTCTAAGGAACTGAGGAAGTGTCTGCAAGCATTTTTAAAATTTAGTGCTAAACTAATTTGACAAAGGGTTGTGTGCCTTATCACTTTTTGTGCACGCACAGTTTCAGAATATTTGCTGGAAATAATTAAAACCTGGATTTACCCATATTAAAGTTGCCCTGCTTACTATCTAGGAATTACACTCCACCAAAACTAGGGTATTTACATGATTACAAAAATCATTAGCCAAATTAAACCTGATTGTCTTTTTCCTTAAAAAGTAGCAAAAAAGAAAAATCTGATTGTGCCAGATTACTCTTCCATCTAGTCCAGTATCGGTATGAACATGGAGTCTCATTATGTCGGGGCAGAAAACACGCATGAGAGGATACAAATGTCTTACAAAAGTATCAAAAATGTTGCAATGACTTTTCTATTTATATGACCTCTTTTAGTTTATCCAGACAAAGTAAAAAAAATAATTTTGAGATCAGTCAATTAAAAAAAAGAAAACAGAACCAATGGTTACTTTGACTATTACAACTATCTGTGATTTAATTTCTTGGGACAACTAATGAGAAATTAGGATCCAAGGCTAATATTGTTTTTAAGACAAAACAAGGGTAGTTATTAGGTTAGACACTATTCTAAGAAACTCAGTGAAGTTTTCAGTGTGCCAACACTGAATACTGAATGTTATGTATGATTTCTTATCTATTTGTCCATCAGAAACAAAGAGCTGTTTAAAAAGCTTCCCACTTTAATTAGTAACACATGTAAACATTTGGAAGCTGCAATGGAAATAAGGTTAGCGTTGACAGTTTTTTAAGAATAAGTTTGCCAGTATTATAAATTTCATTGTCAAAGAATCCCATTCAAATACTAAAGCCAATAATTGAATAATCCTGTTTAGTGTTAGCGTTGTCGTGTATCCAAAAGCTGATAGAGTTTGTTTCTCTGTGCCAGAGCTCCATTATTGTAAAAAAAAAAAAAAACTAAACTAAAAAACATCAATGGGCCACAGTGTTGCACTGGGAGACATATTCCTTTAATTAGTGCTGTATAAATGAATGCACTGTAATTTTGAGTCAACCTCACAGACACCATCCTGTTGCTTTAAATACTAACATGAGTATTAAAGGTGTATTAATCTGCAGCTAAAAATACTCTCAAACAAATGGTGTACATGCTTCTATTTGAGCAATGTTTGCATAAAACTACAGCACCCAGCTGTTCTAGAAAATGATTCTGCTTTTTTTTTAATTAAAAATATGCTCATGAGCTTAAGATAAGGTTGTTACAAGGAAAAAACAATCTTGGGGATGGATGCCACAGACAGGAAGTGAGAAACCATAAGAGACAGAGTAACACACCCATGATTTGAGATGTTTCATGCTTTTTGTTGACAATAACAAAAACACACATAATATCAGTGACATGTTTTAATTTAATCAAAAATCCACAAAAAAATGGCTTTGTGTCTGTTAAACAGACGAAACAGACGAAAAAAAAGCTGTTTGGACAATGCAGCTCTCCGTTGCTGTGTCCCGGATCGGATTCCAAACTAATTTACCGGGCACAGCCTGCATATTAATGTTGGGAGCTTACCCTCCAGTCTATCTGTGCCTCCAATGAATCCAGGGCACCTTCAGGGGAGAGAGAGCCTGCCTGATCTGCGCTAGCCATGATAACAATACGGCGACCACTGATGAAAAGTCTTTTGGGAATTTATTACAAGCAACGACTGGGGAAGACGGTGCCAGAGAGACTGAAAAACCCACATTTGAATACAAGCCACAAATTATACACAGTTTCAGTAAATGAAGTGACTGTGTGCCTTTGTTCCATGGGTTTCCTTTCACTAGTGGGAAGCTAAACACCACTACCACTAGCACTGGGCAAAACTGAGAAAGGAAGTTGTTGAAGCCGAGATTTCCTGCTTTCATTGTGGTTAAGAACTCAAAATGTTTATAGTGGTTTCAGAAACTGACTCATCCAATGATTGATGATGATGGAGTGCATATTGCTTTTCATCTGCATGTGACCATGAGGCAGCCCATTTCTTCATCTTTATATTCAAATAAGAATAGAAACAAAAAGTACACGTCCCAGCGCCTAAATAACTTCTGAGGCACTACACGACAGTAATGAGCGGTTATGACATTATGCTGTCTAAATGCCATTTTTCCAGCACACATGACTGAGACTGCCATGTGGTAAAAATTATGAGGCTGTTATATTAAAGTGGTATGACTTCAAAGGGTCAGAGAGGCTCGATCCTTTAGAGGTTTGTGTAAAATTGGAAAAGGCTCAAACATGACTTGTTCCTTTTGAATGAACAGGCAAAGTCTGCTGCTACTACTTCAGCAAAATAGCAGTAGAATAAAACACAGCCTGTGTTCCATAAGTATTCAAAGGAGAAAAAACTGTGTTGCACTTACTAAGGTGGTTGACAGGGCCAAAGTGCATTCGGTAGCTGGCAGTCATTTTATGGCTGCAGTACTGAAGCAGATTTACTTAGATGACGTCAGTGGCTTTGAGCCAGCTTTTCCTTTTTGGTGGCACTCTCCACTGGCCTCAGTGGGCCCTGCTCAAACTGCTGAGCAGCAGTGCATACTCTAAAATTCCCTTTCTAGACCAGGGTTTACCTCAGGGCACACACAGTCTGGAAGCCTGCAGGAGTGTCCTCTTTTTTAGAGCATGCTTTGACCGAGGAGAACACGGATGTTTTGATGTGATTCTACTCCTGCCACACATCACATCTAATTACACAATTAATGACTCTGTGTCCAGATTCAATTACAGATCACAGATCTTTCTCTAGCCCAGGATTTTCATAACAAAAAATAATAGTGTATTATCATTTTAATTTTAATGTGAGACACATAATGTGTTCGCATTCCCATGAGGAATTTCATGGGCACTTACTACAAATAAAAACATGCCTCGTTGCACATACATTTGTATTTTTAGTCAGGTGAATCCTTCATGTTAACAACAATTTCCTGTTCTTACACACATGGTAAGGATAACAATAAAAAAAATGTAACACTGGGAACTATAAAAGCCCTTAACTGTTTGGAGTAGCAAATATATCATACAATCTGAAGCAGGAAAAACGTCATGTCAAAGACCTGAAGTCGAATCTATGTGTTAACAAAGGTACAACCTACATAAAAAAGATCACATCAAGACATTTATTCCAGTCAAACCCGCATAACACGTCTTTTCATCGACATATGCAAACACTAGTCAACACAAATGACTGCTGTAGGGTAAGAGTTGCATTATAGAGCCAAATGTCAAATTCAAAGATAAATTTAATTTACCTGACAGCTTTTGTGCAAAATCCATTATACATTAAAGAATAGTCCTTAACTTAATCCCAAATGTATTTATTGACATATTTAAATAAGAACTCCTCTAGGACCAGAAACTAATAAATCTTAAGCTATTACAATGCTATTTTTTAAAACAGATGATGCACTGAGAAAATCGACTGCCCAGTGTCACCTGTTGCATGGAGCACGGGCTACACGGGATCTTCTCTCCAGCAGTCAGCTATGGTTCTCACACACAGACTGTTATCTCTTCCCGTGCTATGAATGAAATGATTCGGGAAAAAAATTAAGGTTGTTTCAAAATTTAAGATGATGACTATATAAGTGGCTTAAATGGGCAGAATGGGTTCCTCCTTATTCTGAGATATTAGAATCGCTGAGATTAACAGTGTTTCCTTGTCTGTCCATCTATCTGTCTGTCTGGTCATCCCTTCACTATACTAAATAGTACATGTAGGAAGTGTATCTTTAAATTGGGCAAGTGGACACTATCGTATTCTGTTAATGTTGTATGTAAAGACTACACAAATTTCTATGACACACCAACAGCTTATTAAAAAAATTTAAATCCATGACAACATGTACGATAAGGATCCTGATGTGTTTATATACAGGACAGCAGGCTCTTAATACAGAATCAGAAATAAAAAAAATTAAAATCTTTGCCTTGTAAAAACAAAAGTAAGAACTGATATTTGCCACGTTTCTTCACATAGCATAAAATAAGCAAGACATTTGACAAATGTCTGGCCAATGTGCAGCTGTCTGAGAGTCGACAATCCTTGAACAGTATTTAATATGGACAACTGAATATTGCAAAGTCCCTCCCTTTGCTCTCAGAAGTCACACAGTCCACTCTGCTTCACAAAAACACATTATTCTGTGCACACTTCACAACAGATAGACTGCACTCTCTGTAGTCCTGCCCTCAGACCTCAACAAGCCAGCATAAAGGAACAAAACCCAGGGGGACAATGCATTAAAGTTACACATCGCCTAGCCTTTAGCCTATGTAGCAATACAGCCACGACCACTCAAACCTTTCTCAGTCAAATATTTATCAGCACCTGCTTTAATTATTCTTTGTAGATCATAATACTAGCTAAAAACATATAACTCATTTTAAATTACTGTTATGCTTTGCTCACTTACTAATCAAAATAAAGAGAAAGACACAGGCTAAGTGTTATGGTGGCTGTGTTCATGTCTCTTTTGCAGTCTCTTTAACAAACTACTTAACATGCAGTGTTGTGCTCCATCAAAAAGGGAGTTTGTAAACTCCCAGTTTCAGAGGTAAAGTCTCATTGGATCAAACAAAGACAACATCCTATTCTTGCACAAATGTTATGCAGGCTTCCGTCCAACAGGTCCACTGGTTGCATAAGCTGAAAACAAAGCATCTATTTCTACTCCTAATTTTTTTTTTTTTTTTTTCCCCCAAGCGAGCAGATTTTACACTGTGACTTGTCTGGGATTACGCCTGACTGCATTCAAACTGTTTCCTGGAAATGATATCAGTTCTTTCACATCATTTAAATGAAAAATGTTGTGTCCTGCTTCCACGTCTTTTTGTGTCTCTTTGGGTTTTTTTTTTTACAAAGTTTTAAAAAAATGTAGTTAACTGTTAGAAAAAGCAGATTTCACATTATGCAAGTAGAGCAGAGGACATGTGCACTCGCCATAACCAGCTGCTTTCTCATTAAACAAAAAAACAAAAAGAGGTGGGAGGCTGTAAGAGCTGCAGTCAGAAACTTGTAAAAGAGGCAGGGATACGAAGTGGATTTTGATCAACCTCTTTTTAAACTTATTACTCTCTTTTTACACCCAATCGCTCAGTTGTGTCACATTTGCTAAGCGTATTGTTATTAAAAAAGAGCAGCTTTCGCAAAATTTATTGACATTGATTATTAATCCTGAAAGTGAATATGAAACACAGCTGAAGCCATGAGATGCCGCGATCAGCATGACTAGACAAGCTCACTGAGATACTAAAAGGCACAACTGTAGAGAATGAATGAGGTTACATCAAAGTATCTATCTATCTATGTATCTATCTATTAAGACTCCTTGATTGAATCACAGCAGCATATCTGAGCTGTGTAAACTGTAGTCTGATGACCTGACTGGGCTGTTTGTTCAAAGCAAACCAAATCTGACTATTTAAAGCAGCAAATATTCAATAAAGTGTTGAGGGGGCGGCAAAAATAAAAATAAAAGTAGGGACAAATCCAGTTTGGCACAAAGGGCACATCATTCACTGTTTGGTATACCCACTTTGAAGCCAACTTTATTGTTGCTAATGAAGAGGTTTGGCCTTATTTTCACCCTTTGCTTTGCATAATAGCCTGACTAGTTTTCCCAAAGTCCACAAAAAGTTATGGGGATGAAATCATTGTGAGGAGTAAAACTTTGTGTGTCTCTCTCTCACACACACACACACACATACACACACAGACGCATACACAGCTGGCCTGTAGTTGAGGGGGAGTTGGGTTTTAGCTGAGCAGGCATTTCCCAAAGTAGAGGAAGGAAAGGGAAAACAATGAAGGAAACCCCAAATAAAAGCCCCATAAACGTCACATTTTAAGCTAACTTTCCTCCCGGGCGATAAACAAAGATTTGGCTCACACAGGGTCACGTTAGGCCCCTTTTTTGATATGATTTAAACCCCCAGAAGTGGCACAAAAGCCGACAAAAATCCAATTCACTAACGCTACACTGTATTTTTTTTTTTTTGGTCAAACTCATAGTTTTGAGTCAGGAAGGGACACGGAGCAGCTTTAACCCACCCCGCAACAAGAAACAATACATACAGGAGTTTTGACTAACCTTTCCCTCCGTTTCAGTTTCGATAGAGTTGCGGTAACAACACGGAGAAGTCAACAAAGATTATAACACTGAGGAAAAACAAACCAAAAAAAAACATTTACTTACACAAAACTTCGATGGCGATTTAAAAAAGCACCGTCAAACGTGTTGCAGCAACAAGTCTCCCAACTGTGTTTTTTCTTCGAGGTGGTCCGAAAATGATCCGGTGAAATCTCCCAACAACTCCCGGCTGAGCCAACTACGGAGAGGAAAACAGCAACGTTTTCAATCGTCATCTTGTCCAAAAAATTGTTAATCGTGCAGGATGTTTTTTTTTTTTTTTTTTAATTTTTTTGGTTCATCCCGAATCCCGCTGGGAGTTTCTGAGGATCTATCGCGGGACAAACAAGCATCTGTAGCTTTTATAGGGGCGTATGATCGGGCTTCTTTTCAAAAAAATGTGAAAAATGTCAAAGATTTTCGCTGCTATGTCAAAGCCATAGGGCTACAACAGTGAGTGTTCAAAGTGAGCACCCTGTTGCAACAGCGACCAGAATCGGCCATCTATCTCAGCGATGGAAACAGACGACCTAACGTTACTTCACGCCATGGGATAAATTAGTAAACACCCAAATAAGCCAACATTTTTTTATCAATTTGTCCAGTATATTCAAAGACGTCCACTAACCCCCACGAACAGAAGTCCACAAGCAGTTTGGATACCTGCAACTATCATTGAAACTTACCTCGTTATTGATATCTCTTATAAAAATGTCCCTTTCTTTTGGTATTGGGATGTTACGGGGTATTTTTAATACTATGTCAAGTTATTCTGGTGTTTCTGGGCCAGCCAGGAAGGTGTAGGTGAATCGCTTCGCGCACTGACAGAGATGCGAAGAATGCTCGGAATGAGAAGAGGAATGAAATGAACGCAAAGAGCGAGTTTGCGCCGAGGCGGAGCGAGAGGTGGCGTCATCCCGAGCCCCGGCAGCCAGCCTGACCAGCAGGCAGCAGCAGCAGGGCCAGGGAGGGTACAAAACATCCCGAGAACTGACGCCTTCAGGGACGCCACGAAACTCCGATTTTACAGCTCCGCAGTCGGCCTGTAGTAATCGTATGGACCCAGCTGCAGTCATGACCCATTCAGGTCATTTCCAAAGCTGGGTTTATACCAGGCAGCTCTGAGGGACTATTTTGTTATTGTTATAAAAGAAAAAGCTGTATCCTTGTCTAATTCTTAGCCAAATCCCAACAATTTTTATTTCATCATCAAATCTGTGCATCTGTGAGGTTTTGAGATATCCTATGAAATGTATCAGTTGGATGTTTAATGTAGATTCAGTTTTACTTTCGTTGCACGGATGCAAGTGGACATAGTGATGCAAATTAGCATCTAAAAAAGCACAAAAGCAGATACTTCTAGCTGTGCGTACATTTGTACGGTAGTGATATAAATGAGAAGATAAAGTCAAACAAGTCATAAAAATAGATTTTAGGACCCTCAGCTATAGAGTAAGAAACCAGTAGCCTATGTGCTTAAATGTAATGATTTGAGTACAATGATTACAAGTGCACAGGTTGGCAACAATCATGTTGCTGTCAACCTTTGCACTTGTGTTTGTATATCTGCTGTATTGTATGGACTGCCATTTTTTTAATTCATGTGTTTAATATGCACTATGAAAAAGTGTGCTGTGAAAGCCCATATACTACTAATGAATTACTGCAATCCAAATTGCCCCTTGAGGACATTAAAACTTTGGCACTAATTTACATAGCATCAGGAAATTCCACATACTTCACTCGTTACACAAAGATACATCTGGTATTTAGACATTTCACATGAGAAAATATTCAAATACTGTCACAACGTTTTCAGTCAGATAGTTTTCAGATATTTGTAATATCTGTTAATATCTTATTCAAAACATTTGTTCATATTCACTGTCTTATATATTAGATAAGCAGGATTACTTGATCTGTAGTCATAACTATCACTTAAATAGTTGAAAAGAATAGAATTAGAGTCAAATGCTAGTGATCTCAGCAAAGTTAGACTGGGCTACAGAAAGTGCGTGGTTTAATTTAAAATCTCTTTGCAATTTTGTTTTAGTAGCTGAGCACATGACTTTACAAATATACCAAGCAGTGTAACTTGTCATGGTTTCCATGTCATCTCTCAATCTGCCTTAAAATACACCCTCTTCTTTAACCACTCCTCACCTCATCCCCTACTGCTTAGCTTAGGGCTGCAATTTTTCCTACAGGACTTGAAGGCGGCATCTGACTTTACAAGACTGGCCAAATTCAAACAGAAGAGAGAGGAGGGGAATGTTGAAAGCAGGCCTTCATGCAGATTGGGTGTGGAGAAACTTTGAAAAGCTAGAATTACCAGCCTAAACAAACTGTGGCCTCCAGCTAAGTATTATTGTAAGAATATAGATTCTTTATAATGATTTTTTAATGTATTTATCTCTTGAGAAGTCTATCTCATCTGTGATGTGATACACTTTATTACCATGCAATAGATTAATGACAATGTCTTTTAGAAGTTTATTAAATTCATATCCTTTAAACAAAGAGTCAGGTTTAGTTATCACCCTCTGCAAAATCACTGACCTCACCTATAAAATTAGTTGCCTCAATTTTCTCATAAATCATCTATTATGAGAAAATAAAAGCAATGTGTCTGCATGTATTTCTGTGCTCTCCAATCTGTTATATGATCTGATTTTTGTAAAGGCCAAGTTTGCCTGGTTTACAAGTGCGAGTTCAAACAGTTACAGACAGAGGAGCCAGTCAAAGACGCGACTGCGGTCCTGTCTGAACAAGTCATCCATTAGAAGCCAGTGTTTTGACACCAATCCTTCAAAAGAAAAGGATCTATAAAGATGAACGACTGCCCCTCTGAAAACATCCATCAACACCTTTTAACACCTGTCTGTGCAAGTTTAGCCAAGTGTGAAAGACAGAGAGCTGTATGACTTAAATGTTTTTTACTGGATTTCAGTGCATTTTTCCTGGTTTTTTTGTTGATTGAAAATGCAACTAATGGTATATTTAAGCAACTTAAGGTAGTTGTCAGCAGCATCTCTGTTGTCCTGGGTTTTCACTGTTACCGCTATAACAAATTATTAATCATCAGAAGGCAGCTGTATCCAGGACTTCTTCAATAAGAAACCCCTGCTTTTTTTCAGAGATGAATGCTGCAGTTTGTAACTCCAGGAACTCAGATGTGACAGTGGTAATTCATCAGCTGATATGTTAAAAATAATCTGTGTATCCTTTGAGTTTTGGTCACATGTGTCAGAATTCAGAAAAAAGCTCTCACAGGAGAAGTCTTCAGTGTCAGTGCAGCCAGCAGAGGACTGCATTTTGTAAGTTACTGAGCCAAATGATTGCAGTTTAAATTATGAATATATGAATTTCTGCTGTTCTTATCTCTGTTGTCACTATACAGTTACTGTAATTCATCACTGCTGCATGTGGCAGAAGAGAACAGCCACTGGACTGTTTGCACCAAAACAAATAGCTCACCCACCAGCCCACCATGTGACGACAGCGTTCATGCACTCAGCTGTTGTGTAACAGGGTGTGGCCATATGAGCTGTGCAGTGGTATAAGCTGCATAGGTGTCAAATAAGACAAGACTAATAAATGTGTCGGCAAGGAACGAGCAAATTAATGTGAGACAGCGTGGGAGAGTCACATGCCAAATAAATGTTCCTCTTACAGGAGACATGTGGTAAAGGTCCACACCTCTGTAAATACACACACCTCTGTCAGCTTTTTACTTTGACACTTCAAAAGCTGCACAGATGTGTCACTTGAGTTAAATGGAGGCAGTAACTCATAGGTAGCATACATTAACTTGTTCCTGTAAATATTGCCTGGCTGTTGTTTTAAAAATTCTGCAGGCCTATTTGTATGCAGATAAGAGTACAATTTATCACTGTTGTGTAATTCATGCCTCTTTATCTTTTTGTGTTATTAAGCACACCATAGAAACTGTGTCCCAGTTAAGAAGTTAGATTTGAAGGATCTATGGTCCAATAAACCTTTACTCCTTCTGCTCTCTGTGCACAGCAGGTACAGTGGTTCTATGCATGAGTAGTATCTGGTCCTTGATACAGTGTGTGGTTTTATATCTAAGTACAAAACTGAGACAAACAAAGGCTTAAATAAAGGCCTTAAAACTAGATTCTAACATGGGCCCATTTGAGACAGGGCCCAAGATTAGGCATATAGGACTGATATCATGTCACTTAATACTGTGATTTAGCAGGATACATTTTCAAGAAACTGTTAAATGAAACAAAGCAAAAACAAATTTTGACAGAGTAAATCTAGTAAATCTAAGAAAGTCACCTTTTTGCCTAGGTGTTAATCTATTCTTACCAACCAAAAGACCTGCATGCATGTAAGCTGTGTCCTCCACAGAACCTGCGGGCCAAACATGCATAAGTTGTTTAGGCAGTCTTAGAAGTTAGTTAAAAAATTTCCAGACAGTGCTTCGTTTTCATGCATATAAAACAAGGACACAAGAAAAAGGAACAAGTCCAATAGAAAAATCCCCAAAGAAACATTACCTCAGTATGTCTTTTATTTAATATCTTCTGTTGTGCTTCATGATCAGTGTAATTCATATGAAGCCTACATATGACAGACATGATGTAATTGCAGATATCAGTTTGGTTGGTGTTACTGTCCCCCATACCAATGCAAAAGTGACACCTATGCCCAGCACACTCGGATTACTGCTGAATTACTCAGACCCACACTCCCATGTATTGCACTTACACTGCACTGTTTGTGCACTTTGCCCACAAATGGTCAATTTTTTTACCCAAACTGAACAAAAACAGGCTAATGGAAATGACCCCAACATGAAACAGCCTCACAGTTGTACAGGACACTGTAATAATAAACACTTTCTGTCTGCACAACAGAAAACTGTTATAGGGTGCCTCTGTACTGATTTGTTGCCAAATAGTATCCCCTGCTTTCAATAACTAATGAGTTTGATGGGCCAAACAGCTGTCAATAGCATAGTCTAATATGTCTTCTTATATTTAATTGCAGTGTCTCCTTGAACCTTGAACTTGCAGCGAATTTGAGTTTTTAAATTTTGTGTTTCCATAGAACATTTGGTACATTTTGGTACATTTGGTTACAGTATATGACAAGCAAAGATTTCCTGTTAAATCCTTCTTGCTTCTTGCAAGCACATCGACATCCAAACATTATCAACCTTAGCAAAGACCACCAGAGCTGTAAAATAGATGTACATGGGAATATATCACTAACAGCCTCATTTGAACATGTAAGCCAGGTGTGTTCTGCATTAAGCTACTGGTGTCTGAATGACAGCTGCCTGTAGCGAATTACACAGAGTTTAAATCAGTTTTATTAATAAGCTTTATTAAAAACATTTTATACCTTTTTCAGTGTC
This sequence comes from Acanthurus tractus, assembly GCA_029783725.1. Classification (NCBI taxonomy): domain Eukaryota; kingdom Metazoa; phylum Chordata; class Actinopteri; order Acanthuriformes; family Acanthuridae; genus Acanthurus; species Acanthurus tractus. The sequence continues at coordinate 13,830,748 of JAQNCA010000001.1, forward strand.
GTAGAGGTGCATTGTCTAGTTGCTCTATAATGTATAGTATATGTATACAGTATACGGTCCATCCTGGGAGGATCTGGCTATCTGCAAACCATCTTTTGTATGTGCTTGTGTGTATGTGTGTGTGTGCAGAACTGTGTCAATAATGGCTTCACTCTTCTGTGTCACTCTTAACATTCATACTATTTTCAGCTGAAATAAATTATGTCAGGGGACACTTTTTTTTTTTTTTATCCAGGCTTGGTGATACTGTTGATAACGACAGCTTAATTATTTAATGCATGCTTCAGAGAGAACACCTATCAGTTGTTCTGAACCAGTGAAGCTACAGTTTCTCCACTACAGTCCTCATTCTTGACACAGGAGTTGATAAGGTTGCTTTGATTTGAACCTGCTGCTCTTAGCCTCTGAGGGAGGCCACGGTGCAATAGAATTAACCTGGTTTAGTGTATTTTACTCCAGATCTGCCCTGCCGCTGCTGCCACTGCCTGGCCTGGTCTGGTTCAGCCTGGCCTGCAAAGTCCTCTAATCAGATAGCAGTGTAAAGCCAGGTGTTTCCATGTCTCTCTGTTTTGACTGCGCCCCCAGCCACACTGATTAACTTTATTTAGAGATAAGAGAAGGACTAGAGTCGGCCACTTACGGGTAAATGAATAGGAGAGGGGGAGCCCCCATCCCAATCAGCAAGAGCCTCTGATTATTTCATATTGTATGTGTGTTGTAAAAGCGCTTGTGTTTGTGTGTATTTTTTAATTATTTTTTTTAAATTATGTGCTGAAATACACTTACGTTTTAAGTTTGTACTGTTTGATTCACAACAGCTAGAAGCATTGCTGTAATGTTAGTATGCTGAATGAGCAGATGTCATGGATGAAGTTTAAATCACAAATTAATATCACTACAACCATCTGAAATATCTGTATGTTATATAAATACACAGCAAATTTGGCAGAATTAAATCAAATGTCGCCTTGGTCAAAAATTTTAGAGGTGTCTGGAAAAGCCCCCTTGTGGCAACTTAGAAACTTGTTTTTTTTTATTATTATTATTGTCAGTTCAAGGTAGCACTGGCCTCAGGTTCATTTAATGGATTTCAGTGAAAACTATTATGGGGTTTGTTCTCTAAAAGGTTATTTAAGCTGTCATGTGTTATGTGCATTATGTTTTATTGTATAACTCCAAGCAACGCTGCTCCATTTTTATGTGCTCAGTTTTTGGGGGGTTTTTTACATTTTCAACTGTGTTTTCATTATCTGACCTTTTTTTTACATAAAATAGTTTAGAATAAAAAATTCCACATTTTTTTAATACAAGTTACTGTACAAGAAGTTAGTGTTAACCAATTATCTGACAGTTTTCAGTTAGGGAGATAATAAAAATAACCAGTTAAATAACTAACCAGCATGGAGGAGCACAGCAAACACAGGACCCAGGGCTAAAAGGGATGAACTGAGGACAAAGAGGAGTGCAGGATCAAGACTGAAACCCTTAAAGTGATGACAGAGAGAGACAACGAGACACAGGTGAAACAAAGGGTGGGGCAAACAATCACACTGAGGGGGAAATTTGACAGGATTTGGAATCTTGGTCGAGACAAAGGTCACCAAAATAAAACAGGAAACACGGAGGAAGATGAATAACACATATACAAAAACTCAGTGAGCTTGATAGGTCACAACAGTGTCACCTTAACATCTGCATTAGTGGAGCTTTTTGAGCGCCTGGTTTGAAGTCACTGGTCCAGATGTTCTCCTATTTTAGGATTTTGCAAAAAGAGCAAAGAGGTCTGTCAATGACTTATCAAAGGTCTGCGCTCATTTCTTCAACACATAAGACCACTTAAAAAAAGGCCTCTGTTTGTTGTTTACAGCTCAGCATTTAAAACAATTCCACCATCCAGGCTGTGCGATGAACATATCACATAACTGGTAGCAAGACTTCTCCTTGTCAGTGGACTTTTTGCAGGGGACAAAGCACGTGGACAGATTAACAACAAGTACTGCAGTTATTAATATTGAGGCCCCACAGGGATGCATTTCGTCTCCACTGTTATACTCTGTTTTTAACAAATTAGTACATTTTCATTCCTGGTCCGTTAATTTGTTTAAGTTTGCCAATGAAACCACACTGGTAGGGTTAAATTCTACAATTAATGAAATAACTTACAGAAATTAAGTCTGCAGACATTTACCTCTGGTCATAAATAATCAGGATATCCAATATGTGCAAATCTCTTGAGTTTAACAATTGCCCCTTTTTTAAAGTAGGACATTAACACTTCAGAAGTATGGAAAAAAGTTCAGAGGAGACTTTTCTTTTTAGAGCAGCTAAAAAAAGTTTTTCATATCACAATAAGGCTTGTAGCAAGTGCCATTGAATCAAAGTAAAGCGTATTGAACAGGATAGTGGCTAAAACTGACTTGACAGATGAAAACCTTTGTTGGTACAATGCCACGCTTTAAAACTGACACAGTCACTTTCTTTCCCCTGATGATTTATTTTATGCAAGCTATAATAAATCTCCGCAGCACAACCAGGTGCCCAGCACTCCACTCACTAAGCAGAGCTCCATTAAATAGCAGGTAGGTCTGTAGCTGACCATCAGGCCTTTAACAAAAATTACTGCTGCATGATGCATTGTGCAGAAATCTACAGCAATGATTGGTTCTGTGTAATCTGTCACGTTCAGTATTTTATCACTGCAGATGGCTGTTACTCAGGAGTGGAATGAGTCGTCTACTTATCAGAAGGTCAGTGGTTCGATCCCTGACTCCCACATGTTGAAGTGTCCTTGAGCAAGACACTAAACCCCAAATTGCTCCAGATGGCTTTTCCATTGGTTTGGGAATGTCTGTGAATGAGTTCCTGATGAGCAGGTTGTCACTGTGTAGAGAAGCCACCTGCCCTTGGTGTGTGAGTGTGTGTGTGAATGGGTGAATGCTGACTTGTGTTGTAAAGCACTTTGGGTAGTCAAAAGACCAGAAAAACGCTATATAAATGCAGCCCTTTTTACTTGGTAAATACGAGCTCACTCTGTGATAACAAAAAAATAATGAAATCACATATTTTCATCATGCTTTCCATAGATATTAGCAATCAATTTCTTTTGTATGAAATTAAAGAATCAATATATGTTTTATTTTTACTGAACAGGGATCCTCTTCATGTAGTAAAGATAGTGAAGTGAAGATGCTTGAACTCTGTCTCTGTTGTCTCATTATATTCTATATATTTGACCCTGCTGTTTTTCATTTCACTAACAATATCTTGTAGTTGTCTGCAGATTTTTCATGGAATTGCTTTTTGTGTACAGACGCAAAAAGAGGCATTTTAGGTTTATGGGCTCCAGCATGCATCTGTGGAAGGAAAGAGTTGCATAATTTTCTTTTTTATTTTGAGAATTAGCTGTAATTATGGCTACAGCCTTTGAAATTAAATGACCCATTGCACTGTGAAAAACATTATCTGTCTCTTCAATTAAAAAAATGTAGGGAAGCTTGAATGTAAGATAATTCAATTATGCAGTAGTTTATGGAAAAAAGAGACATTTCCCAGAAAGCAGCAGACATACTGTTAAAAAAAGCCTGCAGTTCAACATGTGGAGGTTATAAAGGAACATATATAAGAAATAGGTCATTTTATGAAATTAGGTTCCATTAAAGTCCTCACATATTCAGTCTCAGATGTTTCAATATGCTGCTGCAGCCTTTTGGTTGCTTTTTTTTATCACAGTTTTAGACAGTTTGCATACCTGCTAGTTCCCTACAAATCTCTTTATCTCTTTGGCAGCTCAGTTGTCTATCCAAGGGAAGGCTCTGCCAGCAGGACACAGACATTAAAGACAGATTATTGCATAACCAATGTTTAAAATGTGATTATAACCAGATGTGCATGCAGATTGTATCTGATGTGGAGGGTTTTTGCGATATCACACAGATGCATGCTTTTAGAACAGAGCTGTATGTCCTGCCCTCAAAAAGAATCAGTGCATTGTCGAATATTTGCCATCTGGCAAAAAATAGCTGGGCCTACAATGTAATACAAAAAATATCATAAAGGAACAATACCTGCAGTAACAGAGGTAATTATATATAATGAAGAAATATGGGTTTAAAAAATCCTAAAACATTTTTTGCACACAATCCCAGCAGTGAAATTGATATATGTTTTCAAAAAGAAGAAAATTTAGGACCACCAATGTGCACGCTCAAAGCAGACAGAGTGGTGATAAAAGCGTAGAACATAGATAACATTTGTTAGATTCTACTCTTCTTAGACATCAAGTCCAAATCAATAACAAACATGTAGGAGTTCCTGGTCCTCTAATAGACATAAACTACTTATCCTCAGCATCTGCTCTGCCATGCTCACCTTTTTGTGGGTGTTTTTCTTAACTGCTGCCAGGACTGCTGTTGTCCTATATAAAAGACAGACAGAGCTTTGGTCTTAGCATGTGCTGAGAGGCTTATTTGATATGAATACAGTGGTATATAAAGGCAGATACAGGAGTGTAATTACACCTAATGGCTGGAAATGCTCCTGTTTAAGACATCTTGGCCTTATGATGTCTGATTATGGGTGATCATTTTCTGCCTTTTGGTTAAAAAAAAAAGCACAGCTTCCATGTCCTGAGCTTTACTGATGATAGTGGTTCAGAACAATGGGCTTTTGAAATGTATTGTCACTACCCCAGCTTAAATGTCAGAGGATAAGGCTGGCAAGAAATCTAGGTCTCGATTTATAGTAGCATCATCAACCCAAATGAACTGAGGTGATACGATACCGTGAACTGGAACAACCCTTCTGTAGCATTTAAACATGGACTTTAATATAAAATATACAGTTTATACACAGTAATTACTGACATGTGAAGTTAAAATGTGAAAGTGTGAAGACTCATCATGACTTATCAGTGTTTTGTATAAATGGCAAAGAGTTTTGAAACTTCAGCAGCAGAAATACAAAACTGTATTAAAAAGGGAGTGCTCAATACTGAAAGCACAATACAGCCAGGTCAAGTTCATTTTATTTATAAAGCACTTAAGATATAAGTTGTCTAAAGACTTTGACATGCAGAACAGGTCTCAACCTCACTTTATAATTAACTGCAAACAGTTCCCACATGAGCAAACACTTTGGGGACAGTGATGAGAAAAAACATCTTTTAAAGAGGCAGAAACCTTGAACACAACAGGGCTCAGGGGTGGATGATCACCTGCTGACCAGTTAGTTTGAGAAAGAGAGAGAGAAAGAGAGGTGCACAGCAACACCATTGATAGTCATAAAATCTATAATAGTTACTGGTAGTAAAGACAGACCAGGGGCGCAGTGTTTAGCAGCCAGGAGGAGACAGTGGCAGACTTTTTTACCCACCTGATTAAAACGAAAAAGTCACACCACTCGTTCTTTTGAAATAAACCTTAAGTAGCTGAAGGTCAGCAGGAAACGAACTGGAGACCTGACGCCGATGTTTGAATGGTGCTGAAGACTGAAGGATGACTGTGGCTGAAGAGGACTAGTGAACACTGGCTGGTGAAAGGCCACTGGTGGAGACTGACAGCAGGCTGATGAGTGTAGGCAGTGAACTGGTGGGCTGAGGCAGGATACTGGCACACCACTAACAGGCAGGTAACAGGATTAACAGGCAGGAAGTCAGGGGACAAAATCACGTTGACAACAAAGGAACTTTCCTAATAGAATGAGTAAGATCCCACCTCAAATAAACTACTGAGCAGTGAGAAGTAACTGGTGAGTAAATTAGGAAATGGCAGCAATTATTCTCCTGCTTTGACGTGTTAAAATGTCAACATAGCAATTTCATTTTTGGCATAGTTTGCCTGTCACTCCCGATCAATTCAGAGCCTGCTACTCCCTCCCTGCCCTCCAGCAGTCCTCAGCATTTTCTTGCCCTCAGCCATCACCTGTTCCTAATCACTTATGAACTACCTGGCAAGAACAGGCAATGTAATTCCTGCAGTTTTCTAGTCAGAAATACTTAGTAAAAACTCATTTGGCTGAAAAAAAAGCCAAATTTAAACACACTTATAATTTTCATCACTGTACTTCTAGAACATCTGATCTCTTTTGGACCTTTTTATCCACTTAACAGTGTGCTGTATCTCTGTTTTCTCCATTTTTATGACCAGTGCATGTATACCTGTGAAAACTGTCTTTATATAGATGATACTCACTGGTTTTATCGACAACATATACTCTTACAAAACCTCAGTACAAACACAGTAAGCTAATAATAGCGTCAACACTCAAGCCAGGTTCACTCTTCTCATGGTGGAGTATACATTTAGTACAGTACACATCCACTTATGCCTACAGCATGTTGGAAACTGGATCTCAGAGCACCGTGGAAACACTGGTGAGAGGATATTAAATAAAAAATGATCTTTCTGAACATATACGGGCTACTCAGAGAGGCCAGATACAAACACAGAGGTCTGAAGAGGTTGATCCACAACAGCTCTGTCTCGCTGTCTTTTTCTGTCTGTCTGTTACATCCTCCCCAGCAGATAAAGAGAGTTGTGCAGCCACGACACTTTTATGTTGTACTAATTATTTTAATTTGATATAATCATAATACAAAAGGAGGAGTATAAGAATTTTTCACAGAATGGACACTTTTTTGAATCTTTCATTACATCATCATTGCACACCAGACAGACGTTTATGTGAAAAAAAGACTGTGTTGGCTTTTACCTTCGAAATTGCTAAATTACCTGTATGTGGAATTCGTTTTAAAAAAGGAAGATCGGACATTTTTACCTGAATTACTCTCTGTTTCAAACTGATTTACCAGAATAGTGGTTTACTCACCTGTTTCATAAGAGCTTTTACAAGTGATTGTGTTACAGCTGCTGTGCATGTTGATTCCAGGAAGAAACACTGTCCACCGATGAGCTTCACTGGAAACAGTTAAATGCAAATGTGTTTAGAAAAAACTGTGTTGTCATGGTTGTATTTCACAGGTGGAACTTTCTGAGGTTGAATTCAGATGTCATTTTC
>JAQNCA010000001.1:13837861-13863729 GCA_029783725.1 Acanthurus tractus
TTCCTCTCTCTCTCTCACCCACTGGTTCGTTTGGTTTTCAGATATTACAAATAGTCGAACATTGCCAGAGCTGCAGCGCAAACACCATCTCTTCGTGATGTTTGTGAAGGGGTCTGGACAAATTCACTGTCACTCTGAGATATCTGAATGAAATTAGCTGGATTGTTTGGAACTGAATCAATGAGAATTGTCAATGGCATTTTCAGTGATAAGTTTTAAAGGGCCAGTCCACCAAAATCACACAAAAAAAATTCTGACAGATACCAATATGTAATATGGACATTAAGATAGGCTTGATTTTTTAACTCTTTAAACTGAAAAATAAATGGTGCTGAGAAAAACTAAAATAAAACATTCAGATGCGAAAAAAGTAATTATTCAAAAAAAATCATTTAAAACCTGTAACTGTCAAAGCATCACACTCAAATTAGCAATGATGGATTTTTTGAGGCTGCGATAAAAGCAAAAATTTGAAGGATTCTGGCTGCGTCGAAAGCTTTCATGTTCGAACCTCTCAATTTGCTTAAAAAATCCAATTACAACTGTTTGTATTCTGCTCTGAGTACCAATTGAATTCAGAGGAGTCAGCGTATGGTTTGTTCAAGGATCTTTACCAACATTCTTCCAGTTCATAAAATATACACTGCTGATTTAAGAAATGATTACTGAATACTTTATGGCATATTTGCACATTTAGACTGATGAAGTTTGAAATACGCCACCAAAAAGGACACAAAGACTTTCTGTAAAGTGTGCGGCTGTTGAGCAACAAATCCAACAAAAGGCAGTAAAAGACAATTAGACGAGTCAAAACATCAATAAATAACACAGTTACTTAGTTAAATTGAAGTGGAAAAAAAAAAGCAAAAAACAAAGCTTTAGAATTTTGCTTTGTACTTTAATAAATTAACTTAAATTTAAATATGCTTTAATTAAAATATTTCAATTGGAATACTAAATTATTTTCCACTTTAACACTAAACAGATGAAAGAATAAACTCAAATTTAAAATAAACACTTTTATGTTTCTTACTATCTTTCATTCTATTACTGTCTTTGCTCATTTTGTATCATTTCTCTATTTTTTTGTTCCCCAAACATACATATATGATAATATTAATGATCTTTATGAAATATTAAGTCAACCGACTGGTTCAAGAAAAATTTAAATGTTCTTCTCTCTTTTATTATATTATTGAAAGTCAGATAAAATAAATGTGCATATTTGTCATTATATTTTTGTTGCTGTGAACTTATTTGGATCCTTTACTTAAGTGAAAGCAGTAAAACCGCACTAAAAAATTGCTCCTCCGCAACAAGTCTTGAACCGAAAATATTACGAATTAAGTATGAAAATATTATCAGCAACCTGTAATAAAATTATCAAAAGTAATGTACCCATTATTCAGGCATACATCCCCCTGTGTGTGTTAAACTTATACTCGAATTATATATTGGGTTAAAATTAATTACACATTCATGTGGTACGGCTAATTTGTATTTTTTATAAACTATAAGGTAATTCAGTCTTTCACAGTGCATCATTTTTAATTGATCACCATTGCGTTTTTTGGAAAATTGTAAACCGTTAAGTGACTGGCAACCACAGCTGTAAAATAATTTGAGTAAAAATGACATTAGTTCCCTCTGAAGAGTTATTTAGTAGAAGGATAAAATATCATGAAATAAAACTATGACTGATATATGCAGCTACCTTTTACCAGCAATTTTAGGATACTTTTTCACATATATACAGTCTTAAATTGGCATGAAAGATTTTCTGTTTCCATTTAGACCTCAAACATAAAGCAGCAACGTGCGCCATCAGACTGCTCTGTCATAATGATTAAAAACCATTTTTTGAAAAGCCATTCCCTACTTCACTGCTGATGGATCAAACAGGCTGAAGCAGGCGTTGCTGCAGACAGGAAGGAGCCTCACTGACCATCAGCATCATCAGACTGAAGACAACTTCAGCCTCCAGTCATCTCTCCAGCACAGCCACATATGTATTGTGATTTTGTATGACATTATCATTTGTTCTTTGAGTTGTTTGAAAAATTAAGCCCATAAGAGAATAATAACTTTTCTTAAATTTGTCATAAAACAGGAAGCTTGTTTATCAGAGCATCAGTTCCTCTGTTACGTGTGGGCCTGTAGCTACTGTTATTATTTCACTGTGTTTGCATGGGTTGAGGCAGTTTATGGCATAACAGCATGGGTTTTACACATGAATATAACCTTGTAGTACTTTCTTAACTACAAAATACTGTAAATTTGAAGAAAGGTCACCTGAAAAGGCAGATGTTTGTTCCACTTTTTGTTGTGAGGCAGATAATTGTCTCTTCAGAGGAAATGCAAATGTAATTGTTCAAATGCAATATAGATTTTTTTTTATCTCCAGCCGCCAAGTGAGTGTCTCCTCCCTGTTGGACATTTGTGTTTGATTGTTTACAAGGATGATTTGCGTGAAAGTGCTAAAATAATGACATTATATTTTATGGTTCATCTCGTCCCAGCTTTCTATTTTTTCATCAACTTTCACAGCTTCTGTAATTTCAGTGCAATTTCAGGCTCTGATTGCTCTGTTGTTTGAATGCTAATCATTGTTACTGTATGACTCGTTTTCTATTCCACTCTTTTTGCTTTTATAGAAAGACTGTTTATTAGAAACAGGAGAAAGTAAAAAGTTACAACAGGCCAGTGAACAGATGACACTGTAAATAGAGTGCAGGTACCTTTGCTTCTGCAGAACTGTGTTTTGTTTTGTTTTTTCTAAAACTACACTCCACATCTCTGTTTGCCAAAATGTTCTCTACTAAAATATTGAGTCTATCATGGTATTAATACATTTTGTATCTACAGGGTTGTGATTTTTTGGTTCAATATGATAATCAGCTCTGTAAGTACTTTTTTATGGTGAGTCTCTCCAAATGATCAGCAGGTAATTGGAACTGCATTATTACCTCTGGCATTGTACAGGCTGTGCTATCGTCCTGTCTTTGGTTACTGTGACTTTCAAGCTTTGCCACTTATTATTTAAGCACTTGTCTGTATGTTTTAACACTTTACATCAGCCCCATTTTTCCCAACATCAAAGTTACTTTGTACCCTTATATCTCAGGCATGTATCTTATGCATGCTTGTTTATGCAGATTTATACATACACATACAATAGCCTAAAGTATTATGTTATGCATAAGATATGTATAATATATAAATCAAAATATACAAATTAAACCCTGTTTTTATAAGTGCAATCATCTAGTGCAATTATCTAACAATTATTTATTCAGTGTAACTAGTCTTTATTTATTATGTTATTTTACATCTTTTTTTGTTTGCTTTATCTCTTCTGTCTTTTTAATTTATCAGTCATAACTTTTATCTAATTTCTGAACTTAAAAAAAGTTTATTACTTTTTTAACTTTAAAGAGGTTCTCATCATTCATCATTTCAGGTTATTTAAAAATAAGATTGTGCACACATAAAAAAACTTTAAAAACTAAAAGCACACATTAATTAAGAGCTTCAGGGTTAAAAAAAAAAGGCAGAAGCACAGACTTGGCCATTTTTCAATAACAGCTCTCAAGTGTTAAATGCATTTTAAATCAAAGGATCTCCGACTGTCAGTGAACCTTCAGAGCATAACAAATTACCTTCATCATAATGTCACACACCTTTTCAGCATTTTCTCTGTGCAGAAACTTTCTGTATTTTAGCTGAAGAGCTTGAACCACAGTCCGCCCCTCTTTTCTCTGGTATAAAACAAAAATGAGGTAAAACTTGCTGAGAATGAATCTTTGCATTGACTGTGATGGATGAGCAAGTTTTACATTTATTCCATTTATTATACAACTTGCCCTTTAAAGTCACCTTTTAATGAATAAGGTGAGAGAAGTGACATTTAGACTACTTCAGATTTGCTACCTAGCTAAATCTTCTCTTCTTCAGCACAAATAAAGTGCTTTTGGTCCTTCTACTCTTTGATAATTAAAAACTTGAAAGTTTAATTACTGAGGTGAGGCAATAAAGGCTTTCAGAACTGGCTTTGTAGGGTCAAGGACTTTTTTAGTTCACATTGTGAAGTACATTTGTCCAACATTCATTCCGACAGTTATCTTTTGTACTGAGCAATTTTTTCAAGTTAATGGAGACATAGCCCTCAAAGCTCTAAGTGCATTCCTCAGCAGTGTCACATCCGGAGAGTGTCTTCCTTCGCTGCTTTTCTGTTAAGACGAGAGAGGACACAGGTGAATTCTGTTTTATTATGTGTTTTTATCTCTACCAGATTTTAGTTCACTTATAAAAGGTATGATGCCAAGACACAGAGGTCAGTGTCTGCTTACTAAGAGAGAATGTATCTCAAAGGATATTCATGAGCTAAATGGTGCTTTCATGAACCTTGGGACAGAGACGATTAACCGCTCTTCACTGCTACTTTCAGATCTTTGTGGAAATGTAACATAATACTTTAGTTTGTGGCTTGCAGCTATGAGGATTTACTTTAAGAACTCCGGACAGTACAGTAGCTGTGGTTTTTTTTTTGTTGTTTTCCCAAGCTCTAAAGAAAAATATAGAGGAAAACTTGTTAAAGCTCAGCAAAAAGACTTGATTTCATGTAGAAGATTTCGCAGCAAAATAATTTGAATAACTAGACAGAAACCAGTTTGACACACAGACAAACTGTATTAACAACTGATAACACACCAAAATTGCACTTTGAAAAACTGTTTTCTATTTAGTATTCTCTAGTAATATAATGTAGTAGTAATAAAACTCTGTTTTGGTCAACAAGGGTAAAAATAAAACAGCCACTTTGTACATTCTCTGATTTGTTAACCTTTACTGTAATTCCGAACATTAAAGATTTTTGTCTCTAATAAGACAAAGGCAGAAGTCAGTAAAAACCTACTCCATTTGTGATTAAAAGCAGCACATAAAGTCACACCAGAAATCATTCAAAAGCACAAGAAAACATGATTTAACACATTTCCAAAAAAGTTTGAATTACTCATCAACAAATATATACCGTGACATCATAAGTAATTATAATTATTCTTTAATTCTCAGGCCTCAGTGGGTGAAGTGATAACCTCACTTGTGTGGCAGTTTCTGAGTGAAAAACAAAAGGAACAAACGTAAGAGAGGAGAATCAACAAATCTGCGCATCACTTTAAACATGCAGAACAAAGAGAGAAAATCATTAACTCAGCCGTCAACATTTCATTTCAACATTTCAGTTCAGCTTACTTTGTTTCCATCAAATATTCTGCATTTATTAAAAGAGATCAGTCTTTAGATTTCATTAAATAAACAGTTTAAGTATCTTTTTATGTACTTCATTTACTTTATCAACTCCAGAGCTTTCCACGCCTCAATATTTTTGCTTGCTAGAAAACATGACATTATCAATTTTTTTTTTTTTTTTGCTAATAAAACAAGTTTTAGAAACAAAAATGCATTTGATTAATGTCAAATGAATTAGATTTCCTTTCAAGAGACACAACAACCTATTGGTGAAAGTTTGAACCTGACAGTGGAACAACAAAGCAGCAAGAAGATAATTAGTTACTAAAGTTCTGTCATTTTGTTGCACCAAGGACATGATCTCAAAGAGCTTTTGGTGCATGAACTGCACATAAGCCAACGCTGATGAGAGGAATAAAAATTTTGCATGACTTTAAAATGACCTTAGATACATTTTTATCTTACTTATTATGCTGAATACATTTTATTTTCTAGTACACATGCATCTACTGTGATGGATTAGTAAGTCAAACCTTTATTGCATTCAGTGTTTACACATCTGCATGAAGATGCAGTTGTAGAAGTACGAGCAGTATTAGTTAAAGACAGGTGCAGGTGGTGATGCTAAATGGAGGACATCGTCTTTTTAAAGTGTCATTTACCATCAATATCTACTCTGAAAGGAAGTGCAGAAGTTTCAACAACATATAAAGTGAAGTCAAGGACATTTTTTGAAAGTAAAACCATGTTGCACAGATTTTTTAAGTCAATGGAGATTCAGTCCTGTAAGCTTTAAGTGCATTCCTGAACAGTTTCTAACATGACACAGGAGCACTTTGCTTTTTAAGATACCAGAGAGGAGGCAGAGAAATGCCAGTAATGTGTTTTAATGATCATGTATTATTTTTCAATTGTGCAATAACACAAATTAAGCCACACAGTGAGTAGAACGTTTCTCTCTACAGTGCTAAGATGAACCTCTGCATGGAAACATTATGTGGTTCCACTCACATTCACACCTATAGGCACTTTAGAGCAGCCAGTCAGCCTAACCTGCATGTCTTTGGACTGTAGGAGGAAGCTGGAGCACCCGGAGGAAACCCACACTAGAACATGCAGGACATGCAAACTCCGGACAGAAAGGATGAATGATGAACCAAGAAGCTTCCTGCTGTGAGGTGACAGTTCTAACTATTACACTGAGTGCTGCCCTCTATTGTCATAAACAATCATGGAACTCTAACTGTGTCCATAACAACATTATTTAACCTGCTAAGTGTCATGGAGGACAATGTTCACTTTTCCACTGTTCTGCTCACATCTGGAAGCTGTCCAGTATAGGCACAGTCTGAACTGATTTGAAGGCCTTATTTAAGGGTTTTTCATTGTATCGAGACAGACATTTATCCTCCTTTCAATCATTAAAAATCGATGCAGCAGAATCAAAGACATTCTCTTTCAATGCATTTGGCTTAATTGTAAAAACATGGGACTCACATTACCCATAATACATCTCAGCTGCTGACAGATTATTCAGAGATTCAGGTGTGTTGTGCTGGTTGCAGTTAATGTATCCTTAAGCTGCTAAACGCAGATGACTAACATCACTTGAAGCAGTTTATGAGCCACAAAGGCCTTTTCGATATATACAGTATTATTCCTCAACACGTGTAAACACACTCGATGTGTAAAATCGGAGTTCCCTTTTAACACGCATCATCAGCTCCCATGGATGCACATAATTCAACAAAAACCCAGACAAGCTGTTGATTCCAATGGCTGAATCTTGACCTTGAAAACTGTAGCTGACAAAACAATCTCACCACAAGATCCACAAAGTGCAGTGCTGGAGCTTTTTTATCAGATCTTCAAGCAGTTGAAGTTGAATTGCAGATGTTCAAATTTCTATTTCTCTGAGCACTTGAAGGTCTCCTCATTCATGTTGTCTTCAAATTTGAGCTTGAAACTTCCGTGTTTACCTTGAAAAACAGCTGTTCCTTTCTCTGCTGAAGAAGATTTTGTGATACAAACAAAACAAAACAGCTACTTAATGGAGCCCGATGAGAGTGTTCTGTCAGAAATACAGAACTGACAATTTAGACTCATTTTGAGAGGAATATTAGGAACAAAGCCTGATTTAACATTTATGTGGTTTCTTGTGATTCCCAGTACGTACAAACCTGATTATCAGACTGAACTGCAATTTTGTTTCATTTTATCAACTATTATTCATGGTATTTAAATTAATAAAAGTCAGTAGATGTCGGCAGGAATTCAGAGGTCTTGAACCAGGTTTAGTTAGTAGTTCATTCCCAAAACAGCTTGAGGATCAACAACAAACACTGAAGCGTTCATTAGTCATGAGTTTAGTCACATCTTTAATTACTTCAGTTCTTTAAGTGTTGTTAAGTCATGTCAAGACACTTTGCGTCAGTTGTTTGCCATAAGTATCACACACGACCAAGTGACCATGCACGTGATCACCTTTAAAATGTCATTTCTCCTAACCATCCATCCGGATCACACACTTCATAAAAGGCTTCAACTGAATGAGAGGAAAAGAGAAAAAAATTATCTAAAACACAGAAACACTCAATGAGACATAAATAACACAGATGAAAGCACAAAAGAAGAAAAATGTTTATGAAAACCAAACAAAATAATGACATTCATAAGGAAGATGATGTTTGTATGTTGGCATCATTTTACATGTTACAGTTTGCATGATTTTCATCTCATTGTACAGATTTATAAAAAAAAAATGTTGCACAAGTCGTGTCAGTGTGTATGAAAACAATTCTTTGGTATTTTCAGAAACTGAGGTTGTCTACCCTTTGACTGCACTGTAAACCAGATATGTGACTCATATGACATGCAGCAGATTTAGCAATTAAACATAAAACATTAGGTAGCTGATAACAAAACACAAACATCATTCTACATGTCCAGCATATCCTGCTGTAAACACTTGAAATAAAAGCTGAATTTTTTTTGTAATTGTCATTTCTTAAATAATTTGCAAAGAAAAACAAAACACTCTTAAACTCTAAAGTGCTTCATGAGCATCATTAGATAGTGTATCTGAATAGGAAGCGACTGTGCAGCTTCCAGTCAAAGAGGTTTGAAGTTGATCTCGCAACAACATGCTTTAAAATTATGGCAAGAGTGGCAAGCACACATAAACACATTACAGCACGCTCACCAGCTTCTATTGTCTCCTGTTACAGAGAAGGGGTTAGAAAATGAAGGTTTGGGGCTTCTCACTTTTGTTTTACTGAGAGTCGACAGTAGATGGCAGCAAAGTAGAACTAAATACTGAGAAGGAAGCTCACCAGATGAAAGCATCAGGAGAGTTTTCTTTGGTGTGATGCATAAAAAAACCTGACTGATGTTTCATTAACATGAGGCCCAGTTTTTTATCTAACGTGACAGATTACTGCATCGTCTGCAAGGCAGCTCTCAAACATAAAGTGCATCAAGTTAGTCAGTCATAACTTTAAGTTAAGCAATTTTAACTGCAGGATCTGTTCCCCAAGGAGGTTTATAAAAAGTTTAATTCTACAGCAATGATGATTGGACTTCTCAGCAGTCTAAAGTCTTTAATTCTCTGACTGAGGCCTGTTTCAGAAACTGTTTAACTTATTTTAACTCAACAAGATCTGTACAGTCTCCACATCAAACCCACTGCAACATTATTTGGTGCAGCTTTCATATAACAAATTTTCCCAACCCCCTGTTGTAAAACGCAATAAGTTGCATAAGAAACTTACAGTGTTTCTTTTTTTGGCTGATGCAAAAGTACATCCAACAGAATTAGAGCTAATCTACCTACAGTATAATCATAAAAGGCAAGTAAACATCAAAAAAGGTGCTTGTGCACGGCTACAAATGATGTTAAGATGAGGAACACTCCAGCTAATGTGCCACTCAGCCACAGGTTTGATGACATTTGGAGTCAAATATTAACAGCTGGGGTCTGCAGAGTGTCTACACAAATCTCTGACTTATATGCTCCTGCAGCCAGAGCAGGACAGGCTGTATAGAGCTGGGCCCATCAGTCACAGTCTCTGTGTAAATCTGCATCAGTACCTCTTGTAAAACGAACAGCAGGGGCAAGCTCATGCTCAGTAGCTCAAACAGGGATGCATAGTCCTGGGCATTGTCCCGCAGGTGGCCAGCAAGGCTCTGTGCTGCATTACGCACACTCTGCGACAGATACCAGGGGGCATTACACACAGCACGAGCCACGCTCAGGGGCCCACTCAGGCGTTTCCTTAGGAACGAGCTGAAGGTACCTGCTGAGGATTGACTCTGCAGGCCTGTTGTGCTGCTGGGTTCAGAGTGCTGTCCATCATCAGCACATCGCTCCTGAAGACAAGCTTCGTAACGGCTCTAAGACAGAGAATGTGATAGACACGGTGGTTAAATATTTTGTACAAAATATTGCTTTAATAAGACTAATATTAATAGCAAATCTATAACACTCACTGAACGTAGTGATAGATTTCTCCGTAGGTTCGTCCCATTGTTGCGTTGATCAAAGTGAAGTTTGCAGTAAAGTTTCCCTGTAATAACACAGCAAACGTCAGTGCAAAGTAGCTGGGTGAACGATGATCTTTTGTTTTTTTTTTTTAAGTAACATGTGAATCTAATATTGTCAACAGCTGACATTAAAAGGTACAAACCCTGTTCTGAGTCGAAAGCGTGTGCTCCCTGTCGCAGGGCCGAGCTGCAGGTGCAACAACGGAAACACTCTCTGTGGAAGTAGAGCCCCTCGGCACAGACCCTCTCCACCATGTAAACACGCCTCTCACACGAGTGACACTTGTCACCCGATGGGGGGAACGCCCTTCGTACTGAGCCACCCTGAGAAACAGAACACAGGAAGAGAGATGATGAAAGAAAACAGTGAAATCATGGCAGCAGATGAGAATGAATGCTAATATCAAACTCCTCATTACGATAAAACTGAAACACATTTTGCTCTTTCTATTCAGTTGTTCTTTATAATGACTTAAACCTCAATCTCAATAATTATCAGGTGACTCTGTTTACACCTACATCGAAACAAAAGTGAGCAGAACATACAGAGTGAGAGAGTGAGAAGTTGAGCACAAAATAAGGAACTACAGTTGTGTTTATGACTGTTTTCCAGCCAGATCAACGCTCTTCTTGTCATTGTCACTTCTTTATTACTCATTATCCAGATGTGATTTTGGGGATGTTTTAAGTGACAGTTAATGTGTTGGCGAGCTGTTTTAGGCTCCATGTCTGCGGTCTTTTACAATGAGGGTGACCCCTGTCTTTATTTAAAGCCCAAAGCCTCAGACTGTTTTACAACTGCAGACTAACATCCAGCCAAGAGGAAAACAAAGTTAAGGGAAGCAAGTTAGATAATTATAGATAATCACAGTTATGTGGACAAACACACATGGATCAGTTAGAAAGTTTATCATGTCAAATTAGCTTCCCAGTTGCCCTTCAGGGATCAAATTTGATCTCAACATTAAAAAAGTGGCTCATAACAAATGCCACAAGGACACACTTTATATTAAACTAGTGGAAGTCCTGCTTTAACATCTGCTGCTGAGTTGGAGTGGGATGGGTGGAGCAGTGCAAACCACAAAGTACCACCACAAGAAAACACACTTTTCGTCTGTGAGGACTGCTGGTGATTAAAAGCACAAGGAGCAGACAAAGCAGTCCGAAGCAAAGCTCCCATGCAATAAAAGCAACGCATATATCTGTCTTTTATAATTAAGAAGATGAATGACAACAATATAAATGTTGTGCTAAGGTTGTTTTTTTTAAGGTTTTTTGAAAGGGTCCCTCTTGGTACACATATTTTTGAACATTTTTGACTGAAGCCTTTGGGATAACATGTTGCAACTTCACGATAATAACATGAAACAGCATAAATCTATAGATATAGATTAACCAAGAAAAGACTTATTAGATTGTATGCATGATAAAAGACAACAGTGGATGAAAAAACTTAAACTTAATAAACTTTAGTGACAAAGTTGAGATTTGTGCTGTATATTAACCGAAAGCAAGGGTGTACAAAAAAAAATAAGACAGACACATATTGATGTTTATAGACTGATTTTCTTCCCCTCTTGGACTAATAGACAAATTAAATGATATTAATGTCTGAAACTATTAAAATCTAGTAAAATAATAGTAAAAAATGTTAAGCTTACCCTATAGCACTGTACACCTAAAACATGAAGTGTCATCTTTTAGTTAGACAAGAATGTTGACAACTGAATGATTCTACAAAATCGTGGATTTCACTATAAGACATATTTTTACATTCACTCCCAACTCCTTAAGAACTCTTAACAGCTACAGCATTGTTGGTTAAAGTTGTGTTTTTTTAAATAAGCTTTGGTTAATGCTGGGAAAAATTTGGTGTAACAGCTGAAAAAAAAGGGCTGCGACAGGAAACAAACTGCATTCTCCCATGTGAACGTCAGCCAAGCTACACACCCATCAACCGCTGGCTTCATGAAGGGCACTCTACTTCCTGACTTGGCACTAAACACTGGCGCAGGATGTAAAGGTCCACTGCCAAGTTTTCCAAAATGAAAGCAATTCTTTGGGATACTGAGATAGATTAGAGTACAGTGGCAATCTGTCTCGATCTTAATTTTGAACCTGTATCTTTTTGACAGTAGAAAATTCAAGTAAACATGCTTAAGCTGCAACAAACTATTTTTTGGTCACTTGGAGGCAGCAGGGGCTGAAATTGTTAGCAAACAGTATATTTACTCATTCAGCCACGAGTCAACAATATTATCCTTCAGTTTAAATTGTGTTTCTGTCCTCCTGGTGAGTGTAAACCCTGTTTCACTCTTTTAGCGAGATTCTCTCTTTCCACCAATCGCTGAGGGAATACACGTCTCTTCAGATGCTAAATGTTCCATTATGTTCACCAGATAGTTGCTTTTTGTGTCTGCTATTTGATGCAGGTAGTTCACAATTTTTTAGAGCTTTTGTACTAAAAAAAGCTGGCCACAGCAGCACAAAACTACACTATAAAAGAGTGGTAAGGATAGCTGCCTACGTCTTGCCTTGATGTAAAAAACATAATTGAATTTTGATGACAGAATCTCGTGCATTTAAGTGTCAAGAAAATCTATGTTGTGCAAAATACTGAACTAAAGGAGGAAACTGGCTGCATGCAACACCTGCATTCTCAAACAAATGTGACGTGTTTCCTCATGCAAACAAACACACTGTGAGGAGCAGGTGGTGCAAAACACAAGGCCGGTGTTGGGTCACAGATCAAGCTTGATATAGTCACCTTGAGTACAGCTGAGCTGTCTCCTGAGAACAACCCACTAAGGTGAACAGCTTTTTCCTTTATACTCTTTGCGTGAAACTCTCTAGCTTGTTGTGTCTGGGCTTTTTTCTGCAGGATGACACGGAGGACAGGAACAAAGGAACAGCCATCAGTCTTGTCTCTTCAGTACAACACAGACACATTCTCTCACCGACAAATGTGGAGCTTTCTGTGTATAGACATAATTAGCTGGACTAATAACCATTTAACACGCAACACACACCAAACGATGAAAGACCTTTCTGTTCTACTTTCCCAATAAGAAGCAGGCTTTGACAGCTAAGTGTGTATTGTCAGGAGGAGAACAATAACAGTGCTGTCTGGAATGAAGGCTGCCTTATTACATTAATTTTACACACCACTTGATGTGGTTACTCATACTGTACTGGAGGAGAAAATTGTGACAGATTCACAGACCTGGCAGAGAATCAGAGACAAGTAAGCCGGTTAAGCCAAAAAATGTTAATAAATCATACGGTAGAGTTTAAAAGCTTTAGGATTTAAGCAAGTCAAATTCAAAGTACCTTCATTTAAGGAAAATCATTAAATCTGAGACTAGTTAAAAGGAATGCTAAGTGCAAAGTTGTGCGTACTGATTACACTGGTACTGACAAGATAATGACTACAGAAACCTCAAGGAATTCACATATTTGAGAGTTGGTGTTGAGGAATCTCAAGTCCATACCTTTAGTATGGAGCAAGAGCCAGAGCTCAGATAGCCTAGCTTAGCATAAAGATTTGAACCAGGGGGAAACAGCTAGCTTCGTTACATCTTAGTACTAGCACCTCTTAAGTTCAGAGTTTTTATCACAATATGACAAATATGACAAACTGCCATTTTTCTGGTGGATTAAACAAGTAAGACACATGGCTTATTAGTTCATTTTTGACTGACATAAGTTAAAACTTGATTTTAAATTTTATTTTAAGGCTAGCTGGTTTCCCGGCTTTATGCTAACCTAATCATCTCCTTGCTCTAGGTCTATGCCTAACCGACAGATATGACAGCGATAAGTCTTTGCATCTACTTAAAAAGATAGCAAACCACATTTAACAAAGAGGCAACAATTATTTAAAAGCTAATTCAACAATTGTTACTCTAAATCATACATTTTGTGCTAGTTAGCAGCATTTCATTATAAAAGAGATCTAAAGGTCAGCACTTGATGAGCATGTAATGAAACAAAAGGGAAACATTACAAAAAAGCTAATTCATCTTTTGAATTGCAGATGGATCTGTCAAAAACAAAAAAAATAATTTAATACACAAGATAAAGAAGTCCCACAAAGTGCACTGCACTTGCATTTGAAAGTAAAATATCTCACACATCACAATTTTCTCAACAAGAAACCTCAGTTCTACACTTAATAACTTAATAAGGTCTATTTTGAAGTGCTGATCTGAGCCAACGCAGCAAAGCTTTTTGCAAAAGCTGAATAATCTAAATAGCTGATTTGCCTGCAGCTTGGCCCTGACCGACCTGTTCCACATGGACCCGGACCAGCCAATAATCTGCCTCTGTGCGTCTGTCTCAGCTCATGCCAGGTCTGTAGGCCTGCTCTTGCCATTTTCGTCAGGCTGCATAATTTAGTGACTGACTTCCCCAGCTGACTACACATTACACAAGCCTAAATGTATAATCAGTGCATAATATATAATCAACATTCACTCCGGGGCCCTTTTTCAGGGATCAGAACATGCGGCAATCACAAGGGTTTAGAAAGAAGACAGAGAGAGGAAAGAAGTTAATGATATGGAGGAGGAGAAGATAGTGATCACCTCAGAGATGTGTTCATCCACCTCCCTGAGGCGCTGGAGGACTCTTGACATGAACTGGATTGCTGAGTAGCAGGAGGGAGGAGAAGCAGGAGGGTCTGCACTCTCAGACTGAGGTGGGGGCTTCGTCTCATCTTGTGTTTGATCAACATGTCTGAGCTTCACTACAGAAAACGGGTGGTGGGGCTGAGGCTGGAGTTGGGGTTTGGGCAGAGTCTTTGGAGGCACGCATGCTAAGTGTTTTGCTGCTCTTCTGAGACTGATTTCAAACTGAAAGGGAAATTACACGGCAGTGCATGTGTAAGCTGTGGTTAAACTAATTTCTAATTCACTTAGAGGCTGTGGATCATTTAAAGAACCAAGCAGGTGGTTTTATATGTTTCAGTCCATTAACTGCACAAACACTTTACAAGGCTGCCAACCATTATTTGAGGAGTTAAGTCATGCCAGCACGGCATGATAATGAACTTGCATAGGTAACCCATTACAGTGAATATTCTGTCTGCTTCACAGTTATGTAATCATCACATGGTGATTCGGTTGAGAGCAGGAACTGTGTTTGAAATCTGAGACCTGCAAGTCTCAAACAGCCAGCAGCTACATTTAGATGAAATTCAAAATTAAGTCCACATTATTCTCTTCTCCAAACTTCTTGACAACTTTTATTTACATTGTAGGTAGGATTTTCAATAATATTCGCTCATGAGTACATTACTTTGACTTCAGCAGCTGCAAAGCTCTTTTGTCTGGTTTGTTAATGGACGAACATTAGATAAGTATAAACTGTTTTAGTTTCAAATTATCAGACCCTGTTCACTCTCTATGAACATATGCACTGTTACCTTTCCTTTAAAACAATTGTAACATGAACTCTAAACTGAAGGAGGTTAGAAAACATATGCAAAGACTTGCAGGTTATATACTTTTTATGTTTTTTTGGACATTAAATACCTATTTTGCAGTGTATTCTTTTAATCTAATTGCACACTTGTTTGATCTGGTTTCTAGCTCTACATATATTGCAATTACAAAACAATAAATCACATTTAGTCAGTTTTATGGTGTGAAATTAGGGTCTAAGTCAGTAACTACTAAAGAGAGGAAAACCACCATTATGGTCATTTGAATATCCAAAAAAGACTGAAACTACTATTTCAGGCAAAATATATAATTAGAGCTTTATATATGGGTGGTGTATATATTTGAGGTATATGTACATATATAGTATGTGCTTGTAAAGGGCTGAGTGTGTATGTTAACCCTGTTAACCCTGTATACAAGTAACCCTGAAGTGGTGCTTGCAGATGGTCATTTGTTTTAAAGTCCTGATGCATTTGTCTACCATTCATGTCTTTACTGCTATCTGACTCCAGACTACCTGCAACTCAGGAGGAGGTTTAGGTGGGACTGGAGGCCTGCGTGTAAGGTGCAGATTCTCACTCAGGTCAAGAGATCGCAGCGGGAAGGAACTCTCACAGTCTGACAGAGACTTTTGCAGAAAGGTTAAGAGGAAAGAAACAAACAGAAGGGCTGAAAAGATTAAATACTGGAAAATAACAGACAAGATACAAGTTTTAGTGTGAGCAAAGGAAAAATGTTGTCAGATTTACACCTACAAGAAACGCAAATCACTGTAAAAGCTCCAGCTCACAGCAAGGAAAACTTAAAAGATTGTATTTTTTCTTAAATGTGGTCGAAAATATCTACATGTCTAACATAAAAGTGTCAGTATAGGTAAAAAGGTAAATGGATCCACTGACACAGTATATAGTACCTACCTACCTACCTATGGCCTACAATGACTTCAGTGAAACTGTAGTCACACTTTAGTGGAACAATCTCTAGGCCATTGTCGTGTTTTTACCTGTGTTCTCCGGACAGTGTAGTTTGGTGTGTTCTCAAACTTGGCCAGTAACTGTGTGGCCATTGAGCGCACTTTGTTCTCCTTGGGCTCTTGAACCTCTCGCACTGAGGGACCATTACTTGACAGATTGGTGGCCTAACAAGAGACGGACAGAGGACAAGATTTGTGATATTGACAGCTTATTATTGTGCCTATGTCTAAAATTTTACCGAAGTAAAGTTTAGCAACAAACCTCTTCCAAATAGCTGGAGAATTTCCGCCTCCTTTTGTAAATGGGATCTGTGCCATCTGACTTCTTTTCATCCTGAGGACACAAAGACATACGAATGAATATCTTACAGTCAAAACAGGAGGAGTTTCATGCCAAAACAACAGAGAAAAGATCTCACAAGCTCATTTGATATATTGCCCTTTCAAACTCATTTAACAAGGACATACTGTACTTACATAAATAAATGCCACATTAACTGGAAGTAAAGACGAAAATCAGAGGTATGTTGTGTTTAGTGCTCCAGATTTTAACATGTCAGTGATGAGTTACCTTTGGTACCCGTTTCCTGTGCAGTGCAAGATTGATCACATTATTATTACTTCTGACTTCTTTAGAAGGATAATCTTCATTGTTTTCATCCACTCCTCTGGAACCTGAAATGCAACACATGACTGCATTAGTTTTTGTTTTTTCAACACAGTTGCAAACTTGTCTGGCAACTAATAAAACAGTCGGGTTGAGTCTAGTGCTGAGTTCATTAGAGTACAATAGTTGAAAAGAGTAAAGTACAGCAGAGTATATTACAGTATTAGAGAAGAGAGACCACCTGAGGCAGGTAGAGGTGTTCCCCTGAAGAGCTCGTAGAACTTGGATAGGTAGGTGATCATCTTGGTCTTGTCCAGCTCCTGATCGTCACTCAGCTCCTTCGCAGACGTGAACGGTCGGATCCCAAATTCACGCTCACTGATGTCAAAAGCCAGCTGGAGGTTTGCAGCCTGGTCTTCTTCATTCAATGAGTCAAAATCTCTGATGGAAAAAGAGAGCAATGACTGCTGGTGTAGGAACAGGTTAGAAAAGAATCAGGGTATTAATTTCATAAGAAGGCAGCTGAGCAAATATATAGTCACTGTGTCAGCCTGGTAACATTTTAAGAGCTTTTTTACTTCTGTTTGTTTCTGGTTTATATTTCCCCAAAATGTTAACATAATGAGATTTATTTAGTAAGATTTTCTTTTCCTAATGTTGTCAATTCTGCCAGTATTATGACTAAAATGCCTTCAATAATAAAACTGAAATGTAACACTGAGGTTTGTAACTAAGTTTCTAAAAAGGATTATTTCCTGACAGAGACTTTTAAAGCCACATGTAGGCATCAGGTGACTTACAGCGAGCAGAGTGGAACATAACACACACACTGATATGAAACAGTAAACGTAAGCACAATGGAATGACTTCACACTGAAACTTATCTCGATCAATCCTCAACCCTGTTAAAGGAACTTGTTCCTCATAATTGCCAGAGGACGCGGCCGCAAATTACATCTAATGGGAGAAAAAAAATCCAGCCGTGACGTCTCCACCTACAATGAGTGTGTGCAGACGCCGTCAGAAATAATGTAAAGAGAGCGGTAACCTAGCAGCGGCACACACAAACTTTGGTGTTATTCTGTAAGAACAGAAGCCCACTCTTTCCTCCTTTCTTTCTTCCTTTCTCTCCCTTTTTTTTACGAACCTGCTCCCCTCTCTGCAGTCTGCTGACAGGCATGAATGTGGAGGAGGGATGGGGAAAAAATGCCAGTGGTTCCTGGAAACTTATAGGACCACAAAAAATTGTAATGGCATGTGGCGAGGTATGAAGGCAATAATTAACGGGTGAGAGGATATAATTAGATTTGTAAATATACTGATCTGCCTGGTACAGTTGAACTGACTAATTCCATGCTGTCAAAGGGAGTCAAACCCTAAAAAGCAGAAACTAAAGTATGGTTGCTGTTTTTTTATGGAGGACTTTGTCCTTTAAGTAGGAACCACAGCACACTCAGTCCCGCATGGGATCTTTCTCTCCAAGGCTCCAGTTTAACAGACGGAAAGAACATTATTACGATTCAATTACTACCCAGCTTTTTGTTTTTTCTTTATTTGAATTAATTAACTCATTGACAAAATCCCATGGATAAAAATCTAACAATCTCTTCTGTTTTCTCCCTTTAACCAGCTAGCTTTACATAAATGGCAGCTGTGTATGAAGTCTTCTTCACATCAATCAGCACTCTTGAAAAAGGGTTATGTGTTTTACAAGTAGTTTGGAGGAGGTAGGCGGCGAGGCACAAAACACACATAGATCGAAGAGTTGCTCCCATGCCGAGCATTTTTAACACACCCACAAGAAATGGATTCCTCACAACTGAGTGTTACAAAGAGGGTTCATTTTTACACCACCCCCCCCAATAAAAAAAGGTTTATTAGTGCTACATCCGCCATTGTGTGAAGCAATAAGATGACGTTTTAATAAAATGCTGGTTTTAGATGACGAGATACAGCAGCTGGTACAGATGTTATCTGAAGTGTGATACGTACATCAGCTGGGGTTTGAATCTGTGGATGAGGGCACAGAGGGCCACGCCACTCTTCCAAGAAGACGTCAAGTCTGTGATCGTCACATTCCTGTAGCCCTCCGTCTGTTTCTGGCACCAGGTGAGAAGCCGCGCCGGTCTGATCTCTGACTCTGCGTAAGAAACGCAGAACGTCACTTTTTTTTTTAAAGAAAACAATACAGTTCCTCAAAAACATATCACTTATCACCATCAGGACGTTTCAGCTTCGGAGGAAATGATGTCACAAGCGTGGACCAACACTTGGCGTGCCAGTAAATAAGATCATGACATAAATGCTGGTGCTGGTGGGGGGGGGCGTTGCTGAGGTATGCACACATCTTTGTCTGGACATGTACTTCCTCAATGCCTGAATGGCTCGTGTTGCTTAAGTCAAACATACAGACTGTAACTTTCTGTCTCTACTGCCAATTCAAAGTTTTTATATTATCGTTCTGAACCCTGTAGCTCTATTTTTACATGAGTCACAGAGGAGGACGATTGTTTTCTTTTGTCCCACATATAGATTTTTATCAGGATTCCATAAAACTGTTGCCAAATTTTTTCTATAAAAAAGATAGGAAACGATAGCTAGAGGCCAAAGTTTTGTTATTATGAAGATCTTTTTTTAAGCCACAGAAAAGTGGGAAACCTTATCAGTCAATCAGACGACTGCCTTTGAATAATTTACAGTGTCATCGGCTGACACGCTTTGAAATACAGATGAACCGATAAAAACCCACACATGAAAAAAACCTACCGTACTGCTAAATTTACCTCGTCTGCTGATGTTGACAGGTCGCCGTATTGTAGCAGCACGCTCCAGGGGGCAGGATTTCAGCTCTCCGTTGATGTATAAGTGTCGCACCTGAAACAAGAAGGAGGAGGAAATCACTACAATCCGTACACTCAACATGTTGTGTGTGTTAATTTAAAATAGTTTTAAAAAAAATTCTCACCTGATGAGGCCTGACACAAGCGGAGTTGAGGTTGGGGTATCGAGTCCCGGGGTCTATGGTGTACTGTTCGAAGTTTTTTGCAATATTTTCAGGTGTTGTCTGTGGAAGTAGCCTGTAAATACTTTCCCTATAGAAACACATAGTATCGGGTGTTATTCATATGAGTCTACACATAGGAGACTGAATGGCATAATTATGCTAACACACACTCGCGTGTCTCAGGAACATAATAAATGCATGCGTGCATTTCTTTGTGTGTGTGTGTGTCCTCACCTCTCTGCCAGCACTTCCAGGAACGTCCGACCCTGGGCCCAGCTCTTCACCATCCAGGCTGTGTCAAAGGCAGCCAGGAAGCCTCTGGCGCAACCCGTCCCCATGGGCCAGAAGGGCTGCACAGGGACACATGATGGATATATGAATGTTTGATTATGACTGTGTCTTGGTGAGCATGAGGAGACAAAACAACATCGAAACTTCATTACTTTAATTTACAAAGTCACCACTGCTAATGCTGTGCAAGAACTGCATTAGACATCGACTGTCATGATTTTAAAGCTTCAAGACAAAACATTGCTTGGGCTCTAGCAAACGGATGTTACATAATATACAGAACATATGCGGACAAGCATTAAATTACAAGCGATAAGAAGGAGGTGATTATGGTGGGGGTATTCATGTTTGGGTGTGGAGCATCTGTGATTAGTTAGAAGAGGAAACAAGCAGTTTGTGAGTGCATATTTCAGTTTAAAATAGAAAAGCATGTACATACGGTGAAAATAAAAATAGATCGGACAAAAAGGGGAGAAATGAGAAAAATGTGGATAAACAAATTGTCGTCAGTGCTCATAAAATAACTTTAGTTTGAATGTTTTCTTTTCCAGTTATTTTGGAAGACTTTGGAGTGCTGTGTGCTGCCATGTTTTGTTTTTAAAACATCTTAGAGTGATATTAATGGCTGTCTGTGTAACAGCTCAGATCATTACGCACATGTCCATGCAGTCTGTATTAACATCTCTCTAAATGAAGCGATTGTCCCTGTGTGCTCCAAGACCAAGATTCAAGACTCAGCTGCCTTGATGCCTGCGGGCAACATCATCTGTACACAGTGAGGAGGTGGAGCTGCTCAAAGCTATCAGAAGGAACATCCACACTTCTCTTCTCACAGACTCTTTGCCAAAAAGTATCTGGCCGGAGCAAACTCAGCATGTAGCCATGACTGCCAGAATGTGTAACAGCTTCTTAAACTCTTCCCAAACATGCTGTTACCTTCCTGCTCTCGCTCACACTAAACTAACTACATTCAACTTGGTACATGTTGTCCTTCCTCACCTCAAGCAGACTGTCGCCAACCAGTGCTACCAGCAGCTGGTGTCCAAATCTCTCCCTGACCAGAGCAGCGTTCTCAGAGGCATGCATGCTTGTAAAGTCGAACATTGCTACATCTGGCTGCCCGCAGTGGTTCATGGCAAAATCCAGCGTGGGAAGTTGGTAGTTGGTGCCAAAGTCAGCAGCCTCTCGGGCGTAGCACTGAAGAGCTTCCTGGTTGACATTTTCACTGCTCAGCAGCATCTGGGTGTCTATGTAATCCTGTCCAATAGAAGCATGACAGTCTGTTCACACAGAGGCCATCTGACTTTAGCTGTTCTTAAAGATCAAAATTAATTTCTTTCTGAGTTTGTTGGAGTTTTAGCATTGCTGCACATAGAATAAAATAAAAGTCCTACTGAACAACAAAAGGTGTAAAATAATTAAAAGTATGAGTACAGATTATGGACATCATGTATTGAAACATATGCATCTAGCCTGTTTATAGATCTCTGAAGTGCCTCCCACATTTCAACAATTCTTAAAGAATGCAAATACAATAATTTTATACAACAAAATAGCACTTAAGTCTTATTATCAGATTGGTAGCTATCTAAACTGATGCAATACCATGAAATAACAGCAAAAATGCAGTTTCAGGACATTCTGTAGTAACATTAACAGGTCTCTGACACAGTTCTTACAAGATATAAATAGCTCTGATGAGTCAGTTTTTTTATCAAAAGGCTATTACACTTGTTTGCATTTTACAGAAGTAGGGCACTGTTGTGTCATTCATGATGGTGATTCCTTGTTATCAGGACCAAGTGAAAATTTAACTACCCTTGAAAGAGCTGTTAAAATGACTCTATGCTTACATTGATGACGACGCCCTTGTCCAGCAGGCTCTGTTTCTTGGCAGTCATGACAAAGTAATGTGTGTTGTCCCTGTAGTACACAATATTCTCCAGGTCGATACCTGCAACAAATCGCTCGGTTAAAGAATGACTCAAAAGTTCCTAAAAAGCACCAACGACTGATAAAGCAGGTCTAGAGGATATTTGGGTTGACTGACACAAACCTATTGATGTCTAATTATCCTAACATTTTTTTATCAGTGGTCACTGATTACAACCAGAGGAAACTTCACAAAATCCTTTCTGCTTCATAATGCCAGCTTACACCACATTTTGACTGTGTTTTTCTCCCACCTGTTTCTTCTTTGAGGTCTAGAAAGAACTTCTGGTTGAAGATGAAGGCCACACCACTGATCTCTTCCACTTTGGCCTCTGCAGTGGTGTTCCTGTTGATGAAGTTGGCTGTGATGGCGATCGCCAGCTTCCCCCTGAACTCCTTCCTTTTGAAACCTGAGAGAGAAAAAAAATGAAACACATAAACAATCATATCAACTTGTCTGTTGCAGGAAATCCAGCATAAAAACCATAATTATAGTTCAAGCATTCAAGTTTTCAAGCAGCTAACAAAGGTAAAATGAACAAATAACATAAATTAAGCTTTATTATTAAATGTAAATTCCTTTTGTTTTATTATCCTTTACAGCTGTAAATGTAGCAGTAATCAGTTATTTTGAAAACTCAAATATCAAACACTGGTCTTAAATATTATGAGTTTAAGTCCACAGTCCATGCAACACTCAAACTGTTTATTTCAGTGACACTTGAAACAAAATTCAAGATTTCTCTCAGTGTTAACTTTACATGTCCCGACCAAACCCCAAAACCCCAAACACACATTTAAAATGACTAAAATTCAAGTTCAACCTTTTGTTGATGTTGATGGAGTTTTTTTTTTTTTATTTTAAAATTCAGCATTGCATGTGAAATGCAAGTAGTAGCCCCATTGTACTTAACAATAACTAACTACATAGCTACTTTTTATTAGGGAGTTTGGAGGATGACTGAGAAATGGAGTCTGTGGAAAGAGTGCAGGAAGGAGAGAAAATGGATGTTTAAGACAATGACAGCACTTTTTGGGCGCAGAATTAAAACATCTGAAGTTGGACCACCACTCCTCCATTCAGTCTGTTTAAATCAACGAAAGACCCTTTCGCCTCCGCAGATTACATTGTATTTAACTTTGTGTTACCGTCGCTAGGCCACAAAAGTAGTTCAAAGGCAGACTGACTGCAGGGGAAAATCATTTCCCCCGGGCATCCTCATGAGTGAAGAATGAGCTAAACATTTTGTTCTTTCTCAAAATGTCCTTTTTAGGAATAAGCATCTGATGTGAATTGGTTGTTTGATGACAACATTTTTAGGACAGAGGCCGAAACAGTGAGACAGAGAGATGGAGAGAGTCCAGCATGCATCAGCTGCTGCACTGAAGCTCAGCTTTGCTCTATTTCTGTACGGTGTTTCAGGGTTTGATCTCTATCCTTTCCCACAGGGAGAGATCAGTGGCTTCATACAGGCGTTGGTTTACAAAGGTGGGTTTCATTTATAACTTCAGAGCAGAAATAATGCCATTCTTCAAAAAGTCCAGAGACAGTCCGGATGGACGTCTCAGACTATTCAATAAACAGATGGTTTGCTGGGTTTCATTTGAGTCAAACGCAAAAATGTAACTTCTGCTGCTCAAGGTCTTTTAATCAACACAATGAAAACAAAAGACGTAGTCGATGACGCGGTGAAGCAGCGTGGGATCGAGGAATTTGTTTCATTGTTTAACAGCCATATTGCAAATCTGACTAACTGACTCAGGCAGAAATGTTCACAGACGAGGTAATGTATTAAAGTTTATTTATGTTACATTTAGTAACATTTGCTGACTTCCCTCCTACCTCCCTCTCTGACTTAAGTTTCCCCAACATTTTTTAGTCACAGATGAAAAATAAAATGCGGTTTACCTTAAATAAAAGCACAGCTTTCTTTGAGTTTTCAGAAAATATACAACAAAGCTACTGTCACTTTTAGACATTTTAAAATGAAAACATTATATCTTATAAGTTTTAGTCAACACCTAAAGATGACTTTTTGTTCAGCATGATGTTTTAGAAATGTATAGAATAATGCAACTGAATAAAAGTAGATTCATTTTAAATAAAAACAAACTCTAAAACAACTTAGAGACAGAATGTGTTGAGTAATTCTTGTACTGTGTTTGACTTGTACTCAGACAGGGATTGTATTTAGGTAGGAAAGTTACACTTATTTAATACTTTGAGGGCAAAGTGAAAAATATCCTCGGGGCGTCACTACTGTTCATCCCTTTTGTTTTCCAATTTCTCACCTTCCAGAGTATTCCTGCGTCCGTCAGCCCCCACCACAACGTCAAAGTCAAAGTTAGCCACAGGGTGATCAGCCGGTCGGATTGCTGCCCTCCACCCAAGACCTGAGAGAGGGAAGCAAAGACACAGATAGAGAAGGGGCAAAGAAAAACACATAATATGAATCCCTGATGTATATTTCTTTTATGCTGTTGTGTTGATATGATGCAAGTAGAATATGAAAAAATGTGTTTTTTCATGTCTGATATAAAAAAAAAATGCTTAACGACGAGCAAGCAAAGGCAATAAGAATGGAAAGAATGGGAGAAATTTAGTACATAGTAGCTTCACATCTGCAAAGTGAACTCAACCCAGCCTGCAAATCTGACTCAAAAACGATACAAGGCTTCATATTGAGCAAGCATGCAAAGTGGGTGTTGCAGGAGTGTGACACCCGCACAGTAACAGCTTGGCAGTATGTTGTGTAACATCGCCATGTGGAAAATGCACTCCATGATGTCAAGGGCGCAGCTAAGTCTGTCACAGCAAAGCAGGAAGGATAAATCTGTGTCTATATTAAGGAAGGGCTCTTCTTGTTATCAGCGTATTGATATTACAGCTGAGGAAACAACACCTGACAACAGAGTGCAAGTTATTTATCTCCTGAGAGTCCAGAGTGGGCTGAGAGGGTCAACTAGTCATCTTCAGAGCAGTTTACATGCTATGCAATGCTAAGGAGAGAGATGAGAGTAAAAATGCTACCACTACACCTTATTTTAAACAAAAGAAGCATTTTTATTATTCATTGACATTAACCTGATAAGTAGGTGCCATACAGAGTAGGCATATATCAGAAGAAGTGGAGAAGTTGGGCAGTTCTTGAACTTCATTAACCTCATCTGTGTGTGATGAAAAACTGGATTAGTGCCGATGTTTGTCCCCTGTTTATTTCTGGCAATCAGGGAAATTAAATACTACAGGATGAGAAGTCCCTTAGGACTGACCAGCCTTGAAGAAGAGAGTCAAACAGCAGAACTGGAGAGCAAACACAGGCTTTCACGGCAGCTATGGGAGATCTGTCTTACAAAGTGGCTGCTGCAGCCTGATGTCCATACCAAGCTTTGCACATTATCAAACTTCCTTGCCTCATCCAATTTTATGTCCTAGTTGTATTGTTTCCATCTGCATAAACCTTCTCATCTTGCCACAGCTTGCAGGTCATAAAACAGCTGTCGAGTGGGTGAAAGTAAAAGCACCGTTAATCTCTTGCTTGGACGTTTAAAAGAAATTAAAGTGTGGATGGATACCTTCATTTTCCTGATCCTCTGGAGGCTCCAGCAACTTGACAAACTCCACATTGATGTGAAACTCTACAGCAACAATCAGGGCCACCTTAAGGAGGATCAGCTGCAGCTGCTGAATGCCTAATAAACACACACACACAGGTTTGCATAAAGATGTTGTCTTGATACTGAGGAGGGCAAGTACTCCTTTACTTTATTGTGAAGGTGTTGCTTATTGGAAAATTAGAAAAAAAAATCAATGTTTATATGATG
>JAQNCA010000001.1:13885234-13896299 GCA_029783725.1 Acanthurus tractus
ACCCACGCACTCACACACAGACGGATGACAGAGATGTACACCCAGTTCACATGGTGAAACAAAAAAAACAACAACAAAGAAACTTCATTTTCTAAATTAAAGGTTAATACAGACAACAGTTGTGTGCCTGGTGCCTCACGAGACCTAAGTGGATGATTAAGTCTGAAGCGAAATAATAATTTACAACAAACAAAAACAAAACAAGGAGATTCTTAACATAGTCTACTTGGTTTTGTTTCATTGTACTTTGTATTGAAGGATCCATAGTCTATGTATCACTATATCTAGTGGAAGTGATGCAGCAGAGGTAAAGCTCCTTTAAAGCACAAAGAGCAGCAGCTGGGACGACCCATAACAACACATTACTCCGGCATTATAGGAGCATCAGAGGAGCAGAAACAACCTCCAGATTACAAATGCTTAATTGTAGCTTTTTTTGATTCATTCGATCTTGTGAATAAATGATGACGTCTCAACTTGTTAAAGTCACTGGGAGAGTGAGGTGTGCCTCGCCGAAAACGGTGAGACTAAGAAAGGCTGGCTAAGTCGCTTTTGTATGTGCTGTTGGTTTTAACGTATTTAAAAGGAAGGTGTGTGATCTAAGATGAGGATGATTTTTCGAAAAGAGCAGTGCTCCAACAGTGTTAGCATATAGACTTACAAGATGGTCACAGATGAATCGGAATCAACAATGTTCCTGAAAAGAGGAAGCAGGAAACACGCAGTGAGGGAGACGGGAGACTTAAATAGACATGATGGATGCCCTCCAGCCCACTTTCCCAGTCCTAGCATCTCTGCATCCATCTCTGAAGCTTTTACGATCAATTCATTGTCTATACAGTATTTGATTCTTTTTTTTTCTGTATTGAATAGCTTTCGCACTTCCCTTTAAACTTTACAGTACAATACACTATAGTGCACATTAGGGTTTCTGAGCCAGTCCTAGGGCTCAGAGTGGAGGGTGAGAGCATGTCAGCCTCAAAACACTTGATGTTCAAGTAACTAAAGGGCCCAACACTCAGATGTAAGAGTCCCCTAGCCTGGTGTCTCTGCAGCAGCAGCCAGGCGATCCAAAATAACCGCGGCCATGCTCTGTGCCTCAGTCCTGCCCCGGGTCTTTGGCAGGTCCTCCATCAAGGTAGATCTTGAGGGCCTTCTCCTTGCGTGGAGAGTAGCTGACACGGTGTCCGGTCTTGAGTAGACGGCTGCTCTCTTTCTTCATCAGCTCATTACGCTCATCCTCAGACAGCTCCATAGGTTCCTCTGTACTGTTCCTGAACAGGAAAGGATCACCAGAGTGTTGATCTGAAGTCACTGATACTTCACATTTATTATACTGAGAGGTTCAGTGAGTTGGCATCTAATTTACTCTCTTTAGTGTATGTAATGAATGGACAACTTGGTCACTTGTATTGTTAAAAATAATATAACCACACAGTAAAATACTGTAACATTTTCTTACTGGCACTTGCCTAACTCCATTATAAATATAATACAGAAATAAAAAATCAAAGCTCATGGCATTTTACAGCAAACATCGCTTGACCACAGTCCCGTTTGCCTTCCAAATGATCAGTATTTATAAGTGGAACTGTTTTGAGCTCTACTACCTGTAGAAGACCACAGCTCCATCGTCACAGATGTACAGAGGCCACACGTTCAGAGTCGACACCTTAGGGTTCCAGTCCAAATCCTGATGGATCTCCAACACAGAAATATCACATGGAAATGTTCCTCTACCCTGCAGAGAAGAGACAGAGGTACTCTCAGTCAAAGATGTAATCATTTCGCGGAGGAGACTAACAAGAGGAAAACTATTTTGTGTGTGAGATGCTGTGGTTAACATACCTTTGCAAACTCCAGGTTTTCAAGAGGAATATCGCTGATTTCACTGAGCTGCAAATGGAATAAATATTAGAGATCCAAAGGCATACTGGAGACAATGAAATACAAACTCAAATTATTTCTTGATAGTGTAAACATATTATTTTGTGATTCTTTTTCAGTTTATATTTCATTTCCTTCAACAGATTAAAAACTGTTACAACATTGCTTAAGAGCAAAGAAGAAACTTTACAACCCCATTAACAACATTATTAATAAATAAAGTCATTCACTGAGAGGGCTGCAATTCCATGTCATTATACAAAGGTAAATTGAACCTTTGCACCTGTGTTAAGTATACATTTTTTTAGCAGACTGTTCAAAAAAACTTTGTTCACAAACAGTTCTTAAAACATCCAGAAGGACACAGACTTACTTTCTCCTTGAGTTCTTCTACACTGCTGCTCTCCAGAATAACTTCCTGAAAGGGCCCAAGCTTCATCGTAGCTGGGCTCCATCTTCGTGTCAGAACAGCCAGCTGTGACATGGACTTCATCTTCTCTGGTTCTGAAAACAGATCATAGAAGACAACAGATCAGCTTTTAGTCTAAACGTACTTTTTCAACTTGAAACAAGGACAAGTTTTATTTACTGGCATTGTAGCTTTTAATTGTGGGTTTCCACATAATATGACAATATAAATCCAGTGATAATTTCATCACTCTGATGTTGCTTTGGGTTTTTGGAAGCAACACACAAATTCCCCTTTTGTTTTTTTGCCTTGGAACTCATTTTTATTTTACACCAGAGTGAAAAAGTGGCTTCTATGTTTGATGAAATGTAAAATGCTAAAATCAAATTTTTAGCACAAGAGTTTTAAAGTCCCAGTGAACAAAATCTTTTATTTTAAAACAACTTTAATTTCTTTTGAAGAAACTACAGGTTGAGAATTACCATTGAGAACTTCCAAGAAAACTTCCCAGTTGGAGGAGATGCTGATGTCTTCTTCATAGACATGATAGTCCAGAAACACTGTGCCTGGGTTCTTCCACGTCTTTTTCCTGAGACGAACCCTGAGACGAGCACACACACAAACACACAGTGATGCAGACAAAAGTTTGGTAATGTTTACACTTTTTTTTTTTACTTTTTCCGTTCAAACAAGCGTAGTAAAAGAGCCTTACCTGTCAATGTTGAGGTCAAGTTTGCACTGCTCTTTCAGTTGAGGGAGCAGCTCCTCTTTAGACTGTCTGACAGTCATGCCCTTGGCAAACACTGTGTCCACAAGGAACTTGCAGGGCTGGGACACAGGACCACATGAATAGATGATCAATATTTGTAATTACAATATTAAGGAACAATTTTTTCAAGCACAGAAAATAAAACTTTTTCTTACCTCTGGTTCATTCACCAGTAGTTGATAAACTTTAACTCTGTATTCACCCTTTTTCAGTGCTCTTCCCAGTCGAATAGTTATCTGTGGGAAGGAATAAAATGCCACTTTAAGTCTCAGCATTCGCTCACAGAAACTACTAAAATTTAACATCCCTTTGGAAATAGATCCTGACCTTGTTATCATCAGAGAACGATGAGAGTGTTTCATTGAGTCGTACACTCTCAAACTCTTGGTTGTTGGCGTACACCCGAAACACCTTGAACTGGGTGGATGTGACTCCTACATAGGGCTCCAGGTTCTGTTTAAATGCTGCTAACGTTATTCTCTTGTCCACGTGAACCACTAAACCTGAAGCAGACCACAAACAAGAACAAATACTTAAAGGAAGAAAATACTGTTATAAATGCAATCTTAACAAGTCTTGCAAGGAAACAGTCACTGTTCTGATTAACTCAAAAAATACGATGTGAATTAATTTTCACTACTGATTAAAGCCATTGACTGGGTTTTATAGAGAAGGTTCTTACATTTTTGTGCATCCCACGTGGAGTCATCCTGAGAACAAGGTTCTGCTTTGAAGTACAGGTACTGAGCCTCTGCCTTGCTCTTCCCGTTGTCATCGTACTCACTGTCTGTCCCAGAGTCTTCTTCAGCAGTGTCCCACGTCTCTTTTTTGCCTTCGTGGGCTTTGGAGCGCCGGCTGCTCGTGATGCTGTGAGAGTCCAAGCCGTTGGCCAGCTGTATGGGCCCGCTGTCGGCATTACACAGTGTGTCACTACTGTGGCTGGAGCTCAAGATGTCACTGTCCACTGAGCTAGTGCTGCGGTCATTGTTCACCTCAGAGTCTGAGCGCTCTTCACAGGCAAAGTGGTTCTCTGGGTCAGACGAGGCGCCGCTGCTGCCCCCAGCGGCGCCCCTGATCCGATTCTCTAACTCTCTGTTGTCTGCAGCCACACAGAGTGAAGAGTTTGAGTCTGCCTCTTGGGTCGGTGATTCAATATGTTCGAAATCACTGGTGTCAGAGCTTTTCTGACTGTCACTGGTGCTGGAGCCTTGCTGCTGCTGCTGCAGAGAGAGATTCTTTAACTTTTCTGTGCTCTCCTCGAGTATAGCCTCTACAGATTTCCTGTTACACTTTGACCCCTCAAAGGGCCCATCAGAGTCACTGCCTGCTTTTTGGCAAAGAGTCCTGTTGGCCAATGTACCAGGGGACTGCTCAGGCAGTAAGACCAAGAGTCGGATCGTATTCCCATGACGATCCAAAAGTTTCCACAAGAGCGAGTCAGTGAAAGCAACCTGGTGATCCGTCGACTCAGAGCTCTCCACAAAAACCTGGGGGAAGAACAAAACAGGTCAAATTTAAACTTACTGGTCTTTAGAAGTGTTTTAAAAATAAAAAACACAACACAATGTAAACAAATGATGCAAAATTCAGAAAAGAAAAGGTGAGGACCTTGTTACTCCTGAAGAATCCCTCAGCCTTTAGAGTCTTGTTTGGAACATATAGGAGCCGAAGATCATTATAACAGCGCTCCAGGACCACACGCATGGTTTCCGCTGACAACCCTGCAGCCTGGGAGGAAGAGAGGAAAGAAAGAAAAACACAAAAAGGCTTTAGTCTGCAGGACTGAACTTGCATCCTAGTGGGTAATGTAAACAGTTAATAAAGCTGCAGAAGGCAAAGAGGATGCAGTGAAGGAAGAGTTTGAAACCTGTGCAATAAGCTGTTTGAACTCAGTAATTGTCTGGTTCAAGTACGCTCGAACGCTGATTGGAGAGGCGATGGTCTCAGTCTTCAGATCCACGACATGAACCTTTACCATCACCTCTGCAGAATATCAGAAACACATCCACACAAATCATCAGATTTTTGAAAAGTAAGTGCATACAGTAATCTTTGCAAACACTACGTAAAAAACAAGATGATTTTCTCTGTCATGTTCAAACATTCCAGGGTAAAAACTTTGACTCAACAACAGAAGGCTACTGACCTCCGGGTTTGTAAGGCTGGAACACTTGCTCTGGCCTGCGGGTCTCGAGAAGCAAGTCAAACATATATGAGGACTTGACTCCTCCTAGCAGCAGGCCCATTGGTGTGTCTTCCTCCCCTTCGTAGGAGCGCTCCAAGTACTCGTGGAACTCATCGTACTTCACCAAGCGGCAGCAGTCCAGCGAGACCACTCCCTCCAAATCCATTACCTGAGAAACAGAATACACAAATGACCAGAAAGGTCATACATGGATTTTCTAAACCTCATTATTACTCATTCTGCAGAATTATATCAATGTGTAACACAGTTGTTGGACATAATATCCTTTTTTGAGGTATAATTTCTGGTTCATTAAAAGAAGTTCTAACATTCCAGACTAAAAGATCAGCTGCTAAAAGTTACTGGAATAGTTAACTATTAGTTGATGTTGTAAGACAAACAATAAACCAACAAACCTTGTAGGCCATCTCTGTTGCTTCTTTCAGAGTTTTGTCCTTGTGTACTTCCAGTTTGCTCTCCAACATCATCTTTACCGGATGCATGCAAAAGAGCTTTATCTGAAGGTAAAAAGCAAGACCGCAATAGTGGTTAAACTTGATTTAAAAGACAGGCAATACATCATTTGATCTTCATTCAGAACCAAATAACAAATCCTGAGTCGACTCAAAAGGAACATGTACCTTGCAAGTGTTGCGCTCAATCTCTCTCTGACGCTTCTCATGCTCTTCAGACTCTTTCTCTTTCTGAACCAAACTCTTTATGTGCTCTGGGAAGTCCTCCACAGATAAATACTCTGCAGACAGAACAGACAGGGTACATATTTATTCCAGAAACAGTACAGCCAAGGCAACCCTCATATTACAGAGAGTAAAAATTATCATCAAAATATGAAAACATCTGTATAACTCTGCCATGCTGTAGGGACATGGTGGCATGGCTCCTAATGGTGTGAGGCACAACATAGCATGACTTATACTGACATTATCTATAGCAGATAAACCTGAAGTAAGTTCTTACTTGCATTCCTTGAGGGGTCTTTTAATCTATAAATCAGCATATAAGCATTTGTAGAGCTGAAAGGAGAAAAAAGATCTTGTTAGTCAAAGTAAAGAGAAAATATTGTTCTGTCAGCCCCAAGAAAAGCTGCTTACTTCAAAAATGAACATGAACAAACAGTAAACATTGAACAAACAAAAACCTTCTTGACTTTCCTTTTGAACCCATATAAATGGGTCCTGTTCATTATTGTTATATCCTCGAAGCAAATGCTTCTTAAACCTTTTCTGTCATGCCCCCTCCTCCAAAGCTGAAAATATATTCCTGCCCCCCAACATTTTTTTTAAATTATCAACAAAGACAGGGTAAATAAAGCATACATACTCAACTCAACTTTACAGAATGGGTAATTTTTCCACTGGTCATCCATGCCCCACACTGCCCCGATTCAATGAACTGCATGCTTGTGATGTGTGTCAACGCAGTGTATGTTTTAGTAAGAGACATGAGAGACAACTGACCTTGCAAAGGCACTGGAGTAGTAGCCTCTGCTCCCTGAGGACCCCCCATATGTCTTCCTGATATCATCTTGAGTAATCTGCCAACAGAAATGCAAAGAAACTGACAATAAATCAATGGGTACTATCATGTTAATGATAAGTAGAGTACAAAACTGATGACCAGCACTGATAAAGTCTGTTGAGTCATTCTGCCTGACATTTAAGTGCTCTAGACGGACAAAGTAGACTACTTTGGGGCTGACCTTGCTAACATGTTGATCATTGAAACTGTACCACTGGCCATCACTGAAGGATTTGATGCAGGCATAGTAGTGGCCACCTGCAGCGCTCCCAGAATGGACCATGACGGAGAACAGCTCAAAGGTCAGCAAACTCTGAGAAGAAACAGTTTGAAAGCTTTGCTGTTGAGATAAAAACAACAATCAGGTTGTAATTTGTTGGAGCATCTACTAATATCTACTAAAAATGCTGCAACTGAAATACCAAAATTAAAATCAAGACATGCTATATTTTCAGAGAAATTAAAAAAAAAAAAAAAGAACAGAAGGGAAATACAGCTTGTCTTTCGGATTTATGCAACAAGATTAATATGGCCCGCAAAAGGTTGACTACGTCATCATCTGGACAGTATCTTTGTCTGCCAGCAGACAGCGGCTCAGCAAAATTTCTGTCCATCTCCCCCATCACTTTAACTGTGATTGTGATTGTGAAAGGCATAACAAATGATTTACATCTTTTTCATCTGCACCCAGTATGCATACTCATTTGATTGCTCATTCCACAAAAACCTGTCTGTTGCTTGTACTGGTGACATGTACAAATGCACAATTCAAGCATATTTTTATAGGTCTGCATAGGCTAAAATATAGCCAATCAAAATCAGTTGCTTTTTTTTAATAAGCACTGTGTTTTTTTAACCTTAGCCTGCAAGTTTTGCAGCGCAGTTCTTATTATTAACAGTCTAGGTCATGAATTGAGAGCATCACATGCCATTGCAAGAGAAAAAAATCAGTTTGTAAATATGAGATATTATTTAGTCACATGACTGACTGACTCTTCCCAATCCCCAAAATGCAGATTCACTAAAGTCTCCTGTTTAATTTGCAAAGTATAAACATCTGAGACACAGCTCTGAATTTTTAGCCTGTTCCGACTATCACCACTGAAATGTCAAATGGTGGCAGCAGGTCATTAACTTAGTCCTTAACTAATTGTATTATCTTTGAGTAATTTGATGATACAACAGAATAAATTTTGGCTGAAGTAGG
Source organism: Acanthurus tractus (assembly GCA_029783725.1). Lineage (NCBI taxonomy): Eukaryota > Metazoa > Chordata > Actinopteri > Acanthuriformes > Acanthuridae > Acanthurus > Acanthurus tractus. The sequence continues at coordinate 13,893,231 of JAQNCA010000001.1, forward strand.
GCTTGTGTTTTCTGCAAGCTGCTGTCTGTATTCTGCCAAAGACTGTTTATGGTTTCTTTAATCCCAACAAATCCAACAAAGTGACATGCCTTCTCTCTGGCAGATTGTGTTACATCACTTTGAGAAGTCACTTGAACTTTCATTTATATTATACCAATACTTAAAATTCTTAATCAGGATGATCAGTATTCAGCTTAATCAGCTTTTAAAAAAAAGGTGATCTGAAATGAGACTTTGCCTGTTAATTTAATTATTTAACTATTATTTCAAATGCATTCTTCTTCATTATTAGGTAAATATGTTTTACATATACAAATCTGACTTGATATTGGGATTCAGGCAAAAACAACTTGATCAGGACATCTGACAAACAAATAACCAAGGAGATTAAAAACAACCAACAGTGTTTATATTGTGGATCACCAAGGTCATTACCTTTGGCTTCAACACCCTCTCTGTGCTGCTGGTGCTGTCCAAGCAGATGCCCTCATCCACACAATCATCGGTGGAGAAATCGTTGCTCATCTGGTCGCTGTGGCAACTGCCTTCATTCTCTGCTCCGCTGTCAGTGCAGCTCTCTGTCTGAGGCGACTTCTAGAGAGGGGACCATACAAAAACCAATCATTGAGAGGTGTTTAAAAAACACAGCTTAGACACAGTGGTCCAACATTATTTGCAGGTTGCAAATTTTGTGAGTTGCTAAAAGTTGCGTGCATTCTTTATGTAAAAGTGTTGGATCAACTTTCTTCACAAATATTATTTATTAGTCTTCTTCCTGTATTCGTTTGGGACATAAATCATGAATTTTGAATTTTTTTCAATGTATTAAATATTACATTCAGAAAAATTAAATAAAATCTAAAAAAATAAAATAACTCCTCTCTATTCTCGCACAAAATATATTAGGTTAAGCATATTTAATAACCAATGTCTATTTATGTCAAATTTTCAAAAACTTCAAGGCTTTGATTTTTTTCCTTATCCAAATATCCAAACTTTCAATGATTTCAAGGACCACAGGGAACCCCATTAAGGACCTCAAAGTCTGATGGATGACACAAGTTGATGACTTAAAGTACTTGTCCCTAAAAGATATCTCTATCATTTGAGTGTCCAGTTCAAAATACAAGTCAATCAATCAATCAATCTTTATTTATTTAGGACACAAGTGCAGAGACATGATCCATAGTTAGAGAGAAAGAAAAGAAAGAGAGAAAAAAAAAGGAAGTATAAAAGGAATACTGCAAATAATTAGTTATTCAGTTGTCTTGTGTTATTCATCATGTTCAAAAATAAACGAAAAACAAAACAAAAACATCTCAACATTAAGTGTGTAACACCTTTTTGTAATCATAACTGACAGTCACATCAAATTAATGAGGGTATATAAAAAAGGAAAAATTCAAACCATTAAATACCCTGGAGACCGATGAATTAAATGTTAATCTGATGAAAGAAGGTATAGCCATTTGTTCTCTCACCTCATCTTCCACATCAATGAACGGACTCATGTCAAGCTCCTCGGGGAAAGTCATGCGGTCATTAAGCTTGATGCGATGCATAGTGGTGTAGTCGAAATCAAAGCGCTTCAGCTGGAGTGTCAGCAGGTAGGGGAAGTGCAGAAATCTCAGACCCTGTGCAGAGAAGCATTGATCAAAGAATCAGACAGGTCAATCGCAGAACTCTGTCTTCATTTAACATGACTCAAATGTCACATTTTGCTGACCTTCCGGGCGTCACATTTCTTTTTGCAGCGTTCACAGAAGTACTGGTTGGGCCCATCCAGAGTCTCTGGTTGGACAAAAGCCTGCAAAGCCTCTTCCTGAAAAAAGGTAAAAAATGTTCCCCGTCTATTTAGATGGAAGCTGAATTACTAAATGCTCATAAACATTTAAAATGAGCTACAAGCACTGAATTTTAGGCAACATGGCTGTAGCTGTGAATCCAAAGGAGTGAATAAGTGTTAGGTAGTGCTGTGGTCTTTGCTGCCAATTTGTTAAATGTTTTAGGAAATGTGAAGAGAAACACACCACACTGCCATATGCCTGGCTGGCTCCAAAGGGTCTGATCACAAGAGGGATATCCAGGTAAGTATCAATCCTCCAGCTCTCATAGCCACACTCCAGACAACGGACATAATCTTTCAGCTTCCCCTGGTACAGTTGGTTGATCAGGTCAGCCTGAAGATATAAAGGCATGACAGTCAGGCCTTCTCAGCTGTGTTTCATTTGATACAATACAGTATTTGTTTGGGCAACAACAATTTCTCTCCCTTCTACATTCTCTTACTAGAAGAGGAGCCAGTAAGCAAGTATTGTCAAGACACCATTATCTGACATGGTTAAAAAGAGGCATATTAAACAATTTTTAAAAAAAATGGAGATAAACTGAAAAATAAGTTTGGAAAATAACAATAAGGGGCCTAATATGTATTTCACATGAACTGTACTTGCAGTTTTTTTAAATTCAAGCATACAACATTAGGCACAGGGGCTAAAGAAGTCCTCAGTATTCTAAAAAAAGGGGCTTGTCAAATTGTCTTTAATGTTATCTGGTGCTAGGCAGAACAACTGTTTCTACAGGCTCTGGACCAACGATGAAACAACATGGCTAAACTATTTAATCTGTCTAAATTTTACATTGGGGCTTGTCGAAAAGCCAAAAACCTAATGTCATCTGGACATAAATAGAAATCTTTTTTAAAAGTTTATTTTTTTTTACTAGCAGTTTTCAAATATAACTTATTTTCTCTGACTCTAAACTTAAAAAGCAAGTTAGAAAAAATTAACAAAATTCATTACAATATTATGTTTTCAATGAGGTTCACTTACCTGCATTCATTTTAAGTTAACCAGGAGCTCATGTGTACAAATACTACATGTCTGCACACACTGGATCAAGTGTTTTAAGTTTAGAACTCCTGAGATAAGAAAACAGCGAACCCTCGGGCTTACTGGCCCATTCCACGCTTCCCACAGTAGGTCTTTTGTTTCCATTGTGTGTGTGTGTGTGTGTGTGTGTGTGTGTGTGTGTGTGTGTGTGTGTGTGTGTGTGTGTGTGTGTGTGTGT
>JAQNCA010000001.1:13899774-13930995 GCA_029783725.1 Acanthurus tractus
TTAACTGCTACTCTAAGTAGCTAGCTATAAAATAAGTTGCATTTGTTGTGTTGCCGAAGTGCTTGATCTTAGTTTTGAAATGCTTGCACACTGTGTGCGTCATATCCAGCTCGGTGTTTCCGAGCATTCGGTAAAAAACGAAATGACGCCAAATTTTAGCCTTTGGCGAAGACGGGGCCGGTTGGATCTCCTTTTCTTCCGTCTTTGCTGTTTCCTCTTTGTTTTGGTGCTTTCTGCGCGTGCGTGCGTTCCAGAACCGGCTGCGTGGTGACGTCAGGACGTCCCGCGTAGTTACAAAATGGAGGCATTTTATATCGATTCTGAATCGTAGCAAATGAAAATCGCGATTCTTATGCAAATCGATTTTTTGGCACACCCCTAATGTTTATGTTGGGACAAAATAGGAAGCTTGAAAATTCAAACTTTAAAAAAAGAAGTTTTGTAAAAATGATCATATTTCATAAAATAAGGTGCCAGACCACATATCACATGATTGACACTGCACCTACAGATAAACAAGAAATCTTCCTAAACATGGCTGGACAAGCCGTGTTGCAAGACAGTCACTGATCTTTGGTTACTATCTTTTTAAAATACAGAACAACATAGACATAATGAGAATTCAACCCAGACTATCAAAACATTCTTGCAAAAAACTGGAAAAATAAAATCAGGCCATGCATTTGCCAACACATTAATTTTACTGTATAACAAACAGCTCAAATCAACTTCCTTGAAGAGCAAGAGTTTCAAGATACAGTAAGTTACTTCCTTGTCTGAACACTCCCCACAGCTTGTTTTCTGATTAGTTAGGTACGTGCTATTCTTCATTCTAAACTCTTCATTCTAAAATGATCTTTAAATTAAAAGCTGATTTAATAAATAGAAGTTGAAAACTGACAAAAAACCACTAAACAAGCAATATAGTATCAGGCATGCAGATGTGATGCAATGCCAGCTGTTGACAATTGACTACAAAACATCTGGCATTTAAGATGACTGAATCAATGCATAATTTTTTTTGAGTATGCATTAAGAAAAACAGTATCCAACCATAATGGTTAAATAAAACATCAATTTAAAAGTTATTAAAAAGTAGACTATATGGTGAAATGATATTAATTATGAAAGTATGAGAGAGTATGAGTGTATCAAAAACTGTCCCACAACTTTAGTCTGGGATGAAATCTTGGTCCCATTCTTTTCTCGTGAACTTATGAACTAATTTGATTAGATAATATCTACTTTAAGTGTTAATTTTGATTATACTACAAAGTTGCATCAACAAAATTTTAACTTAAAACAACATTTGACACTAATAATTCATTATGGAAGTTGGGCTTATTTTTTAAGATGGAATTTTTCTTTAAACAAGCAAGTTACTGCTCAAATAATACTATGTTTTTGGCACCAAAAGTATTATACCAGTATGCTGATGTACAACTTATTTTCAAATAATACTCAACCAAAAATGTGATTTTATTTCTCATTAATTTGTGTTTTTTATGGCAAACCTTCAATCACACCACTGAGGTGGTCATTATTTTATAGGATGTCTGTTCATTTGATAATGCTATTGTTTGTGAAGCTGATTTTTAATTAAGAGTAATCTGATTTTATTGCCAATAAAACAGTCATTATTATGCTGCTTCATGCATCTGTTTAACACCATGCTTTAGCACTCTCCCACACAACACACAAGGCATGGCTACCTGAGAAATCCTCTTCATCTCATCAAAAATACTCTGTCTGCAACTCCAAAACACACCCTAGTAATATATGGACAAATGGGATAAAGAACACTTTAAAATAAACACAACAAGAAAAATATGTTGCCAAACACATCGCTGAATATATTTGAAATACAAACACCTTCAGGGTTATGAAGCTGACTTGTAGGCCTATGTCTATCACTGTTTGATTGGCAAATCCATCTCTTGGCTGGTGAAAGAGTGATAATTACATGGATATATATTCAAACTATTCCTGTTTTATGCAACCTCTTTGTGAGGTTTGTGATCTTGGCAAAATGTAACTGACAGGTCCTATGAAGAAGCTGCAGCTGACAACACACAAGTGTATTATGAGATTAAAGGTTATTTTTACCATGGATATAATCACAAGGTGCTGACATAAAGCCACAGGTACTGCAAGGCACAGACTGTATTTCTTAACAGCTGAAACTGATTTGAAATAGCACAAAAGAAATATTGTAAAGTGTCAGGATCCATGAACAACTAATGATTACATGTAGTTCAACCACAACTACACATGACACATATATAAAAACTAAAAAAACAGGAGAGTTGAAGGTAGTGAAATCAACAAGGGCCAAATCAATAATTTAAATTAAGTCTATAGTAGATGGCACATACATCAACTGTATCTTACACTTTTTCAAGTTATCTGCCACAAATTTGGATGAACTACCAAACAAAAAAAAAAAATTTGAAGAGTGGTTTAATAGACTGGTAAATCTAGGCAGGGTACTGTTACTGATAGCAGTAGACGAGACAAGAGGACATGACAATTAAAATTTCATTCTCTCTGGAAGTATTTACTGCTATATCTTGTTTGTATTTTTTGAATGAGGCATAAAAAAAGAATTTAGCTACCTTAAATCTCTGACTTGATCAGACACTATTTGGCAGCCTGGTAGTGAAAGTGAAAGAACTGTGAAAACTGCAAAGGAGATTTTAAACAGCGGCAAACTTTTTTTCCTCTTCCTACCTGAAAAAAGATGTCTTGCTTAAGTCAAACATAAAGCAGGAGATACAATACTTTGTGTCGGTTTTTCTGCTATCAGACTTAATTGGACATACTTGTAAACATTGGGGAACACCAGTGGGGGCAATAAAATCTATTTAAAAGATGAGGGAAAACATCACGTGTTGACTGCCTGTTTGCTTTTGTTTTTGTGTTTCTTGTCTGGGCAAAACAGACCAAAATGCAAAATCATCTCAAACATAATACTATAATACACATAACAGAACATGGCTCTCTAATGACAAAGCTGCATTGAGGGGGGTCATGGAAGAAACTTTGTGACCTTTCAAATTTTAATAATTAACCTTGACTGCATTATGAACTAAACAAAAGGGAAATTTTTCCAAGACAAGATGCAGCTTAAAATCCAGTTTAATTGATAAGTTGTTGGTTGTTATGGCAAAGCACAGGACTGAACCAAAATTAATGAAGTAAGAATATTAATAATTTTAATATTAGAATATTAATCAACACACAAGAACATTGTGTGTGTGGTATGTGACTCTGTTCTTAACTGGGTGTCCCTCTTCACAATTTTCATTTATTGAGCGCATGGCATCAACACAAAGCCCTTAGCGACTTCTTGTGTCCCTGAAAACCGCACCACTGCTACCATCTGCTTTTAGCACTCAACACCAACCAAAATCATGTTTAAATTACCAACATAAGCCAACCTCTGAGCTCATGTCTTGTGCGCACAGCATAAGTCAATACTTTGGAACCTCATCACTGCATTCAGCTATTAACCTGAATACTTGAAATGGTATGTATTGTCCTGTACAGATACGTTTACATACAATAAGGATAGTCTAATGCATATCTCAATGCTTGGCTGATTTTATTATTTAAAGAACTACCACACCTCCAGCTACAAGGATTTTACATCTATTTCTAACAAGACAACAAGCATGTTTTCTAACTTTTTTGCATTGCACATGGATGCCTACCCTTGACTAAACATTTTAATCTGACTAACATAAGGAAATGTACACATTTGCACATTACTTAATATAAAAACTATGAATATTTCAGGAACATTTGATGTAGAGTAGGAAACTAAATTATGTAATTCCAAAAATCATTTCTCTTAACTTTTAACGATCAAATATGGTTTTTTAAAAGTTCTCAAAGTCCAATAAATTCCTTCTTTCTGCCAAAGTACTGAGTAGTAAACAATTTTCTCCTCGCATGCTAATGTCATCCCTTTTGCTTGAGGCTTGACCAGCAGGGTTTGATTAGATCCATTAATAACTCATTACTGAGGCACTATTTAGCTAGAGGCTTACTAGGAATATGTAAAAAAAATGTGTGCAATGCTGCATCTTTAGATCCAATTTTTTCACCAGCCCCGACATCAATAAGTGACGCCCTATGCTTGATGTATGACTGCAGCTGACGTCAATGCAGCCAACGTACTATAAAAGCTCCCATAATTAATAATAATGACTTAAAATAACTTGTAAAAACTCTACATTCAACTTCACTTTACATGGCATGGCACAGAAACATCACTGCCATACCAAAAATACATTCCAGGACAAAACTACAGTTAAACTGAACCGACATATCAACAAGCAAATTAACGTCAACATTTGGTAATCATCAGGGGTGCTTGGAAAAGCTAGAGCTGATTCATTTCCTAAACGTTTGTTAAAAACACGAATTTCCTTGAAGTGACTTGCTTATTGTTATAGGTAAGATATTTCACGTAAATAACAAGTTAGCCAGCCAATAAGCCAAACACGATACACAAGGACAGGCTACATAACTTACCATCATGACAAATTACTTGACCAAGTCAAAAGAAGTACAACCATTTTTATTTTAACTTGAGGGGTACCCATATTACGTTGAGTCCCACATATCTCCATCTTCTTGGGTAGCTGTTAATGTTAGCTAACGTTAGTCAAATTTGCTAACACCAATGATAGCTTGCGAATTTGACTAGCTAACCCTAACGGTCTCAATGACCATTCAAAACAAGCTGTACACGGGGGCAATGAGTCAAAATATGCATATTTGTATTACTTGCAATTGGGGTAAATGTTACCTCAACATTGCCAGTAGGGCCAACCGACATTTAATTAAACCACTTCAAAAAACATCTTGGTTGACAAGAGTTGTTGTCATTTACTGGACTTTCATGGCTAACGACATTTGCTAGCCCAGTTCAACCAGCTAATGTTGCTTATAAGTTAGCTAACTAATGTTGACAAACGTCGTCTCTGTCTGTCGACCGCAACACCCGAAAAGCTATGGAGTTTTTGATAATTAGAAAGCCAAATTCGAATTCTAAAAAGACTGATACAATTATGCTTAACCTTTAACTATCTATTTTAAGATGCAGTGAAACTAGCCGGTAACTGATGCTAGCTAAAAGGTTAGTTAGCTAGCCGTGTCATGATAGGCCGTCCAAGTCATGTTTGGCTAACAGTTAACTGTTAGCACCTGGGAGTTAGCCTCTAAATTATAAACCAAGATCGCAAACTTCAAAAGTGGCGCAAAAGTGTTGCCATTGTCAATGTGAATTGTGTGCAAGGGTGACAGCAAGAAGTTGTATTCTCCAACCTCGTCTGGGTCCGTGATAATCTCACCTCTTTTGGTACGAACTGGTTCTCTTCGCTAGGCACCATTTCCATTTGTGCGACAGTTTAGACAAGCATCTATCCGGATAAGGATGTCAGCGAAAAAACTTTACAACGGTAAACACAAACATGGTTTGCGTCCTGTTAGTTGTAAGTTTGGATGCTTGGAAAACAAAATTAAACTTGTCCAAACTTGAATGATTATCAAAGTGATCGCAACACGTTCGGTTACACTACCCAAGCACAAAGTATCCTGTTATAAATGGAGAAAAATGGCCGGTGTTTTAGTCCGCGAGACTTCACTCAGGGAGCTCTGGCGTCACATTCCATCCAGACAAGCGTGCGTGAGGTGTGCGGACAGGGTGACGTCGACGTGTCTGCGTTTTTAAAAGGACAGCGATGAAAGAAACACACATACACACATATACAAAAAAGAAAGAAAAAAACAACAAAAACTAAATGGATTTAGCTTGTTTTAGAGACCGACTGATGACAGCTGTTTGCAATGCTTTCAATTTGAACAAATGCACTGTTTTTAAAAAGATTTTTTTCTGACAAACAACATGGTTTCAAAATAAATATTTGTTTTTAAATTAAGATTTGTCACACAAATTCTTAACTTTTCTCATAATTAAACTTAACTGAATGAGATATATAATCTCACTGGTCAAAACCACCACATCACCAATCTTTACATACAGGAAACTGTACTAGGAGGAAAACAATATTCAAATACACTGCAGAAAATGCAATGCATGCATAAAGCATCTCTATACAAAAGACTACTGTGGGCAAGCAAGACATTGACCCTCAGCCACCATTGGAGCAGTATCACAATTGTGTGGCAATTCATTGATAATTTCCAAAAAATTGTAACTTTGGAAATGCTGAGCTATGTTTCACACCCACAGTATCAGGGGGATCTCAGGCGGGTCTTAGGTGGATGGCAGATCTTGTGGCTCTTTATTATCATTATTAAGTAATTTTTGTAAGGGGGGGTTAGGCCCTTATGTTAAAAAAGAACAGGAAACAGTAACAAGAAAGGATGATAAGGGAGACTCAGCCAAGGTCCCTGAAAGCACTTGAACTTGAGGGTCACACGGTTCACAGTCAGCATCTTCAACCTGAGGCCATGAGGCCAACTGTTATGTTTCTGAATCAATACAGTGGATTCACTGCTAATAATGAAGAATAAATAGGCCTTTCTTGTTATCTGGCCTGTCACTTTAAGTCAACAAGGACCAGAACATTTTGGACATTTTAGGCTGCAGTGTAGCAGCATCAATTTAAAGCAAACAGTTAGAAATGCATATTTCACATTCTTACTTTACTGCAAGAAGGGTTAAGGTTTGATAGCAGCCACTTTCTGCACGTTTGCAAGTTCTTTTTATGTTTGCTCAAGTTTATTTATAGTGATCTGGGCTTCCTTCCACATTCCAAAGACAAGTCAGGTGGAGTGACTCTGGACTCTAGTTGATAGTCTCTTTGTGAGTTATGACTCTACAAGTGAGTCTAGCGACACAAATGATAGATGCAAGGGGGCTGATTTCACCAAAATAAAACAATGTAAAAAAAAAAAAAAAAAAAATCCAATCCTCCCAAGAGTAAATTTTATAATAGAATAAGGAAACAAGTATAGTATGACTATTTCCCTCATTGTTTGTTATCACCAAACAAGTGGGTATCAATGTCATCAGGAGCTAGGATTACAAGAGGATTTTAGGGGGATATGGATGTAATGCTGCATACTGAGGTGCATATTTGTCCTCCATGTTATGCATGTAAATAGTCTCTCGCTTTTTGATTTGATTCCTTTATTGCCATCAGGCTTTAAGTCAAATAAACCATCTATGTACAATACATTAAAAATGTTTTTGCATTATTTATTGTGTCAAACTTTGGTAAGAAATTATTCATGTACAGTTTTATCTAAGAGTGTAGGAACAAAGATAAAGACCTCGACCTTTATCTTCAATACTCATCTCTTAATCTGAAGAAAAAGTTAAACAATAACTTCTAGATAATGTCTGTCTTCTTTAACTGTCAGAACTTTACTCTGAGAATGAAGTTTAAAACTTTTGTTTTTGTTTCTTTATATTTGGTATTAATAATGGGGCTCACAAGAAGAGACCACAGACAAGGCAAATAAAAGCACTTTCTATTACTTCACAATACCCACATTTGCTCCAGTTGAGCTGTTCAGTGGTCAGCAATTCAGTTATAAACTGGGGCATTCACTGTTTTTTAGAAACAGTGTTTAAGAAATTCGCAAACCCAATGCAGAAAAATGCTTGTGAAATTTTTAAAAGGAGTATGTACAGAAGGAAACAGTTGTAACAAAAACACAAAGTTAGATACAGTTTATTTCTACGTAACTTCATCCTGTATTTCTTACTTCTTGTGCTGTTCAGTTATCACCTGAGGCCTTCAGAGTTTACATAAAGTGAACATGAAATAGCTTATCTGTTGTCAAAGGGAAATTGCATCCTGTTACCCGAAAGCTAATAAGCAATCTAATTAGTAACCATAAACACAAAGGACATTGTAAGAGGAATCATGTTTCCATCATTTGCACAGATCTGACAACTAACTTTCATTCATTTTGATCACTGTGTCTCCTTTAGGGAATGACATATTCACAGATGTACTTTTTGAGACTGCGACACACCTCATCGTACCACTTTCCTTGTGCAACCACTGAAAGAGCAACACAGCTCTCCCTCTTCGTTCCTGTGGGCTGCTTCTTGGAGCGGTCCCAGTTGAAGTAGCTCACCGGCAGACTGTTGACATCAACATACTGGCCCTCTTTCACTATGTCTGCCACACCAATCCAGAAGTCCTTGGATCCAGGAGCACTCCGCTTTGCATAGTCTCTTAGTTCATTGTTTTCCATCATGTCCCGCGGTGTTGCTAGAGTTCCTCCTTGTGCAATACAATCTTCATTTGCTTCATGGTAATGTTTGGGTTCCTCAATTGTAAGATAACACTTTCTGTGAGCTTTGATGCCGCGAAGACAGACTGAAAACACAAAGCACTTACTTGATGAGTACATTGAATCATAAAGTAACTTTACTGTATTTACGTAGTTCAAAACTATAGCAAGTTTAGTTCTCATTTTAACAGAAAAATAATTGTTTTGGACATTATACAAAACTAACTTTACTGTATATTAGTACTTAAGGTGAGCTTGCAGTCTTAATAGTAATAAGTGATTTAGAAAAAAAAGTAAAACCTGATATTAACAAATTACAATGATTAGATACAACTATAATAATATTAATGATCAACTTCTGTAAGTTTTAAGTAAATACAAACTAGGTACAAAAATTAAAACAAAGGGGAAATAAACATATTTAAACAAATTTAGATGTAAAAACATTAACTGTAAATAAGTTGCCTTAATGTTTCCCCTTTGTTCAATTCAACCTCTTACTTTTCAATTTAACTAATGCAATGAGTGCCACTGCCCTCTGCTGGCGACATAGCAGAGTACATTCTTAAAATAATCTCAGTGCAATGCAAAGCAATGATCACCTTCCTTCATGGAAACTTGCTGGCTTTAATTAACAAGTAGCCTAACGGCGAGAGAAAGCATGATAGCATATTTATAATACAACTTAAAACCACTATAATATTAAATACCAACTATTATCCCATGATAAATTTCTTTTTTAATCTTTTCCTTAACAAACTTATTAAAAACTGGATGAATCTACTGTCAAAGCTTTCCATCTATCTTTTTCTACTGAGGATAGTACCTGTTTGCAATGCCTGCATCTCTTTCAGTGAATTCACTTCGAGCCACAACCTCTCAAGCTGGGACTTCACATCACCTTCATCAGCAGCTGCATCTCATTAAAGAGGCAAGAAAAAAAGTTGAGATGTTCCTCAATTGGCAAACACATAATATATCAACTGTGTGTGATATGCATAGTTACCTCCGGACTGACGAAGTGACAAAGCTTTCCTGGAGCGGGATGGACGGCTGGAGCTGAAGTGGAGCAAAGAGAAGCAAAGAACGAGGAAGACAGGGAAGGCCAGACGAGCCATGTCTGAGGTAAGTGGATCCTACGGGACAGGGCACAGTGGCACACCTTGTACTACACTGAAAGGGACCAAAAATACTGCATGTACCTTAATATATACTGGACCCACTGTATGCCTTTTGGGTACTCTCCCTGCATTGGCTCCAACTCTGTTTGTTTTTGTCCAAACATCAGGAGGAGGTGAGAGAGGTATAAGGGTGGAGTGGGCAATAATGGCTTCCTTGTGTCTGGCTTTTCATAAATATTTACCTGGCACAAGGTTCTCTGAGCAGTATTCCCTTTCATTTCGCAAACAGACTAGAAATTCATTGACTGCTCAACTATTACAGAGTGTTCTTCTTCCCATCCCTAATTCACTGTCAGTTATAGACAAGTGACAAGTTATGTGACGCTTTGGTATCAGCTCAGAAAAAAGTGTGAACATGCGTGAATTGTCAAATGGTACAACCCAACAGTGGAATACATATGCACAAAATAGTATTTATCTATTTCTATTTATCTACCTTAATAAGAGAGTTAATAAGAGTTTGATCCACAACTTTCATAAGACTAAATTGAAACCAGAAGGCCTAAGTGAGAAAATGTTGCTGCTAGACATACACTATAGATATCTTTTCAAGGTTTTAATCACAGAGGGTTCCACTTGTATCATCTTTAAAAATAAAGTTGCAATTAGACCAAAGAAAGTCCAGCTCCCATCTGTGTACAGATAAAATTATTTTTAGAGTGAAATGTTGTGTAAGGGCGGGAAGGGGAGATAAGTAAGAAAAACCATATGGGTCCAGTAAAGCCATGCTGTAGATTTCTATGCATTTGCATCTAATTAAGGCTGAGCTATAAATACATTTCCTCTCTGAATGAAATGTTCTTTAGAGGGATTAATTCCAACCACACATGGTGATTAAAGAAAACTGTGGAAGGTTTATTAGTTGCAGTACATTCACCTACTACAAGATGGTTTTCATACCATGTGTTGTTTTCAGGCAGTTTATAATAACTGCATCTTTAAATAAGAATACAATGTTTCTTTCGCTTTTTTGTATTTGCCACATACAGTATTACTGTGTTACTGGATATGAAATGTTGGTAGACTGTTAGTTTAAACTCATTTCACAGCATGGAGTCCGAGTTCTGTGTTTAGTTGGCATGCAAAAAAGTTGTATTAGCAAAAAAGCCTTGTATGCCTTTCCAGTGCAGCCTCTGCTAACACTTCACCATCCATCATGAAGTAGCCATAAAACCTATAGAGGGTGTCTTATGCTGTACAGATTGTAAAGCTCCCTGAAGCAAACATTTGATCGGTGATTAGGGACATGTAAATAAATTTCGAGTTGGGAGTGAGACACTCTTTTGCTACTGCGGAGCTGCAGCCTAAGATGCTACTTAGGGGCAGCAGTTAAGGTTTAATAATTAGTGTTTAAGGCATCACATACATTGAACTTTTAATAAAATACAGCTTGCAGCAGTTCTTCATGCAGTAAATAAACTAATTCTGATTATACTCACAAGTAGAATTTGAAAATCCCTTATTTTTGCTGTCTGGTGCTAAACTGAGGGATTGTGCAGAATGTGCAGCATTCAAATCACGCATTTTTTTCACGCAATTTTTGAAAAGTCATGTACACAAAAAACCTTTAAATATTAGAAACTGCATAATAGAGAATGAGTAAAAACAAGAAATGTTTTCTTTAAAAAAGAAAAATATAAGAGGAATATTTTTTTTGTGGAATGGAAAAACCCCAGGAAATCTTGCATGAAACTTATTCAAACATTTCACAGACAAAAACACAATTAGTGAATACTTTGCAGATAGGTTTATTCAAGTAAACAGAGCTGTACTCAAAGCAAGTACACAAAGATGTGACAACACAGGTAAACCATTGTTTATATGGAAATCTGTGAACATACTTTTACACTAAACACTTAGACTTTTTTTCTTTTTTTAAAGTAGGTTTATGAATGCACACAGTCAAAAACACGTTCTCTCTCTCTCTCACACACACAAACACACAAAAAACAAACCTGACATTAAAGGCGTGAAAACTGAGATGCACTTTCCAAGTGTTTACAGATCAATCTTACTTATAAGTCTAGAAATTCATTTCTGAATCTAATCACTTTAGGACACTTTTACAACTCTCTTTTTATTATTCAGTTTCAGAGCATGTAGTGTTCACTCCTCCTAGTTTTGCTGTGATGTACTTTTAATTTCATGAAATGACATGATTACAAAACACTGCTTCGTTTTAGTGGTTGAGAAAATATTTTTTGATGTATACTCTGGGTTTGCATAATAATTTCAGGTAAAGTAATAAATTATTCAGTTTACTAGTGAACATATAACAAACTGCATAAGCACAGCTTATGAAATATTGACAACGAAATACAGTGTTTGTTTTTTTTAAGTACAGGTCAGACATCTGTGGTAGGTGAGTGCAAGTGGCAAACATCTGTTCCCTGCCATCTGTTCTTCTCCTGCTCACAGAACTGTAGTAGAGAGCATCTTGCTTAAATAAAGTAATACACATCGTTATGACACATTATAATGGACCCTTATGGCATTTCTGTAGTGAGGCACCAGCAAGCAAAGCTTTGGTCAGACAAGCAAAGCACAAAGAGACTCCATAAACCTTGAACTGCAGTCTGACTGACCACATTACGATCCTCCACCAAGAATATCCAAATGTACTCATTTATCTCAGGTTCCTCTGTATTTACACACTATGCGCATGACTTTGAAACAGATATAACATTAAAACTTAAAATATTGACTGATAAAAGTATCACTGAATGGGAGTCTGTATCATGTATTTTGGTGGAAGTTCTTGTATTGGTGGAAAAAAAATGTCTAAGCTGTGGTGGCAGCATTGAGTTACCCTTCTATAGATTATATGACCGGGTAAAAGTCAACACTTCCTTTTCAATATTCAAGCTAAAAAAATACCTTTTCAGTTTGTTTGTTCCATGCAAACTTTACACAATGAAAGCAGTTCAAGTATCAAACACTTGTTTGTAGCTCAAAGGCACTGGTGATCCAATAACATCGAGTGGTTGGCACCTAATAATAAAATATCATGCATACACTGTATCTACGCATGGACTTTTCTATCTCCACTTGCTTACACATCAAAATTATGACAAAGTGATTCCCTCCCTGGGTCAGAAGTGGCATTAAAGGGTGCTAATCTTAAAGTGATAACAACTGATCAAGTTCAAATACTTGTTCTGTTGTTGCTAATTAAATTAACTGTCTCCATGTGCAATTACAGTAAAGTGACACAAACCTATGCACATCATTAACTAGCATAACATCACTTCGTAATACAGAAAGAGTATATTAATACTATTTTGAGAATGGCACTTGCACTTGTAGCCTGTGTAAGAAACATGGTGTTAGTTTTCATTTACCCATAAAGTTTTGCTTGACCAATTTGCTGACAAATAATAGGTAACAGACAAGAGGCACAAACAGATTCTGTACATACATACATACATACATACATACATACATACCTACATTCATGCATACATGCATACAGCACATGCATACGTACATATGCACATACAGCACAACAGTGTGTGTGTGTGTGTGTGTGTGTGTGTGTGTGCATGTGTGTGTGTGTGGATGTGTTCCTTTGTGGGGAATGTGTGTAGCCTCCTCAGTCTCTAGGCGTGTTGCTGTGGGGCTTCTTGGGTTTAATGGATAAAAGGCATCCGCTCCTTGCTGTCGTTGTCTCCCTCGGGCTCCTCTTCTTCCTCTCCTGCTTCGCTGGTCTCTGTGCTGTCGTTGGCCATCTAATTGTAAAATGTAATTTTGCTATCATTAACTGTCTACAGGGCTTCTCATACAGAAAAAAACAGAGGTCAACACAAATGCGAGTTTACATCAGGTGGTGTAGTATATGCCTAAATGTGCCCTCTGCTGATGGAAAGTTGAACATAGGGTCTATATTCTTAATACGATCATGTCTTCTCATTGCCACAACACCTGATTTAGTGTGAATAAACCCTCTTTTAAGGTTTTATGTTGAAATCAGATCACCATGGAAATGACTGGTGTACAACAGGAGGAAATCCAAATCACCGCCTCCCTATGACCATGACTAGACCTAAAAATATGCAGTGGGCAGGAAAAATGTCAAATGTTACAGACTACCACAGCTGTGTGGTTTATTCAGCACATGACAATCAAGCCCATCTTATTCATGTAGCCTCAACAATCAATTACAATTGCAATCAATTACTGAGAACATTCTCATCTTCTGTGTTATTTGTCATTAATATTGATCAAATCTGGCATCCAGATGAGTCAGACTAAATTAACTCTCTTATCTTAATCTTAATTCTATCTGGTATTATTATTATTATTATATAAAATACAACACATTGGAAACATAGTTGTAAATCATATTATCATAAAAAGGTAAGTGTAACATTTTAAGCATGTCAAGCATCACTCATGTTGCTCAATTTATAAAATCCTAATTAGCCTTGTTTTTACATTAAAAACTATATAAAAATATCTAATTTCCCAACTTAGTGACTTGACCACTAATTCAACAGCTCAGATGCTTGTTGCACAATGCTGATGCTGTGAAAGTTGTAAATCTTCGTAAAAATGCATCTCAGAAAAACACCCCCAAAAAATTAACCTTAAGGTCAGTCCCTGTTGAGAAATGGGACCCAGCTACTTTACAGCTCTGCCTAATGATATACGGTTCTGACAATTTAGGTCCTGACATTAACTGAGAAAAAAACATGTTAAACTGTTGTTACCAGAGGGGTGGGCGCCTTCTCAACATCCAGAATGAGTTTTCCTATGTTGCCTCTGTCATGAATTCTCTGCATGGCTTCTTTTACCTGAAAATAAAACCAAATTAACCAATTAACTTACTTTCAACAGACTGAACTTAAAAAAAAACACACAGCTCAGTAGCAGCTGCTGAAGGTGCGACTGTGATATCACAGATGAAAACTAATTAAATGAGCTTTGTTTGTAGCATCTCAAAATAGTGGGACTAATTCTTATAATTCAATAAAACTCAAATGCCTGTACCTGCCTGAGAAGTAAGAACAAAAAATCACATGATTCATTTTAAAAAATGTAATCTAAACTGTTTTCTCTCTTGAGTTGATGACTCTAGTAATGAAAAGGAGGTTTTGCCATGACAAAAAAGTGTCACTGATATTTTTAAAATGCTGCTATAATTTATAAAACAAGTGAAAAAGTCATGGCAGGTGAGAATTTGCATAAGTGTTACTTTGTTATAATACTTATTTTGGCTGAAGTGCACATGAGAGAAGACTTCAGCAAAATAATTTGCCAGAAAGTCTGTCTAAA
This sequence comes from Acanthurus tractus, assembly GCA_029783725.1. NCBI lineage: Eukaryota > Metazoa > Chordata > Actinopteri > Acanthuriformes > Acanthuridae > Acanthurus > Acanthurus tractus. The sequence continues at coordinate 13,914,513 of JAQNCA010000001.1, forward strand.
ATGTGGTTAATATATTGTAGAGAAGGTATGACTAAAAACTAAAAAAAAAACCCAAAATGCTGAAAATAATAAGTTATGGGAGTGGAAAAAGACTCTTGTTTTCACATGGGACAAAAGCCTCAGTCTCCTGATTGAAAATCCCATGTTTGTTACTCTTTAAACTGCATCACATGACTGCCTCAAACCTTTCTGCCAAAAAACCCTAAAATCAAACTTCTCTCTAATGTGGTGCACTTCAGTCTCTTGTGGCTGAAATAATTATTTCAACAATAAACATTAAAAAAATGATCCTGCAAAAAAAATTGCATTTCAACTGTTCTCAAGTCATAAGCAAAGGAGAGATTTTTTTTTGATCAGAATTAGAAAATGGATAACCAAAATTCTTTTTGATCATTTGCCTCTCTGGGCTTTCATACTTTCCTCATACGAACAGATGTTTAATTTTGTTTTTGTGATTTTTTAACCCTGAATTATTTTTTTTGTACTTTTACAGTTGCTGATTAACTGACAACAATAAAAGCTCACCAACAGGACGCTTTCTGTAACACTGAAATGATATTTTTAAAAGCACAGATGAAAAAAAATCTGTGTCAACTGAATCTTCAAACTGACTGCACTTACAGATATTTTTAAAACCATTTCCTGGTCATTTCAGATACAGAACCGCTTTCTTCGAAAGAAATCATCTCAATTTATTTCAAAGCAAAAAAAGGACAGCAGCCTTAATGCTGACTAAATGCTGCTGACTCACTCTGCTGGGCTTCAGTTGACATCACACTAAACACTTCACTGCCTGTGGTAATGACCTCAGGTTTACATTAGCAGCATTGTAGTGTACTGATTTGTTTAAAATATAATTGCAGAGACAAAATATTTTATATTTTGCTTGAGAATTTTTTGGACCAGCCTTAAAACAGCATGAAAGAGCGTGCTTAAAAAACTTGAATAATTTTTTTTTTTGTTGAGAGACTTCATATTCTCACACAAGTGAAAAACTGAAAGCAAAAATTAAATTGGAAAAATGTTATTTCAATGTTATCTTTTCATTAAAAAGCTTAAACAAACATTATGAACTCCTATGTTTATCCTCTGTTTATTAATATCTTATTTCTGTAAGTAATAATGAATATTAAATATAAAAACCAACTCTAGCAAAAATGATTTTTTGAAACAGAGTCTTCTGGCAACGACACACATTGTTCTAGCACAGTATTTTAAGAACTCATCTTCTCCTCTCCTCTGCCCACCTTCCATCTCCCTATCATCTTATTACCTTTGTTAAACAGTTTCAGGCGGTAAGACATTTCATTGTCTTTAAAGACAGAATAATATAAATTCAGAACAGCCAAATATAAAATTACCTGGTTAAGCCAAAATGTTTCTTTCAAAAATATTTAATTCCAATTAATCGCTACTTAAGCATTGACAAAAAAAAACTTAAGAGGAAACTATGTGAATTTCTACTAACCCAGCAATCACATTATGCAACAAGACATAGCACGCTCATGTTTACAAAGGCAAACATTTGAAGTTTAATTCAAATCAGTTTGTTTTATTAAAGTTTTTGTGAGTCAAACTGTTGCTTTACATTTTCACAGCATGACTGTCGCATGAATTTTTGTGGCTTCTTGACACCATCTTACTAGCAACAGAAAAGTAAAAGTGCAGTTTTTTAAAAGCTATCAAACTTATTTGAGAGCACTACTTTTGTGCCATTATTATCTTTTTTTTACTGCAACATTTCCGTGTCTACATCAAAAAATATACCTGACAGGTCGGAGCTGTAAACAAGGAAACATAAGTGCTACTCATTAAGGCTTTTTTGACTCAACTGCATAGAGAAGAAAAAAAAAATCACACATCACAAAAGATTACCCAGGATGCCATTTCTTGCTTTCTCATTACAGTCCACACAAAGAGACAACTGAATGTGCCTCTTTGTTTGGAAGCCATTGTGTCACAAGCTCATTTGTTAAAAGAAATAGCGGAAATCAAGCCACGACCAAAAATAGGTCAGAAACTTGTTCAGCACCGCTGCTAGATAGCAAGTCTGCAGAAGAAATGAAATAGGATGACAGATGGCATTTTAAGTGAATTTCAGGCAATCACTGTGTGAGAGTGCATGTGGGTTTACTTTTGTGCTTTACTATCCTAAAAAGGATTTACCTTGAGATTTCCAGGTGAAGTGGTAAAGAACATTTATTTATTTGTTTCAGTTTAAAGTGAAACCCGCTTGTGGCAGGACGACTTCCTGTTATTCTGTTGCATTCACTTTCACAATCTTTTCTTTCCACAATAAAAAAGGTTGCAATGGTCAACACTAAAACCAAAGCTCTCTCAATTCTCCCTGCGGGCATGCCAACAAAATGAGGCAAGCTGTGCCCCCGACACTACATCCCACGCCATCCTCCCCTCTGAAGAGATTCTTCACGGGCAATAGTTCCAGTGAATGGCCTGAGCAATCTGCCAAAGTTTAATGACAACAGTGCGTGGGGAGTTTCCCATGAGAAATGAAAATCTGAGGACAGCAATCATTTTATCAACATACTCTCTCTTTGAATCCAGGGACAAAGATCAGAATGACTTGTTCTCAGCTTTTTCTACAAGACTAAGCTGCACTGCCTTGTCTTTTATCACAATTTTGGAAGTATTTAGGGAGTGAAAAAAATTCTAAACCATTTCCTCGACCGAGAGAGGATGTAGATGCATTCACACAGGGTTTAATTGTGCAGACTGTGTAGCTTTGTGGCTTTATAGGAATCCTGCTTCACTGACCATCTGACTGGAAACATTTTAGAAAATCACTCTAATGATAAAGAAAAAGGCTGTATTAAAGGTGTAACTGTACTGTTAATTGTCTCTAGCTACTGGGAATGGAGATAAAATACAAATATCAAAAACAGTGGCTTTTACCCGCTCATCTGGAGGCCTGTTTTTTAGGACTGTTATACTAGTAAGGATAAACCTTTGAAGGACTCTTTTCACAGCAGAGACTTTCTCACATATTATCGCAGAGAATAACATAGTTGTAGTTGATAGCATTAAAACAACTGCATTCCATTCAGGTGAACTAGCTCCAGGATCCTGGCTCACTGACATATCTGCATCGCTAAATGGAACTGAGCCACTAATAACAAATTAAATCTGGTAAAAAAGTACAATTTTGACCCACCAAACTCTAATTAAAAGTTTACAATCTGGAGGCATGTGTCAGGAACTGAGTTTTGTTGTGGTTTGTCTCGTTCATGTTTTGATACTCTCGTCGCCCCTTGTGTTTTCTCTTTTTTTTCTCCCTTTGTTCCTTTCCCACCTTTTGTGATTACCCTAATGTGTTTCACCTGTGTCATGTCTCCCCGCCCTCATGTGTATTTGAGCTGTGCTCCCCTTCCCTCTGTTGCCAGTTCGTCTTGTCTTCCTTGTGAGTAGCGTTCCAGCAATTACTGCCGATTAGTTTCCTTGTGTAGTTTACTGGTTCCTGCTTATTGCCTGAAGATTCTGTGCTTTTGCTTTGAGCTATTGTGTATCAAAGTATCGCGTATTTATGACAGCATAACGGATTGTTTGTAGCGGTTTGCTTTGGGATCCAACAACCAACATTCACACTTCAGCTTGACTTGTTACAAGTACAGCTGACCTATTGGTAAACTAAGCTTATAAATAAAGATGGAAACAAAGCTTTGCTAATTGGATGATCACGACACAGAGGCATCTGATAAGCAGCATGGGGAACTATTCTGAGTTTTACAAGGCAGATGGCAAAATTACCAATAAGGCTGTTTGTAAAAAGCAGTTGCTCAAGTCAAATGACAACAAATCTGATGACTAGGCTGCTAGCTTCCCACATGAGTGGCAGCAAAGGCACCAAAAACTCGCAGCCTGGTTACGTGGCACCATAAGGGGAAAATATGACCAAACTGAAGGGTCAGACGCTCTGTCACTGGGTAACACCAGTTAGACATGCTTCTTGGTGTGTGACATTCACAGCCATATGGTTTCTTTCCAAATCAATTTAAACAAACTAGGTGTTACTTTGAGTTTATTTAACTCACTGAAAAAGTGACAGCCCTTACCCACACAGTCTAACTATGACAGTCCAGCCCTGACTCTCTCATTAGTTGTGGTCTCAGAGATAGCACACCTAATGAGGCACACTCTCAGACAGACCACGGCTCAGAAAGTGTTCAAACACTTCTTTTCATCTCCTGAAGACAAACTTTCCAGTTCTTCGGCTGCATTTTACCAATATGTGATGTCTACCTGAACACAGATACTTTTTAATTGTGATGCTGACATGAGAAATCTCCTGATTTAAGAGTTAAGGAGGACTTTCTGAATCCTGCATCAAATAAATGACCAGCACACATACTGAGGACTGCGAAAGATTCACTAATCATGTCCTTGCCAAACTAACCACACAAGCAACTACTTGGTGATATCTATGTGAGAAGTGGCTATTGTTGTCAAAGTCTGACTGGCAATGCTTTCTATAGTTGGCTGATTAACATCTACAAGTTGGACTTGGAGAAAAAAACACTTAAGTAATTGCAGTAATAACAAAAAAAAAAAACAAAAAGGAAAAAGTTTCAACTCCATTTCACATTCAACAAAATCTCAAGCTGATTCAAAGCCAACATGGTTATTTGAATGGGCATGTATCTACAGTACAAAGACTTCCCAGACACGACATGACCGCAGTTAAAGGGAAGAGTTTGTACAAATTAGGTGTGAAGTGACTGACATATGGGGTTTTTGTGTGGGTGTGATAATAATTATGGAATGGGAAGATGCAACCTACCCACCATCTGTGGGAGAACGTCCAAGAACAGCTGACAGAGTCCCACAGAAAGCAGCAGTGACAAACAACAGCTCATATGCTGTCCAAGATGTTTGTTTAAAATTTTAATCGCTATCTTCTCACATTATATCTGCAATCGGTTCTTTTTTTTTTTTTATCTGACAGTCCCGATCTTACCTCCTCCAGCGCCCACAGGGAGTCCACCACCGGCCTGATTTTCTTTTGGTCATAAAGACACAAGAGTTTGTCCATCACGGATTTCACAAGACTACATTTCCCGTGTTTGAAGAGCAGGTTGAGGAGCGAGAATCCTGCTATGACTTTGTTCTCCTCGTACAGTTTAATAGGGTTCACCTTCTCCACCTGCCACCACTAAGGAAAAAAAAACAGAGTTGTTGTGTTCGTGTGGTTCTGGGTGACTCATTTCTGTGCATGTGTGCGTGCGTTTCATTCGCAATGAAATGTTCACTGGATAGTAACATGGTACTCTTTTCTTCAAATGTTGACGACAGACTGTATCTCTGACTCACAGATTTTGCAAAGCTGAAGAAACTCTTTGTTTCACCAGTCACCATGTTTGACGCGCCTGAAAAAACAAAAATAAAAGGATCGCTGTATGCTCTGCAAAAGGCTGGACAGAAGTGACTGGTCATTAATAAGCAGCCACATGGAGCATAAAGGGTGGGAGAAGAAACAGTTGGCACCTTTACACCCTTATATCTGTGAAAAATGCCTTCAGACATGATCAGTATAACGAAGTTTAAGTAATTAATCTCCCTCGAATGTTTGATTCATAAGGCTCAACAGGGAATAAAACAGAAATCAGATGAGAATGGGAGCTGTACAGGATAACATGTCTCATTTGCAGGCTATGGAGTATGTTTTTATTAAAGAGAGCATGTTTCCTCAGTAGTCTGCCAATAAATATTTCCATTCTGTTTGTTAACAATGAAGCTACTGCCTGGAGATGGTTAACTTGGGTTAGCAAAAAGACTGGAAACAGGGAAATAATTAGCCTGACTTCCTTTGGATAGACAAAGATGGAAAGAACTTATAGCTCACCAATTTAAATATATGCCATCTTTGTTTACATCACTAAAATTCAATTCTAGAAAGGCCAAGCCTCTCTCTCTTGCAAGATTTAACCAATACATTTTATATATAGTTATTTGCACTTTGAAATTACTTAATAAAAAGACAATGGTAATATAAACACACTGGACAAGTATTGTTCCCACCATAGAGGATGTACGTTCCTAAAGGCTTCAGCAGATTCAGGCCTTTCCCTGTGTTTTCTCCACACAGACAGTCCAACACAATGTCTACTCCCTCTGGAGAAATCCTAAAACACAGAGAGAGCAAAGTAAAAGTCAAGTCTACAGAAAAAAAACATTCCTATAAACCAATATACACTCAAGAGAGCTGCCAATATAAATTGTTTTAAATTAAATTGTTTTAAAAAATCAAGTTGTTTTTTCAGTTTGCCAAGTTAATGTATTCTCATGTTGTTTTTTGAATCAAACAAATAGTCCAAAATAACCAGAGGTTAGTTTTCTGCTTCATAAATGACTCAAACAATTGAATGATTACCAAAATAAAATACCAGTCCATCCAAACTTTTGACAGATATCGTTGTTTTGAGCTGAAGCAATTATTCCGTTGGTGATTAGAAGTGGACTTGTTGTTGGTTTGACAAAATAAGCAATTTGATGAGATCACCTTAAGCTTTATTTAACTGCATTTTTGTTTGTTTGTTTTTTGGTTTCTTTTTAGCCCAACATATAGCCCTGAGAATAATTTGCGGATTAATTAAAAAATCAATATTAGTTGCTGCCCTTAAATAGCTGCAGAGTTATTTTCTGACTGTCCACTTATCAATTAATGGACTGTTTCAGCTTTACTGAACACATTGTGAAGAGCTCATCTACAAGCTTTTATTTATTTATTCATTGATTTAGATTGAGTTCAATCAGAGGCCAACTTCATGCGTTTACAGTGATATGGCTATTAGACCTTTGCTCTGACTGTGGGCACAAAATGTACAGTCTAAAGCATATAAATACATATGAGTCTATATAATTCAGTCTATGATTCATACTCTGAAGCAGCTTCGGGTTCTGCTTTATCATGGATACATAAAATATGAGCATTGATTCTTTGGAGAAAAAAACTTTTAGTACACAACCCACATGTTTTCTTCTGGTACAGCCTACAGCTTTCTTTTAAAGACCTTATTGGTATTGTGCAATGCCCACATTACTCCCCATCAGTAACATCCTTTAAACCGTGTTACAAAAAGGTTTAATGTTCTTATTTCACTTGGAAACATTTGGACAAAGTTTACCATAATGAGACTCATTAAAGGCAAAGTTATGAAACAATGGAGCCATGTTATTATCATGGTGACCATAATTCCTCACTTTCTGCCTTGTGGCCCTGGACACCTGCCTGGCTAAACTGCTTGGTGGTCTTGTGATTCCCATGGTTTTTGCCTTTTGTAAAAAGACTAATTTAATTGCACTTTGCTCTTGATCCTGGGAAGAATGTGTGGGCCAGAGAGATGAAAGGAGTATTAATCCACAACCACTGTTGATATGTAGGCAGAAAGCATGAAACAATCAGTGTTTTTCAAAAAAGATCCTAAAACTATGTATCATAATCGAAAAACTAGAGTTACACAGCATGGTTCATATATGTTCGGATCATTTTTCCTTCACAGTACTGCCACAACTGCAAAGGCCCTCTGCTAAAACAGGGGAGGCAGCACGGCGATTAGCTTCACAACATCTTCAAAAGGAAGATTAAACTTCACAGCATAATTGCATCAAATACGTGTCATATTGCATCAGATCTCAGGTAGCGTTTACTACAAGATGTTTTCTTTGTAGTGCAAACCAGCTAACAGCCTGCTGTGTTGTGAATGGAATGTGGAGGGTATCAATGCTCGGCCCTAATTGGCTCATTTGTTCCACATTGGCAGAGCAGACCTCCGCCCCACACAATGCTGTTGCTGCTCTCTGAGATGAGCTGTGCGTTGCCATGGGGACCATGACCACACAAGACCAAATAAGGCAACAGGTAACATCTGCATCCTCGCACAGCCCTCTAAGCACAGTGAGGTCCACGTTGTCAGATCAGTTCACAGTATAAAACCACTGCAAACTGCACAACTTTGTGTGAAATTTTTAACTCTAATACACATACTATAAGGAACTAAATAGAAACTATTAAACCCATATTTTGCTGCTTACTTTTTGACTTCCTGCATGTAATCAATGTTTCTGTCAAAGAGGTGAGTCACCGAGTCTCTGATGGCTGCGTGTTTGAAACATGAGGCGATCCCAAACACTGTGACATTCGGCACAGTGGAGCACAGCTGAGCCACAGCTTGACCCTGAAAATAACAAAACGAAGTACAACCATTTATCGGTGCCAGACAACACATCACAAAGGCAAGGACAATTATACTGAACAGAATTCATATTTCCATAATACTTTTGATGGTTAAGGTGTAGCTGTATTTATAACAATAGTGTTAACATTTTTTATTGAATGATCAGACATTTTTTTCAGTCATTGTAAATTTTATATTACTTAAAATGATGTTAAAGAAATTTTGGTGAGAAATAATGGAAATATTATTGTTAATATTAATTATAATATTGAAGCAATAATAAGCAAAAAACTTGATCCATTTGTGAGTATGAAGCCAGCAGTTACGATAAGAGTCGGGTGAAATGATGAAACTCATTTTGTGGCTGCGCAATAGTCTGATAAGTAATGCACTTACTACACCACCTCCTGCTGAGTGAACCAACACTGACATCCCCTCTCGCAGGTTGGCAACCTCAAAGAGCATCATATAGGCAGCCACAAAGCTCAGGGAGAAAGCAGCAGCCTCAGCAAAAGTCATATCATCTGGCATTTTGTAGACAAAATCCACTGGTGTACAAACAACTTCTGCCCAGGCATTGTAATTCACAAAAGCCATAACTCTGTCGCCTATCTGAAAGAAACATGTGAGAGTAGCTGGATAACAAGAAGACAGTTTGTGAAACAAGCTCATGGAACTAAACAAGATGTTATGAGTAGATTATTGATTAAATGAAATGGATCTCATTAATAGGTTTACAGCACGTCTTTAGTTTGTTTTTGCAGATTTGGTTAATCAGAAACTGTTAACATTCACTCATACACTACAGCAGTACAATCATTTTTTCCCTCTTACCTCAAATCCTGTTGTGTTTTCGCCCACTGACTCCACTATTCCAGAACATTCAAATCCAGGGACAACAGGAGGTTTTGGAGGATTATCTATGGTCCCCTGACGTACCATCAGATCCAAGAAATTCAAGCCACTGCAACAAAGAAAAAATAGGACCTTGCTGTTTGTTGATGTGAAATCCAACATTTAGAAGGAAATCATACATCTGAACTGTCTTTAACCACTGACATTTACCGACTAAATAAACACATGTTTTAGTAAAAATGCTCAGGGCATTTTGTGATGGCCTTGTGTTATTTATTTCTTCATTTTCAGCAGTTACTCACTGACTATAACCCCGTGAATGCAAGGCCAAATTCAAGAGGCATTCTCTCTGAATTATATTTTCTTAACTCAGAGTTTGCACACAGATATTACTTCACCTGTAATCTTCAGCAACAAGGAGTTGATCAATAACAGCAAATACTCTAATTATCCAATGGAAACTGTGATTGATAATGAGTGGTTCTATCTGAGAAATGCTGGCTTGTCTGGCAACACTTTGCTCTCCGTTTTGCTTGGTTTGAATGGGCTCCAGCCAGCCAGCCAACCTCCTGCACTAAAGAAGACCTGTAGCTTCATGACTGCGAACATTTCCAATAAAATCTGTCGCTCAGCGTTCATACTTGTTGGAAATACTGTGTATCGTGGACGTTGCAACAGAGAGCAATCCGCAAGTACATCCATCACGAATAATAGATATTTGCATTTACCATGCTTTAACGCGAATCTTCACTTCACCATCCTGAAGCTCGGGCATTGCCTTCTTGGTCACCCTGAGTTTGTTGAGACCTCCAAAGCCCGTCAGTATCACCGCTCGCATTTCTTTGGCGTCGCCGGACGAGTCCACGTTTTCCGTTTCTTTCCCCACGTTTTTGTCTATCATGTACTCGGTTTCCTCTGTCATATCTGCTCCTTCTTTAGCCATGTCGGAGACCTGCTGCTCTGCCTCTCCGCTGCTCTCGGGGGCTCTGAGAGAGGTGGAGTGCTGCCTGCGCACAGACAGGCGCTCTACGGATGGTTATCCACCGGGCAGCCTGAAATCCCACCGTCTACGGTTTTTATGTAGTCATGCACAATTTAAGTTACGAATTCTAGTTTTTATTACTTTATTCAAGTCACAGAGAAACTGAATATTCAACTAAAGTTTCCCATTTCAGATATCTGAATTATAATTCATTTTCATGTGATGACTTTGCTTGCAGCAGATTCAAGAATGATGTGCGCCATCTGCTGGTGAAAAGTGTACAAAACTAATTCTGATACCACACGTTCATGATGCAACTAAAAAGTGTGGTGCTTTCATGTGCGCCCGGAACGAGAGGGTAAGCGTACAACACTCTGTTTCCCCAAATTTTTGCGTCCGTCATGCCTTGTCAAATTTGTCAGGTTGGTCATTACTCCTGTTTTGATGTACTGAAACACTGAAGGAAATCTGTGGTGCAGCTTGAGGAAGGCACAATACAAAATACAGGAAACCAGGTGATTTAAAGGTAATGCTGACTTAATTAACACTTTATGAAAAGCATTTTTTGAGAAAACTTGAGCTAAATTTACGAATCATGTTACACCACACATTTTAAACAGAAATCCAAGTGTCTAATTGTTTCTAAAGAAATGACACATACTGGCAGTGTTAGTTGTTCTTATTTTGAGTAGGTTTAACCTCTTTCCATAGAAAATGTAAATTTGCTGGTGAAAAACTATTAAATCAAAAACAGAGCTGAAAGAGGCCAAAATAGATCAGAAGAAGTGCAGCTTTGGGATAACCTGTACTTAAATTCACTACTATTAGAAATCTTTGCTTACTGATTGTGTAGTAATTTGATTTGTTAATACAGAACATTCATTAATGAGACTTGAGACTTTCAGGTCTTTCCAGTAAAAGTGAATCAACTAAACTCCCATACATGCACAGTCTGTGTGAGATATCAATACTGATACTTACATTTATACTATATTTTGAAAGATTTGATGAGTTATGGTGTACATTTTATTGGTAAACCTGGCTGTATATGTATTTCAATCACAAGAGCCTCCATGGTGTGTGTGGGAAAGCAGCTGCTTTTTATTGCAACTTGCATTATATATGCATAGGTAGCGGCAATACAAGGTCCATGTACACTTGAATATTTTTAATCAATGTATACCTAACCAACTTTCACAGACAAAATAAGGCTCAATAATCTGATTTTTCGGTCTTCAGCAATGCTCCACTTTCCCCCTAAGAACATTTCAAACTGGTGAAAAACCTATATGACTTGAAATCTCACCAGTAAGCCAAGTCATTTTGTGCGTATTATAGCCATCAGTGGTTTAATACATTCTCAAAGAGATACATTACTCATTTTCTCAAAAAAAAGAAAGAAAAAAATAGTGTAATCCTGCCACTGGCACATTAACAATTATCGTGCTATTAATTTACTACACTTTTGTTTTTAAAACTGTACATATTCATAACAGACAGGGTGAACAAGTAAGAGGCTGTAGGAAAACCATGGAAGGACTTTCTCTAAGATTTTGGAACATCAGTGAATATTCGCAGTCCATGCATTCCTTGAATCTCATCCTTGAGTGCCTGTATGAGGACAAACACAACAGTCCAATGAGTAATAGTCATCAAGTTCAAGAATAAACATCCACAATTTTTTGTTAGCATTTCCACCAAAGTTAAGGGGATAATGTGCCTCTGAAAACATATATATATGACTAACAAAACGATATGGATATGGATCACAGCAATAAGGTGCAAGTAGATTATATTTAATTTAAAAAACCTTATTTCAACTCCACAATACATCACAGATAGCTTCGTTCTAATTACTTCATTTATACTCTTTCAGATGCTGATTGTTATGACTTACCTGATTGACCAATTGGTGCTGTTGAATTGTCCTTTTCCCTTTGAACTCACTGGATTCTATGTGGATCTCATACATGGCCCCACAACCACCTGCACACAGCACAGCATCACAAAAACAATCAAATTTCCCAAGTTTAAGCTATGAGAATATTTTAGATGCACATAGACTTTTACATATATAAATGATAAAAATGAGCAGTGTTGGGTTTGATTATGTAGTTCAATTTAAACACCACAGCATTAATGGAGAGCTAGATCAGGACAACAAGGAAACAACTTCATGTCAGGGGAGCCTGTGGGCCTACTCCATCTGAGATAAGCTTTGACAGTTACATTTATGCATCTTGAGTGCATGTGGCGTCATCCGAAATAACTTATCAGCCTCCATAAGCCTCTTTAGTTTTACGCAACAAGACTACTTGAAGATCTGTCTTCACCTGATATATCCACAACTTTGAGCGATGAGGCAAGCGGAAACTTTTCCTCCAGTATCTTTGTGATGCGAACTTCTCCGTCTGTTTCTGTGGAAAGACATCTCTGCGCATGGCCAGAAACAACAACCTGAAGGAGACAGAAACGAGAGGCTTTGAGCTACATGTCAACTTTAGCTAACTGCAGCAAACGTTAGCATCACAAATTGACCGCCTGCAAGAGTGCGAGGACTGATGAGGTGTATTTACTTGATTATTTCGAAGAACCCGGAGGGCAGAGATCATAGTGCTGGTCAGGCTCCGTTTACAAGAAAGCATGGTGCAAAAGTAGCTGTAGTTTAATCATGGGACGTTTATTACATCTGCACCGGTTACTCAACAAGTCATGTCCTCAGACTGCTGCGTCTCAGAAATATGACGTCAAACATCCGGGTATTATAGCTTTCCCTTTTTTCGCCAGATTTTGTGTTTGGTTTTTTACAGTCAATGGTTTTGTCCCTAAACGCGTAATCAAAAAAAGCACAATAAAAATAGTGAAAGACAAATAAATATCATGTATGTATAACAACTACCACAAAGAAAGACTTGTTATTTTCAAAAACTTAGTACACAATATTTCTGAATATAGACTGATGTTTAATTTTTCACGTTATTTATTAACGCAATTTTACTCTTTATTTTACTTTGAAAGTATTTCACAACGCACAAAAAATATAACAAATTCGGAAGAATTAGTGGATAAAGTGAAATAATTTATATTTGGGAACTGATTGTGACTATGTAAACATACTGGAGAGAAAGATGCTAGTCAAAAAAACCCCAAAAAACATTTGAACTGTATTTTCCAAACGCAATTATCTCTCCCTGAGTTCTGATCCGATTTATTCTTTATTATATGAAGGACACGCAACCTCAAGATCCAGATTGGTGGCAAAACAGACAAAAAATGCCTTTTCAAACACAGAGTATGCACATTGTCTTGCTAATGAGCGCCTGGATCTTTTTCACAGCAGATGTTTTGACTTCACACTGCAAGAAAAGCATGAGTGTTACTGATGACCTTCATGATGGCTCCGCTCATGTGCCCCAGTGCGCCATGACAGTGAGCCAGCATGCACAATATAGCCTGAAACTAAAGCAAACAAATACAATTTAGCCATTACTAATTTTTTATTAAAACCTGTGCCTGTCAACAAGTTTCCTATGAAAAGGCCTGTACTCTTGTGTTGGCATTTCCAAATTAAATACATCTGTTATACTGTGGAAGTAAAGATTACCATTCTTTTAAATGTAAACTGGGTTTAAATGCATCCTTTCATAACAGTCCAAACAACAGCAAACCAGTGGGACAGTCAAAGCCTCTAGCTCCTTTTAAAGTTCAGATTGACATTTTCATGGTAGGGTAGGTCTGAATGAGAAGCTTATCTCACCCTGCAGGTTGTGGACCCCTGCACTAATGGAGGCATAGGAGCAATTTGTGGCTGTTGACAGTGGGCTTTAGTGTCTTTTCACTACAGGCCTTAGCTTTGTTTGTTCATTAGATTTATGGGCACAACACAAAGCTGGACAGCCATCAAGAAAGCCACCCTAATGTTAAAAATAATCCCAAAGAGCTGACCAGTGTCAGGGTTGCTGACGTCAGTGGCTTTTAAAGACATGATGATACCAGAGAGTCTGAACAGTGTACAGGTGCAGCGATGGGAAGCACTACCTTTCTCACGCTGACTTTGATGGTTCTTCTCCTCAGCTTTGTTTGTGATGCTGAGGAGGATACAGATGCTCTCTCCTGCCCAGAATACCAAGAGGGTTTTGATGGCTCCTGCTACGAGTTTGTGGCTTTGCAGCGAACCTTCCTCAGTGCCCAGCGATGGTGTGAGCGAGGCGGAGGACACTTGGCCTTCATCCTGAATGATGAAACACAGCAGTTCCTTCAGAAGCACATGGAGCCGGGGAAGGACTGGTGGCTTGGGCTGGCACCTGCAGCTCCAAACCTCACGCTAGACTCTGCCGCCAACGAAGGTAAGAGAACATGTGGGCAGGAGAATAAGAATAGACACTGCATGATTTCTAATGATTTTATAAGTTTTGAGTTAGTCTACATGCTTTTTAGTTCTAGGATTTAGATGGAATAAGATGGAATAAATGTGCCAAATATTATTCACAAAATTTCTTTAAAAAACCCACCATCTCAATAGCTGACATTTTAGGTATTTTGCTGCATATCTAAAAATACATTTAATAAATCTGTACTTAATATTTGCATTTAATAGTTGAGAAAAAAATGTTAGAAACTGAAATTATTGCTTCAACTACTATCTCTTTAAGCAGCTTGCATACCTATTGTATAGATGTGTAATTTGTTTGTTTACTGACATTTGCTGGAGAACTGGCACATTTAGATATCTGCCTCAAGCCGCAGGTGTAGTGAGAGATACTGCTCATCCATTTCAGCATTTCAATAGGCTTGCTTTCAAGTGGCTTGATTTACAACCATGTCTTTATTTCCCTTTAACGGAAAACAAGTCTTTATCAGTCTTTCACCCTGTCATCAGCTCCTGCTTTGTTGTTTTATGATCCCTTAATTACATCTTAACAATTAACTTAACACAAAGAAAAGACATGGAGAACATTTGTGCTTAAGAAATGAAATGACAATATCCTCCGCAGCATTTTTGCTTTAAAAGCAGAATCAAAATAGAAGAGTGATCAAACTAAATGGTGTAATGTTCTGCCTTTTCCCAGGTTCCCTTGCGTGGCTGGATGGTTCAGATGTCAGCTATAGTAACTGGGCAAACATGCCGGAAGCACAAGCAGCCTGTGGACATATCCTGAGAGATTCAGGCTTCCAGTGGGAAGCCACAGAAAACTGTAGCCAGACATTCAACTTTGTTTGCCAGTTTGGTATGCACTTTTGCAAAAATCAAAATATAGTCTTAAATGTTTTGTCATGTTTGCTCCCTCTGTTTAATTCCTGATTTGTTTCCCTCTTTAGATTCTGAGAGATCAATCGCATGTGATGGTCAAAATGCAACCCTGCAGTGTGGTTCTGGTCAAGTTATAGAGATAGATGACAGTTTCTATGGACGTAAAACAATTCACTACTGCCGATCCAAACATACAGCCTCACCCCAGTCCTCACAGGAAGAGTGCAGCTGGATAGATGTGATGGATTCTGTAACAGGTATAATGAATGATATAAAAGTAGTTTTTATTCCCATAAACTATAAATGTGATTAAAAAAAAATAAGAAAGATACATTTTGTGCATAAAATGACAAAGCATTTAAAAGCCTTACTACTTTGTGCTTGGGTATAAATAATAAAACAGTTTTTTATTATTTACTGTACAATATATGTGGCTTTGTTAAAGCCTGTGTATTGAAAAGGCTAGATAAAACCTATAAATTACATATTTATATTTCATGGTTCATGGTTTGTGTCACTCACAAAGTCCAAAAGGATTATACTGACAAGAAAGACATTAGGCTAATCGCCTCCAAGGAGCCGAATATATGGGCTCTTGGGTAAATATACATTTACATTTACAGTATGTTTGTCTGGGATTAGTTATGCTGCAGGAATTCATGGAATTACTAGGCAACTAAATATGGTATCTCCTTATAGTTAATACACCTTTTTATCTAAATTACTTTAAAGCCCTCTCGTTAGAGAGCTGTAGAAACATCCAGTTATTTAAATTTAATGGGATGAAAACTGAACAGTATCATTTGTCTGTAATTCCAGCCCATTGCCATGGACTGCAGGCCTGCCAGGCTCCAGTGGATCTGAGCTCTTTTGGTGAACCATGTCCAGTCCTGGGAAGTTACCTGTCTGTAGAATACCACTGCAAACACGGTCAGATTGCCCCTTTCAACTTCCACTACATGTAGACTTTTCTCCCTGAAATAGTATTTAATCATTATTAGGCCAGATATAATTCTATAATAACAATCAGGGCTAGTTGCGAGTAAGTCAAAGTTATGGTCAATGTCGTCACCCTCAGACTATGCCATCTCTTTTTTTTTTTTTTTTTTTCTGTGGCGGTGTTATGTGACCACAACAGCGAAACGTGTAGGGTGGATTTGGTTTCCGCATTTGCCCGGCTGGCAGTCATTTGTTTGAGTTGATTAA
>JAQNCA010000001.1:13931095-13948859 GCA_029783725.1 Acanthurus tractus
CAAATTTTTTGTTGATGTCCTCCCCCACCCACAATGCCATCTCTTTTTTTTTTTTTTTTTTTTCTGTAGCAGAGTTATGTCACCTCTCAAGCTAAACTTGTAGGATGACTTTGGTTGCCTCATTTGCCCTGCTGGCAGTCATTTGATTGACTTGATTAACAGAGTGAAGTGGATGATTTGTTAAATGAACTGAAACATGGAACAGTAATTCAAACTGACAGTGTAATTTCATCTCAGGACTCCAAATGTTGATGAGCAAGCTGGCGGCCGTCTTCGATAATGTCACAATCACTGTGAAGTGGCTCCTTCATCCTTTTCAGGGAAACCTCACATGCACCCTGAATGCTGGAGATGGCCACACTATTGATCCATACAGCCCAGCAGAGTGAGCAAGACATTCAAACACAGACTGATAGATGAAAAGATAGATTTATTCATTTTTTTAATATATATATAACTCTATTTAATTGCATTTAACCTTTGACCTACAGAATGGAGGGTACTTTGATGCACAAATACAGCCGTCCTGGTGTTTTCATGGTTGGAGTGGAATGCACTACCAGTGACTGGCATGTCACAGCTCAAAAAGCCATAACCATTCAGGAGCCTATTGGAGAGTTTAGTGCCATTAAGTGCAATAGCAGGAATATGTCATTAGATGGCACTAAATGCAATGTAGGCTATGGTAGGCCTGTTCAGATCCAGGTCATGGTTGAGGCAGGTGAGTCAGTTTAACACTGAAGACGATAAATGCTTCCAATAAATCACTTCTTAAAAATTACAGAATTTGATTTGATTTCTTTTTCTGTAAACAGGTACAAATGTTTCCTACGCAATTCACCATGAAGAGCATTTGATTGCAAACTCATCTGTGGATAGAGGGATCACACCCCATAACCTTACACTGAGAGTAAGTGATCTGGAGAAGCTGGGTCCTGGCTGCCACAACCTGACTCTGACTGCCTCTAACGGGGTCACACCTCTCTCTGTGTCCACCGATCTGGAGCTGTGTTTGCTGGAGCCTGTCGAAGGCCTACAGGCTTCTGTGATAGCAGAGGAGGATGAATGTCCAGACTCCAGTGATCTCATCATTAGTGTTTTGTTGGAGCAAGGAGCCCCTGTGAAGCTGCTCTTCACTCTGACTGGAGCCAGGGACACTCTCTCTGAGACCAGAGACATGCTCAATGGGAGCTTCCAGGCTTACACATTCTCTAGCCCACTCGAAGGTACTTATGCTTAAGCCGTACTATAAACATTTAAAACGGTCATCAGGAGTGTATAATACATGTGCTCTAAACTGTTTTGGTAAAGGCTTGTTTAAGGTGAACGTGCGAGCCATGAATGCCCTTTCTGCCTCCAATGTGGACGTGGACTTGGAGAACATACTTCAGGCTTGCCAGAATTACTCTGATGGTTCACTAGATGAATATGAAGATCAAGTATGTAGAAGCATCAAACAATAACAATGTGTTCAAAAATTTAAGTCACCTAACATTGAATTACAAATATGAACAGGTTTCTGCTTGTTTGTCAATCAATCAATCTTTATTCAGGACACAAGTGCAGTGACATGATCCATAGTTAGAATGAAAGAAAAATCAAAAAAGAGGGAAAAAAGGAAGTATAAAAGGGATACTGCAAATAATTACAGCTATTGATGATTTTTTTTATCTACAGACGGGCAACATTAGTACTGATGACCCCATTAAGTTGAAAATTACTACTGCTCCAGACACCTTGGTTGATTACACTCAGAGTGTCACACTGAGTGCAGCTGGAACTGAATCATTACCCGGCAGAGGACTCACATTTGAATGGAACTGTAGTAAGTACAACTATTAAATCACCAATGAGCATGCATTTTAATTCAGTTAGTTTTTTAACTGTTTAACCACTGAACACAATCAGGAAAACACAGATAAACAAACCTGTTATAGAACAGTGAAGCTGTAAGCAACTGGATATGAACTTAACCTTAAATGTAAGAAACTGTAAGATTCAGCTCTATGCACATGTGATTGTAGCAGTATTCAGGTTCATTTGTAAATTGTGTTTTTGATTCCTCCTCATTCAGCTATCTCTGTCAATATTCCTGGAGTAAACAGCTGAGATAATCCCAGTTTGGTCTATGGCCATCTCTCCTGACACTGCTATTTATTTCACACAGCTGAATCTGGTTTTCTTATCTGATTACTAATAACTGAAGAAGAAAACGCAAATACACTTAATCTTGAACAGAGTCCAACATTCTTTTTCATTTCATCAGAACTATGTCTGACTTTCTGTTTCAGTTCAATGTTTATCAAAAAATGAATCATCATTCTTGATAACAAGGATCAGATACAAGCCTGTAACCTTCTGGTTTCACAGTGTTTGTGGTTCTCTATTATCCTATTCCAGCTAGGATATTATGGTTTCTGAAAACTGGAATCATCTGGATCTATGAAGCCAGGATATGATTAACAAAAACTTGGAACATTGCTGCACATTTGTACGCACGCAGTGTGTCAGAGACGTTGACTCAGTTGGATATTAGATTCTGAGATTGTAGCTAGTGATGGTGGTCCTGGTTGCATTTGTTCTTTTTTTTTTTTGACCACCCCCTGTAAATATGCCATAACGATTCTAAGTTCATGATATTTTAAGTCTTGATGGCAGCATTGCAATCTCTATTTTAAATTTCTTTCTTTACTTCTTTCCTGACAGGAGGAAAATGCAAATGTAAAAACAAAGCAGAGAATGAAACTCATGTAATTGAAAAAGATTGCCTTCCAGATCCCTTAGAGATTGTAAGATACACTGTCATTGTGAGGAAAACAACTTGGTTTAAAAACCAGATCGTACTTGCTACAGCTTCAAAGTGCATCACTGTTACTCCGAAAGAATTCACAGACGTCACCATCAGGTAACAACCGACCAGTTACTATACAAACTCAAATATTCTCAAACTAACTATTTTGCAAGTTATTGTCAGGTGTTTATACACCAAATTTCTTGTAGAGTTAGATGCATATAGCTGGATTTGGTTATAGATATCTATCATATTTACTTTTCTTCTTGCAGTTGTGATGACTGTGCTTCAATAAATGTGAATGACTATGTAAAGCTCAGACTGAGCTGTGTGACAACTTGCCCTGATGTGGTTTGGTATATCGAGGACCTCAAGCCTATGACGGTAAATCAGCATTTGGATTGATTTTAAACTGTGGCGTGAAAAATTAATGTGTCTTGTCTGATGATTATTTCCCAGGGTTATCCTGAGAAATGTTACAAGAAAGCAGGAAGAAGGCCACCTACTGGGAAGCAGGATGGCAACACTGAATATGTTGTACACAGCCAACATCTGAAGTTGTCAAGGGACACAATGCACAACATCAGTGTGATTGTTTATGGTGCGTTTTCATCCCACAGTCTATCAAAAATCAGTAGAGTTAGTTGAAATTGGGACTGAATCCTGTGCTTTGGTCAAAATTTTTTGCCTTCAGTATCAAAAGAAGCTGATAAATTGATTTACAAAATGGATTTTTTTCTTTCATTCAGGAAAGACAAAGCAAGGTTTTGCCAAGTATACTTTTCCAATACCTGGTCCCGCACCAACAGAACCAGCTGCCACCGATGCACCTGCAGACCCCAGCACCCTCTCATGTAGCATCTCTCCTCCATCAGGGACAGTGCTCGATGCTTTTGACATTATTTGCAAAGAAATCTCTCTGTGCTCCAAAGGTTGTGCTTATTGCTTCAAAACAAGCACAGGTGAGAATGCGTAGAATCCACTTTCGGTTAAATTCAGTTTTAAACAAAAAGAAGTTGTTACAAGGTATACAAGGTAGAAAGAAAAGAATGGAGCAGGAGGAGTACAGGTAATTTCGGAGAGAAAGTGAGGAAAAGGCAGATCAAGGTTTGCAGAGGTTATAAACAAGGAGTTGAGACTGAAATGCCAACAGACTGCTTTAGCGTCTGAGACACATATGTTGACATATAGTCAGTGATGGTTAATTTTAAGTTACAAAAGTTTTTCAAGCTATAAAAAAATTTCAGTTTGTAGAGACTGAGATTTTCAGCCCCCCTCCTCTCAAAAAATTGCTTAGATAAGTGTTATATCATCTGTATGTTTCACCCACATGCAAAGTGATGGATACAAGTTGACTGACCTTTTTTAAAAAAATGCTCTCAGTTCTAAAAATAAGTGCCTCTGATTAATTTCTTGCTTTGGCCATTTTACAGTCTGCATGCAGATAAACTGAGAATTCATCACAACAGTATTAACTCATCTCTTTTATCTTGAAGGCAAACATCTGCGCTGCAGTAATGCACATGAGCTGAAATCTGTCTTCCTGCCTCTTGGAGATAAGAACAATAACTACAGTTTGTCTGTTGTTGTGACTGTGAAAAATGAACATGACGAAGTCAACACAACTGTCTTCACTCAGGTTTGTCATCCGGCAGTATTTATATATCTCATAGACAGAGGAAGAATTAGAACAATTTTAACAGGATAAACAGGTTGTCAATGTAAAAATCTTTAAATAATTCTGAGTGATTGTTAATATTCCTCAAGGTGCAGAAAAGCAGCTCCAGCACCTCTGTGGAGGCTCTCCAGTCTGAAGTGGAGGATACTGTGAGTCAGTTAGAGCAGCAGGGTCTGCTGTCTGGTGAGGCTCTTGGACAAATATTTACCTCAGTTTCTGATATGCTGAATACAGAGGCTGGCCAAGAGCAGAAGGACGGAAGGAAAAAGGTAACAAAGTGATATTTGAGTGTCTTACAACTGAAGTGAAGAGCAACTGTGATGATGATCAGCACTTCTCTGTCTTTTAGCTCAGAGAGCAAATGTTGGCCAAAATGAACTCAGTTCTGCTGGACTCCCCCAGCAACACAACTCAGGAAGTGAAAGTGACAGCAGGAGCTGTGGCTGGACTTACCCAGCGCCCAGAGGAGCTCAGTCCCACTGCTCAAGTACAGCACAATAGATCAGCACGACAGACAACTATTTTAAATTAGAGGTTACATTTGAAGAAAACACATTACAAACAGCTCTTTGTAAATAAGCAATAGTAATACTTGATGTTAATTTGCAGTAATTGCATATTAATACATAATTCCCCTTACACATGGTGCACTTAGCATAATATTGACTCATCAGCTCTTTCAAAAGTTGTATGAAGATCAACGCTAATCTTCTCTGCTGTTTAATTTCTTGCAGGAAGAAGCGGGCTCACTGTTGGTAGACCTCAGCTCCTCCCTCAACACTATCAGTGTTAATCAGGACGATGGAGAAGATGGTGAGGTTGTGCAAGCAGCTACACCGATAGTTGAGGCAGCCAGTAACATCTTGAATGTTTCATCAAGTGTAAGGACAAAAGTATCACTGCTATTGCTAAATATCGCATTTCCTTTCAGTCTTCTATGGTGTTGATCAAACAGTATATAATGTGTGTTTCTCAGAAAAAAGTCTCAGATTTTCTTCTTACTGGGATGAACAATATTCAAAGTGCTTTGCTGAATAATAAAAAGCTGAATGGAGAACCTGCTATCATTGAATCTGGTCAGATCAGCGTGTATGTCAACAGGTAAGAGATGACTGACGCTGGCTAAAACAAGTGCTAAACAATAAATTGTGGTTTACTGAAACCACTGAAATCCCTCTGGTTTGACTTCCTGCAGAGTGTCTCCAGAAAAGATGCAAATGCAGGATATAAATGCCCAGAAGAACAGCTCCTCGAGATTTTCCTTCCCCACGCTGCCTGCTCATATTGTCTCTCCAGAGGAGCCAGTGGACGTCAGAGTAAGTGTGTGTGGGTGTGTGTGTATGTGTAAAGTAAACAGAAAAAATAAACATGAGGTATGATTTTCCGTAATTTTTGAACATCCACAACGTCAGAGTCAGTTCAAAAGGCAACACCAAATCAGTTTATTCCTCATTGCAAATGATAAATTAAGTTCCCATGTGGATCAGTTACAAATCTGCCTCGTCATCTTTGCGCTTGCAGTATTTTGGGCCAGTTCATGTAATTTTGACAAAGCAAAACAGACAACATTGTTAAAATCTGACATCACTTGCAGCAATTGAACCCACAGGAAACTGGAAATAATCCGTCACAGATTTTCACAATTTGTCTCTTTGTATGCCCACCTCCTTCCAGATGATGAGTTTTGAGAAAAATCCATATTCTTGGAAGGAAGAAAACATCACAGGAACTGTGGGATCTGTCACTCTCACCAGAACTGATGGTACTGTCATCTCTGTGGAGAACTTACCTGAGGAGATAGAGGTAATATTAGATTTTAAAGATACTTTTAGAGTTACTTCATTTTAAATAACCAGAGTAGAGTGTTTAGAATAATGCGTTTTCTGTCAGATTCTCCTACCAAGGCTTGACGTAGGGCAGGAGAACAGCACAGTACTGGATCTTGCCAATTTCAGCACATTAATAATTGACGTTCCCTTGCCGGATGTAACACTGGTGCTGAAAATGGAGCCATCTGAAAACATTTCCTTCATGCTATTCCTGGGATATAAAGATTATCCAAATGATGAGAATTATGTGGCCAAGACTCGGATCCCTTTAGAGGATTCAACAGAAGGTAAAACTATAACTGTCAGATTTATTCCATGTAGCAGACATGATATGGCTAATAGTCCCATCAAAGCCTTATTTGAGAGAGATAGTGTGGTGAATTGACTGTAAAGTTGTAATTCCTTTCATTTTCTTTTTTGACAAATTTATGTTTGACAAGCTCCATTTATGTTTCAAATGCAAAAAACTTCCCCTACAGGAAATATAAATTAGAGAGAAGAACCAACACAGTCAGGTTTCCATAGTTGACAGACACATCAGCTGTTATCACATATTTAAAGTCAGCGATCAGTGTGGATCTCTAAACTGCCATATTCACGTCCCTGTGTGTATTTTTTCAAATAAAATATATGTATTAACATATGTGCTATTTAACACAGAGGAGAAGTACACTTGGGTGCTGAGTCCCAAAGACAGGTCAGGGGAAGTTGGGGCGCACTACCTCGTTCTGAAGCCCATTGTAGAGCCAGGTGTCAAAGCCATCAATGCCACTGTCACTGTCCTTTCCATCGCTGCCCAGTGCAAATACTGGAATGAAACTGAGTCTTCTTGGAGTGAGGATGGCTGCAGAGTGAGTAAGAAACACAAAAATTCAATATGGGTCATTACATCCTTGAAAAGTGAGCAACAAATTGGTTGTTTTTTCCTTTTCTTTTCCACAGGTCGGTCCGCTCACCACACCTTCAGTCACTCAGTGCTTCTGTAACCACTTAACTTTCTTTGGCAGCTCTTTCTTTGTCATGCCCAACTTGGTGGATGTGTCACGCACTGCTGAACTTTTTGCTACATTCACTAACAACCCTGTGGTGGTGTGTTTTGTGGGGGCCATCTTTGTTGTTTATCTCCTGGTGGTTGTGTGGGCTCGCAGGAAAGACATCCAGGACTCAGCCAAGGTAATTCTCAGTGAAGACTCACACTCCATGAGATTCTTCTTTTGAAATGGTAGACCTTTAAGGTCAAAGTTAATACTTTGAAATTAATACATTTAATGTAAACTCCTTTAAGTGTTGATACCAAAGCATAATACTCCATTAGGCTGTACTATGTCAACTGTAAACTGCAGTATCTTGCAGCTTATGTATATACCAATGATGGATCATATTTAACTGATTCTATGTCTCATACGTCAATATTTATATGAAAAACTAACAAGTGGCCACAACCATTAAAGAAAATACAAAGTATAGTATTTTTTAAGTAAATACTAATGTAAAGTATATGTACATGTGTGAAATACCTCATCTGTCTTACTACTATATTGCATTCAAATTCTTAAACATTTAAATGTAGGCATTTTTAAAATTTTTGCAAAGTATGTTTGTATGTGGGAGGAAACTCCGGTATACCGAACTGCACTGAATACTTTTTTTTTTTTTTCTACAATGAATGAAATAATAAAATTCTGAGTGCTATGTCCTCACACTCACTTGTAGGTCAAGATAACAGTGCTTGAGGATAATGACCCATTGGCTGAGTATCGATACATGCTGAATTTCAGCACAGGACATCGGCATGGTGCAGCCACCTCCTCTCAGGTCAGTACTGCCTGTCAAAGCTTAGCAGGACTCACAGAAACAAGACCCGGCTGCTGTTCTTGTCAAACCAACATCTGAGTATCTCTGTCTCATCTGATTGTTTTAGGTGACGATAACTCTGCTGGGTACAGAGGGAGAAAGTGAGCCCCACCACCTTACAGACCCTGAAAAGCCAGTGTTTGAGAGGGGAGGGGTGGACATGTTTCTGCTCACCACACACTTTTCTCTTGGAGATCTGCAGAGCATAAGGCTGTGGCACGACAACTCAGGAGCATACCCTGCATGGTATGTGTCAGAAGGCAAGACTGATGATTAAATCAAAGTTAAGCATGAGCTTTTGCTGTTGCTGTAAGCACAGTAGATAATTATAGACATTATATGCAGGTATATCAACAAAGTAATGGTGCAGGATCTGGAGACAGGTCAGAAATGGCACTTCCTGTGTAACTCCTGGCTGGCTGTAGATGTGGGAGAATGCACTCTGGAC
This sequence comes from Acanthurus tractus, assembly GCA_029783725.1. Lineage (NCBI taxonomy): Eukaryota > Metazoa > Chordata > Actinopteri > Acanthuriformes > Acanthuridae > Acanthurus > Acanthurus tractus. Next base: position 13,939,696 of record JAQNCA010000001.1, read on the forward strand.
AAGGTCTTCCCAGTCGCCACAGAGACAGATCTAAAGAGGTTCAGGTAGGTTCATTATGATCAGTTACGGCTCTGCCAAAAACAAATTACTAAATTGGTTTTGTGCCATTATACATTTATCATTCCTCGTGATTCTAAAAGTCACTTTTTCAATTTTTACTAGTAACCTATTCTTCATGAAGACAGCAAAAGATTTTCGTGATGGACACATCTGGTTCTCTGTCATCAGTCGGCCTCCCTGCAGCACTTTCACACGCGTGCAGCGAGTATCTTGCTGCTTTTCCCTGCTGTTGTGCACCATGCTGACCAGCATCATGTTTTGGGGCATCCCTACTGATCCTTCTGAGCAGACCATGGACCTTGGTATTAAAATCAGATTTTGTTTTTTATTATACAGTTGAATACCTTTAAAGTTTTGTTCAAACCTCTTTTGATTTAGTTGTGATATTGAACATGCACATCCCCTGTGAAGATGTGATTATTCTGGTTCTCAGAACCAACATTAAAAAAAGTATATGGCTAATAGGTTTTTGTGTTGTGCTTTTGCATAGCAATAATCTGAGGCAGGAAAGGGATAACTGGGGAGGCGGTTCTGAGGGTTTAATGGATAGATGAGTATCTGTAGATGTGCTTTCTTGTATCTGAAGACTGAAAGAGCTTTCCTCCATTTAAAATTCAATTTACTTTGCAGGTCACATCGAGTTCACCTGGCAACAAGTTATGATTGGAGTTCAAAGTTCATTCATCATGTTTCCCATCAATCTCCTTATTGTGAGTATCTTCAGAAACACTCGTCCTAGAGAGAAGGTCAGCAAAACAGACACGTCCAAACAGGGAAAGACCGGCAGAGTTTCCCCCTCCCAGACTTCTTCCCCTCAGAAAGAGCTGAAGGACATCACACCAGAGACTGTGATCAAGGTGAGGACACAGATATCCTATAAGTGATTTGGAAGTAATAGTAAGTCTAATGTTTTACATATCTGAAGTGCATGATGGGGTTTCTCCATCAGGACATAAAGAGAATTGCACAGTCACTGTCAAAGGCCATGAAGAGTCCGCTGCCTGACCTGGAGCTCCGGCCTGGTCAGCAGGCAGACATCAACACTCTGCTGTCCCTGGTGGAGGACATCATCAGACAGCAGAACCAGGCTGCAGGAGACTTTTACACTGACGCTTCAAAGAGAGACCGCTCTATGATCCTCAGCTTACATGCAGTTAATCTACAAGGTAAATAGCACTGTGACGTTTACAATGGTAGTAATATATGTGTTATTGCCTGGTACAGTTGAACAGTGTCATTGAGAAAAAACAACAACAACAACAAGTACATAAATTGATAATATGGCAATTAATTACAGAGTAAATATGTAAATAAATTAAACACAAATCAATCAATAACTCTATTAATATCTACAATTATATAGTATACACAGTGCAGATATTGCAGAAGTGTTCAGTGATCTTTATTAAGTGACACATTTATTTTCTATTGCCCATGGCCTGAAGAAATTCAATCCAGCTGAGGAATTCTTTGTGCTAAATTAATTGCAACCCATTGCTAACCCATAAGTGACTAATAATGATTTTTGCATGAACAGAAAACACTGTGTGGGGGAATCCAGAGACCTCAGATGAAGTTCAGAAGAGAAACAACAATAGCAGGTATCTGTACAGGCAGCTGCGTCATGTTGAGAAGGAGCTGGGTTTGTTGGGACCTTCTCGTTTTCCAAACCCAGACAGGTACAACAGAGCCATGCAACAAGTTCGGGGGATGAAAGGTCTCCTGGAGTACCACCTCCCCTCATCCAGCCTGGAAGGAGACCAGCTGGATGGCAGCCCCAGTCCAGAGGAGAGCATCAGCGGAGACTCAGCCAAGAAGGGCTGTCAGGGAGGGCTGCCATGGTGGTTTGTGTTTGTTGGCTGGATACTGGTGATTGCAACCAGTGGTGTGTCAGGATATTTCACCATGATGTATGGGCTTACTTATGGGAAAGACCGCTCTATAAGCTGGCTCATCTCCATGGTGGTCTCCTTCTTTGAGAGTCTCTTCATCACTCAACCTCTGAAGGTGAGCAGCATCACAGTTAATGATCAGGGAAAACACAAACACCCTGTGAATGTTAAAAAAGGTAATTTATTACAAGAGCCTAGGCCCTAGGACATTCCCAACATATGCCCAAACTTTTTTTTAACTTTATTAAAATGTTACTACATTCATAGGTTTATGATAAACTGACCAAAAGCATTACAGTTACATTACTGCTAACACTGCTTGTCATATCCTACAAGATAGTAGCACATTTGTGCCACAACAAGCTCACACAGAGTTGATTACATTATTTCAGTTGTTATTAAAGAAATATAATGCAGCAATAAAACAGGGAAACTTGAAGTCATTAGACTTCACATTAACATATAATTCAGTAATACAATTAATTAAAAGCCAATTCCAGTAAAATAATTAATCAATAAGCTATGTGATAAAGTTATGTCTTGGAAAGATGTTTAAAATATTAATGAATAAATTAAAGAAACTAATCAGTGTATTTAATTTTTTTATCATGTATAGAGTCCCTTCAATCATGAAAGAAAATATTGTTTTATCTTGATATTTTTAATTATTTGTACAGTCTGTTTTTTTCCCTATTGTCAAATACAAAATCAACTAAAGCACCTCTTTATAAACGGTGCTACAGTACAAACAGACTGTACATATAATACATTCATTATGATATAAACAAAGAAAATAATGTTCTCTGGTACTGAAGTCTGAAAATCTTCCATCACAGGTTCTCGGTTTTGCTGCTTTCTTTGCACTTGTTCTGAAGAAAGTTGACCAGGAGGAGTACGGAGAACCTCAAATAGATGACAGCCTGAGAGAGACAGGTAGGTTTTCTCAGGTTTACCATTTTTTAATTGTTTAGTGTGATATAACAAAACATACCAGTACACTTATCCTCTCTCAGATGATCCTGATGCGGTGCGTGCTGCAAGAAGAGACAGCACATGCAGTTTCTATCAGCCTCCACCACCCACTGACATCGAGAGGATGAGGAACAACATGATTAAAGAGCAGAAAGTCTTTGCTCTCATAAGGGAGATTTTTGGTAGGAGAACCACTTTTACCACTAGACAGCAACACATGGTGCAACATAATCCAGTTTGAGCAGCTGATGTTAGATATATATCTTTGATGCAGTTTACATGGGATTCATGTGGATGCTGCTCTTGGTGGCTTACGGTCAGAGGGACCCCAATGCTTATTTTCTGACCCAACACATCCGACAGAGCTTCAGCAAGGACGTCTCAGACAGTATGAGCATTCAGGATGTGTTCAGCTGGGCAAACACAACTCTGCTGAGCAACCTGTTTGGAGAGTACCCAGGTCAGAGGGATGTGGAGTTATTAACTGTCATACACGCTTGCTTTGCATGAATTTCCCTGCAAACCATGCAAATCTTCATAAATCACATGTAAATAAAGACGTAGCTCAATCAAATTATTGTTAATTTACGCTTTAGGGCCTGATGGTAAAGTTCATTGTACTCTTTTATAATTTTCAGCATATTTTTTCTGACTAAATTAGCATTAACACAACTAAAAATGCATCTGACAATATGTTATGAAGAGCCCTAGCGGCATCATGTAAAAAAAAAGTAGTACTTTACATTTAAATGTTGGAGTACATCTGAGAATTAACTAATATCACCCCTAGAGGTCCCTTTGCTCTTAAAACAGTAATGTACCTAAATGTTACATAACCTTGCAGTGTTTTAAATTGAACCCCTACTTGTACCTTTGCCCATTACCACCTTTCACATACATTTTATAGCAATAACAGCATACTTTTAGAGTAAAACGAAAAATGTCTCTAAACAAGAACAACAGTGTAAAAAGGCTTTTGTCTGTTTCAAAAATTTGAGTTCTTTTTAGGCAAAACTGTAATTTATTTGGACTGGCTGTCACAGGTAACATTACTTAAAAAATCTATCTCAGGATTCATCACAGATGGAAACTCCAAGCTGGTGGGTAACGCTCGCCTCCGCCAGGTGAGGGTGCGTAAAAACTCCTGCCAAGTGGCTCCCTCCATGCAGCACTCAGGTCAGGACTGCCATGCTCTGTACTCATGGGAGCTGGAGGACATGGGCTCCTACAGCCCAGGCTGGAGCCACTCTGATGATGATAACACCTCACTGAATCTTCACAGTCCATGGACGTACCAATCCCAGAGTAAACTGAGGGCCTACCCCATCTGGGGCAGCGTGATGCTCTACAGAGGAGGAGGGTTTGTGATGGATCTGGGGCCAGATTTGCATAATTCCAGCAGGTGGGCATAATAAAACATTAAGGGTCCACTTAATTAACTTGATAGAATGGCTGATGTGTAATGATAGTTGTTTTGATCAATGAGTTCATTGACAGATAATTAAATAAATAATCATTACAGTGATTGACTAATCGTTGTGAGGACTTTTATGAACTTAATTGCTGCTCCTTAAGTGTGATGAACCGCAGTTTTTCTTAAAAGCTTTAAATAAAATAATTAAAATTCTGATAAAATTCTATTTCTTTTAAGTGGTCAGACAAAATAATTATTTAAAAAGGCCACATAATGATTTTCAGTGTGAATTTTATTTTTTACCCAATATTTTATTAAAAAAATTCAAAATGGCCCCAAACAGTAATAAGATGAAAAAAACTATTTGTTACAGACCTACAGACTATAAAGAGACAACAGAAGCATCATGTATTGGATATTCATTCCAAAGCAAAATTCAAATTTGTATGCCAAATTATATAAACTAATTCTCAGTCTTTTTTTTTTAATATATGAAATTCATATCATTTAAGAATGTTTTCCTCCTCATAGATCCCTTCAGTACCTTTATGACAACACCTGGTTTGATATGTACACCCAAGCCATCTTTGTGGAGTTCACAGTGTACAATGCAAATGTCAACCTCTTCTGCATCGTCACACTCATGCTGGAGACCGCGGCCATCGGTACGTAGTCAATGTTAAACTACTGTGTGTTAGCTGCACAGACACGTTTTATTTGAAGCATGTGTCTGTCCCTTTCTTTTTCCTCCAGGAGCTTTCCAGTTCCACAGTGAGCTCCAGAGTGTGCGGCTTTACCAGTCAACTGATGGCCTTCACATCTTTGTAATGGCCTCCGAAGCCATCTACGTCCTCTTCATCATCTATTACATGTTTGTCCAGGTGTGATTGCATTATTTCTTGAATTTATTACCACTATTACCACGATAAAAAAGTTGCTTACACAGACTTCTTTCATCCTGGAAGGGAAAGCTAATGAAGCAGCAGAAATGGGCTTATTTCAAGAGTAAGTGGAACCTGCTGGAGCTGGCTATTATCATTCTCAGCTGGAGTGCACTGTCTGTGTTCATCAAGAGGACTTTACTGGGATTACGGGACATGGAGTACTACCAGAACAACAAAGATCAGTAAGCAATAAGAAAAACACACCCCTTACATACATGTATATACTCAAAATATATATAGTATAAATATCGGCATGAAGACATGTTACTCATTTATTGTGCTCATTTGTTTTCTATTTTTTTAATCTGAAAAACAGGGCAGCAAATTAATGCATCTCAACTAACTTTAGGGACAATACCTACTTTTAATATTCTTAGGTAAATAAGTATATAATCTCATCTGAAAGTTAAATCTAGACTCTGTCCTCTCATGTTCTGTCTCCAGATATGCCAGTTTCCATGAAACAGCTAAGGCTGATGCAGTGCTGGGGTATCTGATTGCCTTCCTGGTGCTGTTGGCTACAATCAAACTGTGGCACCTGCTGAGACTGAACCCAAAGCTGCACATGATCACAGCAACGCTGCAGCGAGCCTGGACTGATATTTCAGGCTTCCTAGTGGTCATCACCATCATGTTTCTTGCCTACTCTATTGCTGTGAGCAGTTTCCCACACCAAACATCAACATGCTGTACTTTGTGAAACAAAATTAATTCAAAAGATCTTCACTGACACAGAAACGAACTTTGTACTTTTCAGTCTAACCTGATGTACGGCTGGAAACTATACTCCTATCGGACTCTGCTGGATGCTGCACAGACCATGATCAGCCTGCAGCTTGGCATTTTTAACTATGAAGAGGTTGGTATGAGACTGTTATAATTGTATCACAGCTGATCCTTCCTAAATGTGTGTTTTCCTCCTGATCCATCAGGTTCTGAATTACAATCCGGTGCTTGGTGCTTTTCTCATTGGCTCCTGCATTGTGTTCATGACTTTTGTGGTTTTGAACCTTTTCATCTCTGCCATTCTGGTGGCCTTCAGTCTAGAGCAGATACATCACCAGGTAATTCAACCATACTGAGTGCAAAATGTACATGTAAAAGAAATGAGATCCTCCTATTAAACAAACTGCCTCACATGACTTGATATTGTTTTACTTATGTGTGTTATTCATTGTTATCACAGCCATCAGAAGAGGATGAGATTGTTGATATGATGTTAATGAAACTCTGCAGTTTGTTTGGACTCAAATGCAAGAAACAAGGTGGCGACGACCATACTCACAGACCTGATATTTCATCTGCTTCAAATAATGGACTCTCAACAATTTCTTCTGGGAATATTCATGAGGGTTGAAATGATATACCATGCTTTGCTTCAATTTTAGCTTGCCGTAGCTTGCAATTTATTTAAGCCAATGTGTAATTGTGTCTGAGTACTAAGCCCCTGCAAGTTTGTGATTAATTAGCATTTCTTTCTGCTGCTGCAGACTATTTTAAGAGATGTGGAAACACTGAGAGAAAGTAGGAATTTAGGATAATCCTTATGTTGTGCTCTGACAAACTGTATTAAAGCTGCTGTATATTTTATTAAACCAATAAATTGGTGTCTCTGTGACTAAATCCTATATGATATGATTTTATTTCATTGAATAATAATTCTTGATACTAGTAAGAGATTTTATCTGCATAAATCTGACAAATATAATTTTAAAAATGTTTTAATTTAGCTTTAAAACAATATCATTTACATATATTATGTTAAATTTCCATCAGCTGCCAGATTACATTTGTCAACCAGGTACACTCGTTTATGGTAATATATTCAGCAACATGTTACTGGTACATATTGTTATATTTCTAGTAAGAAAATACAAAGAAGTACCAGAATAATACTCAGTGAAACTGTAAGAGTTGTCAGTTATGAAACAAAATCAAGCATTTGTTGTCATTCCCTCTTGGTATACATTTTTTAAGTTGAGTAAGACACATATCACTCAAATAAGTAATAATGGCCTACATAATAACAACTAATCTCTACTGAAGAACAAGTTGAGTTGTTTTTTATTCTAATAAAGCAACAAGTTGCTGCATAAAATACAACTGATTAAAAACAACAGCTGTCAACGCATGTGATCCTATTACCACTGCATGTTATAAGATTCAACATCATTTAACCATGTGTGTACAGTCAAAATAAGTAGTAAGATGTAACATGAGCTGGAGATCTGTGAACTATAAACATTATCACGCACTTGACATCATTTGCCATGTGCTTTCAAATGCTATCATATCATTTTAACCCTGCAATTCATGGATAACCCTAATGGACGCTAAAAGGGAGTGTAATATATGACAAACGAATAATGGCTCTGAATTATTATCATCAAGGGTGCCACTTTCTCAATATCATTTTCATCAAAATATTGCTAGGTATAGTCACTGGGTCTTCAGCTGGACCCTCAGTAAACCAAATGTAATTGATACACCCTATTTATGATGCCCAAATAAAGAAAACTGTGAAAATTTTAAATCTAGAAAAAACTTGGTGGGGGGCTGGTTTCGTGTTTGCATCATGCTTTGGTAATGCATGACTTGTAACAGAAAGAGATATTGCCAACTACATATGAAGTTCAAATGACAACAAACCCCATTAGTCTAAACGGATTTGCTGTGCCTGGGAAAAGAGGGGGTTAAATCCTGGGCATTTGAACACGCTGGTGCTCCATGAAATGCTATATTCAAATTTACAACCTCATCGCATATCTCTATACTATTTTAAGCATAAGGAGATCAAGTACAGGCTTTTTGACTTCTTACCTAGAATCATGTTTCAGCAGCCAGAAGCCAGAATAATGTGCAAATAAACGCCACTTCACTTCCTTTAAAACAATAAACAGTTAGAAACAAAAACCATTATAGACTACCATACACCTACCATAATAGCAAAGTCTAATAAACAATGAGTAAAAATATAAACAAGCAATTAAATGACTGCTCTCCATGCTCATAATCATAAACGATCTCGACGTATGCTGTACGTCACCGCTGTGGGCGTGGCTGTCGGCGTGAGCTGCTCGGATCGTCTGCTGACAACAACATGCGTCGTAAAGGCGGACCGACAGGAGACGTGCCAGCCGAGCGGAGACGGTTAACCAGCTTTGAGGACAGGGTCAACTTAGTAACTACGGCTTTCTGAACACGAGTTTTAAGTTTTTTGCGTCATTCCTAGAAATTAAATAATAATATTATTATCCAGCGACGTCACGCTGTGTGTGTATCTCGCAGAGTGAGGGTGTCCGGTTTCTGAGTCTGAGGGATTGCGATGCCCTCTGACTTTATCTCCCTTTTTAGCGGGGACCTCGACCTGAATTCTCCCAGATCATTGTACTCAAGAGGTAATATAAGTCTCATTTCTTTTCTTTTTTTTTTACTGCTTTGTCTTTGCTCATGTTTAAGTATCTACTTTGTTGTTGTACTTTGTGAATGTGTGTGTTTGAAACTTATCCACCTACCTGTGTTGGCTTTAGCTCATGTTCATGTGTTGGCGTTCAGCCCCCCTTCCAGTGTCATTTATCTGTAACCTGCGTCCTGTCACTAGCTTGCTGATAATAGTGGTTGTAGTTACGTCTTGAGTCTCAGTACAAGCGTTATCCACGGTGTCCTTGATCTTTTTTTACTTTGGGCTTGTTTCCTGGAGCAAGGTGAAGTTGTGTTTTATTTCTGTTTTTCAAACTGAAGCCCTCAGCAGCTGCATGTGCACCGGTCGGACCAGTTTGCTGTCCCCCTGCCAGCTTAAAAGTACTGCTGCCTATTTTTTTTTGTGTGTGTGTGTGAGTTGTTTGAATAGGCCGACAGCACCCCACCACCTTCACCCCCCTA
>JAQNCA010000001.1:13949974-14014169 GCA_029783725.1 Acanthurus tractus
CACCACCTTCACCCCCCTATCCCCACCCCGCCCCCCCGAGGCGCCACACATGCATTACACCGCCCCCGAGAGAGACACGGAGAGAGAGAGAGAGAGAGAGAGAGGGAGAGAGGGTGCTCGTGGGCATAAACATAAACTTTGTGTTCATCAGTGCGGGGGCCTCCAGACGCCCTCAGGTAGAATAGCTGAACTGAACTAGACCCAAGAGAGCAGGTGTAAGCCTGAAGAAGAAAAAAAAGATTTTCAGGGATTACGTGCGTAGTTGCATGCTTATTCAAAGCAGAGCTTCATGATGTGAAAGGGTTTATGCACTGAATATTTTTACAGATGTAAAAGGAAATATGGAAGAAAAAAGGAAATCATTTGCATTTCAGCAGTAGGAAGAGTGAGGCATTAATAATTATATTTAAATACAGATGTGCTTTCAGCCAACAATGTCTATTTTAGTAGTCAGTGCATACATTATGACTACATTCAAAACAAGTAATTTGAGTGTCGAAGGTTGTTTCAGTGTTTGAGATTAAAATATAAACCATAAAATGACAAATATTTTTTAAATGATTACTTAATAAGGTTACTGGAGAGCAAGTTATTGTTATTAAACACGCCATATTAAGATGAGGAAACTGACTACACTCCCCTTCTACAGTACTGCAAACATATCTTTGGCATCAACATACTGCAACCTCTTGTTATTCATATATATGAGCTAACACAACCACTGTTCTAACAAGAATTAACAATTCTTATTTTAAAAAAACACAGCAAACCAAAATATATTTACTGTTTTACTATTAGTTTTATCTAGACTTTTAATGTCTTAGCAATGTCCCAGTTTTTTGTAATCTTTCACAGTTGGCATCTTCTTAACAGGAAGAGGATATTATACACTGCAATTTACTTAAAGATGGTACTTTCATGAAGAAAATGAGGGGTATTAACAAAATGAGTGTTAATTATGCTACAAAAAACCCAAAACACACATTTTTATAATCCACCTTTGACTTCAATTTTGCAATATTTTCCCCCCCATTTTTGAAAATGTATAATATAGAGCACTTTTTGACGACAAAAGACCTGGAAAAAAAGGAAAGATAAAGCATTTATTTTTCTAAGATCTGCATTAATTTACTATATTATTGACTGATTCATTCAGTTGCACTTTTGACTCATCAGGAATGTTAGATGTAGGCTTTCATCAATTCTAGTGCACCAAATAAATCAGCTTAAATTCCATTGAGATCTAGACTGATTGCAACTTGTTCTTTAGCCTACCTTGTTTGCTTACTAATCACCCTATTGTGTATTTGAGTCAGCGTAGGCGACCCATCTTTGTGAGAGAGCTGAAGTAAATTTTGCATCTCGCCGACAAGGCCAGCTCTCGGAATGGTTCTCTGCGTGATCACTGTTTTAGCTGAAAAAAATCTCATCCATCATTTAATTCTTCAAAATCCTCAGTGTTGACAAGTCATATCCCACACCTGGATAAAAAGGAATATTCTGTTCTGTTATGGACATAATGTAAAGAGTATTGTAACAGCTTTGTTGAATTTTGTTATTTCTACATTTTAATTGGGTGATTTTGTCGGTCAAAATGTTTTTCAGAAGGCCTAACTGAGCAGCTAAACCACAGCGAGGAATACATATTTTTAGCATGCAAGCAGCCCAGGGAATGCCAAGGAAAAACAGCACACAGTAACAATGGCACACAGGATCGGAATGCTAGTCATACTAAGTGACCACAGGTTAACGGACATTGGAAAATGTCTTCCCTCCAGTTTCACATAAAACATATAGAATGTTAAGGTTTTCCTGTAAATGCTATCAAAACCCAGTTAACAATTTTAAGACTGCAGATCCCAACATAGATGGGTTTTTTTTCATATTGACACCCACCAAAGCCTGGTAATCATTAACTCTCTGGCTGCTCTGTGTGTAAACCTGGGCTTAAATAGCACTCTATTAATATTGACTCTGCTGTGTTAAGCAAACTTAGCGGCATGCGCTTAAAAAATACTTGATTGCCTTGAAAGCTTGTTGATATCTGATGATGAAAGAAAAAAAACCTTAGAGAGGAGAACATCCGAAAAATAAGGAAAAGTTGAGTGAGAGTTCAGAAATGCGCCAATTAGAGAAGTCCCTTTTCTATCATACACATCAATAAGGGGACTCTTGGTGCCATTAGCTTGTGACTCAGTAGTCTTTTGAAGTTGACATCGTAAACATCACCAGGTAGTTTCATGTGTGTGGTTATACAGAACACTAATAGACGCATACATTGATTGCTGCGGCTAAAACAAAGTCACAAGTGTGTAGTAAATGCCAGAGGAGGTGATATTTTGACCCGGGCCTGATTAGTCTTTTTACCAGGGTTTGGTCAGTGTTAATGATTAATCAAAGAGATTTTAAAGAAGGTAAAGAGGTGTGAGTAATTTGTATCATTGCATTTTTTTGCCAAGGTGCACACAATGGACCCAACAACACTTGGTCCTAACACTGAATATAGACTCCATTTACATCCTGTAATTTTTCAGGTGATACTTTTGTTTCATAGCAAACTATAACTATCATAGTAAATGTCATCTATAGTTAGCTTCAACAACATACTGCTAGGTTTAATAAAAATAATAAAAAGACTTAAAGCAATATTAAAACTTACAATGGACTAGTGGCTTCAGTTGCCATAGTAAAGTAGGATTTAAAATTTGCCTGTATTACTCCATCAAAATTGCATCACAGTCTTTCACTGCTTTTAGGAATGTTATGTGGTAAAAGTTTTTTGGAGGAGATCCTTGTCATGATTTGCCAGATAACAAAGCAGAAATTCCTAGTTTGCCTAACCATGCATTCTTGGTATTAACCTAAGTTATTTTTTTACTTAGAGAGGTGATTGTACAACAATAGAGTTGTCCCTAACAAGCCAAGCGAATACAAGCCAAAAGGTAGAAAACTGCACAAACCAAGTATGAATAAGTATATAAAAATGAATATTGTAAAAACTATTTAAGAATGTTTTCAAAAAACAATAAATTTGGGTTCTGCTGAAATGTTTAACGTTATTGAATAAACCACTAAGTATACACATTCCTAGAAATATCATCTTTAGACCATAAAAAAAAAATACTTTTATTTGTTATGGTATTACATGTACTTTATTATGCACCTTAATAGATTCTATTACCGGCAGTGAAGTTATCAAGAAGCCCATAAAACTTGTGAAAAAAAAGTGCGTTGCCAAACTTTTCCACTCCTTCAGACATGTTCTTTTCATGGGAAGCAAACCTTTGTCCTACCTTGGCCTATTTTAGGTTAGCAGGTCAATTGTGTTCACGAAATTTAAGCATGTCTTTACTGACCTTGAAGCAGCTGCAAACACATACAGTGCAAGTTGTTGCTTTGTTTTGTTTTGTTTTGTTTTTTTATTTGGGTTGCACTAAGTAAAACTACAGTGGTGCAAAAGGCAGGATGTGGCACTGTGTGGGTCGAAGCAGTTTATTATTTAATGCTGCCTCTGTTCGGGGTGACTGATTGATCTGCTGTTAATTGTTATTGGTCTATTTTCAGTGAAAACGTGATTGAGAATAGGCAGTTATTGCTCTCTTGGCTTGGTGGGTCATGTCCTTGAATGTAAAAACTATTAATGTGTTACATGTTGATTTAATTGGTGCTCCTACATTTTTCAGTGAGGAGACTTGGTTTTATGGGTGGAAAAAGTACAATCAAGGGCCTAAAAATCCGTAGTCCAGCATGGGATTTTTGTTAAATAATCTGTGGATAATTAAGTTTTTTTCTTTAAAAGACCTAAGTGAGAAAGAAAGTATGCATTTTCAGATTTGACCAGTCTAAAGCTGGAGTGCAGGAGGCCGTGATGACTACAGTTTTTGCCTCCAATCATTTAGTAGAGGTTTTCTCACACTTCTCTGTGAAAAACTCAAAGCACCCGTGAGATCTAACATCCACCCCTTGTGTTTCTCTCTAGAGCAAGATGATTCTGACCTAAGACATTAAATATTAAATGTGGTGAATCTTGGCTGGCAGGAGTCTTTACATTGGCAGACGAAAGGCAGCAGTTAAGATGTCAGGAGCCCATAACTAGGCGGTGCACATCATGCTATAAACTGCCAGGTTATTTCCTGACTGAAACGGAGAGATCTGTGGCACGTGAAGTGTGACCTTTTAAACTGGCATTTTCATAATTGTTCTAGGGAAAATTAATGTGTTTGTAAGCTTAATCATAAGCTTATGTGAGAGGCCCCATCTGCCTGTTTGCCTATAGGAATCACTGACTATGAGCTGAATAATCTCATATCTGTCTCTTAAGACAAAACACATGTTAAGTAGTTAGGTTATGTTTACAATAAAGTTTAAGATTTTTTTTTTTACACAGACTACTTGATGCACCACCCATCGCAGCTTTATTCTCATTGTGTGGTGCTTTAAATGAATACTGGAAATACCATAGGCATTGCACAGGCTTCATGTAAACCAATATACCAGCCTGACAATAAACCCTGCCTTTGTGAGGCTTATCATATTCTGTTTGGTTGAGATTGTGCCAGAAAGCTGTTGATTCAGCTTATTAGTCTAATTGAAAGCTGAATACTTAGCTTGTGCATTGTTTGATTGTAACAAATGAAAATATGCTTCAGATTGAAACGAGTTGATCTTTAACACCTTTGCTCTTGACTCTCCCTCCTCTCGTCCTCCCCCTCTTTCTGCAACAGTTGTTTTGTATTAAATCAACTTAAAGTCTGCTTTGGCCTGTTGGTAATGTGGATTTTACTGTTGATGGCCAACAGTAAGTAGTTGTTGTATAATCTCGTGATATTGTCATCTTTCAGCAGCACCCTGATGTGATTCTTCTGTTGTAGTTACATTTGGCAGTGATGCATTTCATGGTTGGATGGGTCAACAAAACATCCGACTTTGACACAGGAGACCGCTGCACACTTCCCATTCCCCACCACCAGTCAACTTTGTTTGTATGACCATGGTCATTCCCTGAACTTAATCAGGTTTATCCTTGTAATCAGAGTAGTGCACTATAGAGGTATATACTGTTCAACACTGAATTGGTGTTGCCGTTTTTAGTGTGGTGTCTGGATTTTCACGTTATTTTGCAGCTTTTGTGTTACTCTGTAATCTTGCAATCTCACTTCTCAGGTCTTTGAATCAGTCCACGACATGGATTGTGCTGATCCCTTTGGCATCATGCCATGAAAAAGTGATTTCTTGGCTAAAAAAAAAGTCATCTTTATAGGCAAGTTAGACTCTGTCTTTTCCATAGCAATCACCATAGCTATTTGTCTAGCGGATTGACCCCGGTAACGAGGTTGTTCTGTATTGATTAGAAGTACCAATTACAACAGTACTGAGAATTCTGAACTAAACTGTGCTTTGAAGAAAGGAACGGAATTGTCAACTGGGTGGAGTGGGCGGATTAAAAGGTCTGACCTCAGGCAAGGCGTATGCGTTGGTCTCTAGTGATTGGTTCAGGAAAATCAAAACCTCCCGTCTGAAATCGGTTAGAGTGGAGGAAGATGGAAACGGAGTGTAAAGTGTTGACATATTTGCCTGATGTCTGGCAAACAGTTGTCCTGGTTAAGGGTTTCTACAGAGCAGATCCGGTGTCTGCTCACTTTTTTGACCTCATTTTCATCCCATTATCCCACTAAGACCAGTATAAACTGGGCTCAGGTTTTTCCCCACCCTCCAGCCATGGAGAGACACCATATAGCTGGAGTCACCTTATGGTTTCAAAGACCTGAGCCAGATCTCTGAACATTGTAGGGTTTATGTATGAGACTGTTTCTGTTGTTGCTGTCTTTTAGACTGAACAACCTGTCACTTCACAAGGTCTCCTCGAAGAAGCTTAAATAGTGAAGTATTTCATGACCTTCAGAAATGCTGCAGTCCAACAATCCATCCTACAGCCTAATGTTTGTGGTATCTTAATATCCTGTGTTTTCATTTCTTTTTTCTGAGTCATCTGCTGCTTCCTTGGTAGACTGGCAGGGTTAAAAAATAAATAGAAGAACCGGACCGGCCGATTTTCCCCTGCATCCTGTCATTGTTGGTATTCTTTCTCACTGTCTTTATTGACGTGACACTGGTTTGGACGGTAAGAGAGATGCCTGTTAGGGCCAGAGCCAGGAGAAAGGATGCCAGATTATTGTCGCAGAGGGATTTTTCTCCGTTGGTAGCACAAGTAGTACCTGTACTGGTTTTTTGTTAACTCTTATGGCAAAGTGTACACTGGGCAAGTTACATCAATCAACACCATTCGTTACACATGTTGTTAATTTGGATATATCTGAGCTTGGCAACCCTAGTGTAAGTATAAAAAAGACCCCTCTGGTCCATGTCTCACAGAATCATAAGGAACAGCAGCTGAATACAACACATAAAATGCCCCAGTGTTAACTATGGTTATTTCATTTCTCTAAAAATTTAAACAAAGGCCATTAGAATCAATTAAAATTGATAAAATTACATTATAATTTTACCCTGGACTTTTATGAGTACTGAACATAAAATGTCCAAAAAGTTTAAGAAAGATTTATGGAGGCCTCTGACAACATGCAGCTTCATGTCCTGATGAGATGGTTGACACTGTTTTTGAAAGTCAGCTATGAAACTAAAGAACTAATGTACAGTGAGAAAAGCTCATGCAGACAAGCTGAATTCTGACACTGAAACTAAATAAGAAGGGACAACTGATTTGGGTGTTCAAACCTTTTTTTGTACTTCAGACTCTCATTTAAGTTCATGCAGCCCTGTTTTGCTCTTTGTCGTTAGTTAAGCCTATTGTTTTTTTCCTTCCTCTGTGTTTACGCTCAACCCCCTACTGTTCAGTGTAAATCACAGAATTGCCTTGAATTTTAAAATTGGATCTGAGTTTGTTTAAAAAGCAAGAATGTTACAAGTATGCTGAGAATGTAAGATTATAATGCCCGAAAACCATCATGCTAAATAGACCCACATATAAATGTTTGATGAGGGTTTGATTATTAAACATGAATTATGTTTGGCTCAAATCAGACTTATTAACTGCATGCTTATGAAACCCTTTAAGAACAAAAAAGCTTCCTTATTAATCCTTTTGGGAAAATTCTTTTTTTTTATTGCATTGTTATTTAACTCATAGGGTTTTACTGACTGCTCTGTGGACTGGAACTGGCTACCCTCCACCTCCCAAGCCAAGTCATAACAGACTGAACTGCTGCCCAAAGTGTTGGGTAACAGATAAAATGTGTACCATTTACCGGAGGCCTGCTTAGCTCCCGACTGCACTTCTAACCTTGTGTAAAACTGCCGTCCTTAGTTTAATTAAATGCAAAGGTCACATTTGCTTCTAGACCCCCCACACAGTCTTTTGCCTCGGGATAAGTCAAGGCAAGTGAAGGTGAACTGCTTTTCAATTAAATGCCTTTACATACTTTACATTGGTGGTGATTGTACTTGTGGTTTGCTTTTACTTTCATGAACCTCACTAAAGTCAGGAAATGTAACTTGTTACTGCTTTAGCAAACAGTATTGTTTATTTAAATCTTAATTGTAAGTTCTAATTGTATTAGTCATTTTATTTATAGTAAGGACTTTATATCCTGTCAGCATTATTTTGTCCTGGTCTGTCTCTCTGTTGCCACTCCTGCATGTGTCACAGTTTGGCTAAGAGGAAGTGTGTTTTTTGAAAATGAGACAAATATGACGTCATTAGCCGAAATTACACTGTTCATCTCTCTCTGCCCCAGCAAGCCACAACCTGCTCAAACAGTAATCTGACTTTTTTTCTCGCAATACATCTCCTTCGTTTAATTATCTTATTGTGTGTATTGACATAAATCCTGTGTTAGCATGTGGGTCAGAGAGGTGAGCATGCCCTTTAATTAGGTATTGTTGTAACATCATTTTTATGGGAATAATATGCACATCCATAGAACTTTGATCCAAGTGGTCTGGCTTCATAACTTCACACCTGATAGGCCAGCTGTTCTTAGATGCAGGAAGAAAAATGCACATCCGTGAATTACTAAATCCAAATCTACATTTGTTGATCCCGCAACAAGTTCCTCTACTTTTTCGGTGAAACAAACAGAGGTCAGAACGGTTTTATTAAGCTTTGTGGAAGCGCTGTTTGCTGATTCTGGACTGTCTTTCTTCCAGTCTGCTGCGGTTTTGTCTGACTAATCAGTAGACATTCCAAATCCTTGATTAGACTTAAAACCAAATCTTCTTAAGTAATTAATATGTAAGGGTGTGGGCTCAGTCTAGTTCTGAAAGGTGAACTTCCTCGATGACACACAAACCTAAGGACACATAAATCGGTGAAATTTCAAGTCTAAATGATCTATGATTGAGAATGACGACAGAAAGACTGTACAATATTTATAAGCTCACAGGAGGCAGGTTTTGCCCGGCCTGAGCAGACCTGCAGACTGTGCTGCTTTTTTTGTGGAAAGCTGTTTTGAAATGACTTCTCAGCTGGCCAGCTTTTGTTGTGAGGTTTCTGGGCCTTCGTTCTTATGCCTTACTGTTCCACTGTATTTTCCCAAGTGCCTCAAGAATCAAATAGACCTCTCCAGAGTGTGCTAAATGTTGACCCTGTGCCAGCTTTTTATCTGTTTATTCCCACTTTCTTATCAATTGAGTCAACAGCTTTCATCAGAAATCAGTCCACAAGGGTTTTTTAAAAGTGGACCTCTGTGCCACAAGCTATTTTTAAATCTTGTTCATCGTGATTGTAGATACACTGTGCAAACGACGGTGGACTACAGCCTTTGCTCAAAGATTTTAAATACATTTTATGAGTTTTTGCCTCTTCCCAATTCCCTGTTTATGTATGGAAGACTGAGCTAACTGGATACTATCTGTAGCTAAAGAGACGATAAAAAACATTTAAAAAACATTTTAAAATGCATCAATTTGGTCTAAGATCACCTTCCAGGTTCACATTAAATGCAGTTGGTATGGCAGCTGCTGATGTCAGACTGTGTAGTGTAGACATGTGTGGTTGCCAAAGCCTCTTCCTGTTGCCTCAGGACGGTTTTCCTGTAAGCCGGACAGAAATGCCTGTATTGGCAAACCAAACATTTTGTTGAACAGTTGTACTGCAGGTTAATAACATTTAGTCTGTGTGTGTGTGTGTGTATGTGTGAATGTGTGTGCCTGTCTGTCTGTGTGTGTCTGTGTGAATGTGCGTGTCATCACCACTGTTTCAGAAGAAAAAAAGTCAGTCCTTTGAGGCCTGGTTTCATCCGAAATGATGTGTAAAGGCTTACTGTATTCCAGTATTTGTGTGTATGTGTGCTATTTTTTGGCAAGTGTGTGTGTGTGTGTGAGCTTTCCTGTGTGTGTTGTCCTCTGTAAATTGTTTGAATTCCATTGCTTTCTCAAGTCACGCTTTCATGTTAAGCTCTATGTATGTTTGATCTTTTCAAGTTCGCTGGTAAACACATAGTCAAAGGTAGAAGTGCTGTAGAGCATTATTATATAGAGCCAAAATGTAACTGTACTTTTCCAGTTGTATTGGCTCCCAAACGAAGCACTGTACACATACTGCGTTGCACTACTGTAGCTGTAAGCTGGCTGGTTTGGCCCTCACAAGAGCCCTAGTGGGCTGTTTTGTAAAGTCAGGATAGTGGTGGTTGTTTGTTGAGAGCAAGTCATGTAAACCGATGCCTGGAGGTTGTTCCTGATCACTTCAGGATTAACTGGACTGGAAGAGCAACGCATCACCAGCTCTGAGCCTGGTGTGACACAAATGACTTCGCTTGATCTAAAGCCTGGCTGACCCAGACTTTGTCAAATGACTCCTTCAAAAGAATAAAACCTGAAGCTGTCAGAACACAAGGATTATCAAAAATGGTGATAGTATTAGCCATAATCAACAGCTGTGATCACTCTTATCTCTGGGGTTTAGAGGTTTTTCTCCCCCTAAACCTACTTACCTGCTCTCCAACCCTGCTGGATGTAGCTGTTAAAACATGTGGCTAATTGTTCCCTACAGAAGTAACGACTAATACTCATGAGACATCAACATCCCAGAGACATAATAAGTGTGATTTTACATGACATGCCCCCTCTAGTCAAGTGCAGTAATGTGTGTCTGTTTATCTAATACAGAGATGGTGTCATGATTCTTCCTGAATGCAATAACTGTATAACTGCAATGGTAACACCAAAAGTTCCAGTCTCTATTGTGCAGTAGACTGTCAAGCAACCACTGTAATAACTATTCTTTCCACATATTTAAGTCATGTCTGGTGTGATCATTTGGGATTTGTTGGTGACAAACTCTGCATTCGAAATGAAAGTTTTGTGACCTGTATTCTACTTGCAATTTGTATTATGTTATCAGTAATATGTGTGTTTGTTATGTAAATATGTGGATCAAACACCAAAGCTGTAAAAAAATGCACTATGCTGTATAAAGTGCACTATTTATTACTTTAACTCTGACTTTCTGCCATTAACCTCCATTATCTGAACTGACCTACAGTGGAGTGATATAAAACAATCAGCTCACCTATGATCATTCGATTTGAGTATGACTCATAACTGGTGACTGCGATGGTGATGAAATCTTGCACCAGATGTTCATGACTTTAACAGCTCTCATTTTATGACAAAGGGTCACAACTCATGTAAAAATAATGCAACACTTATGAATGATGAATCCATTCATATATGAAGTATCAAGAGGTCATTTGGCTTGATATTAACAAATGATCCAGCTATGTTTGATGAGCAATGGTTAACATTTTCTGAATTTATGAATCTTAAAGATATCCTCTTTACTTTTGTATGGCATGAAACAAGACCCCCATATTCCAGATGTTTTTTCTTGAATCTGTCTTTAGTGATTGAAACACAACATATTTCAAATTTGGGGAAGTTAGTTGGTTCTTTAGCAAAATTTGGGGGCATCGTGTTGCTTTACAGCATTAATTAACATGTGATTACATGACTTGTAATGGCATTTGAAATTTGACAAAATGCTTTTCTCTTTATCTGGTCTTACAAAATCTTTCTAAAAGTTATTTTTTTTCTGCATCCTGTCTTTGCTTTCTGTCATTGGACAAATCCTTTGTAACCACATGTCAGCCTCCTGTGTGTTTTCATGACATCACACATGCTAGCCTCCCTCATCATGTTGTCACACCAATGTCTACAGGAAGTGTGCATGTTTGACAAGCTTGTCCAGCTTGCGAAAGTGCACTTCGTTGCCAGTTTATTTGGTACACCTAGCTAAAACTATTGCAGTGTAATACAAAAGTCATGTAAAAATGTATTTGTGTGGTACACATTATATATACATATGTGTGTTTTTGTAATTTATTACAGACCTTGAAGGATGTTGTCAAAGCTGAAATGTCCCTTATTAGGAAAAGGTTCTTCACTCCTGATCTAATGGGATGGCACAGTTGGAATGGTTGTTGGTGGTTTTAGGAAATACACACATGTGTGAACTTTCTGAGAATTACTTCAGTTATTTGATATGAGAAGAAGACATCTAAAAAGACTTCCTCTTCTTTCACAATACAATCATACATAGTGCAAAATTGTGTAAATGGTTCTCTGCATGTTGCCTAAACCCAGTGCCATGACCAAGGGCACTAACAGGAAATTACACTGTAAATGCATGTTTTTAAAATAAGCAACAATAAAAGTCAGATGAGCTCAAGTTTGTCTTTTAATGTAGCATTTAGGCTCCCAAAAGTATTACCCTAATGTTGCATGACTTAAAATGTTGTTGCCACATTCATATCTTGATCTAATAATAACTGAAGTTTAGAAAACCATTATAAAGCAGACAATATTATTTCTTACTTATTATTATTTCTTCTTTCTTTATAAGACCAAAACTTAAACATTTATGACAAGGATCTCTTCAATTAGCCATCCAACCCATGACTTAATCTGTCTTGCTCTGGGAACCTCTGTGTTAAAGCTACAGTTATGACTCCATGATGTAAATGCAAGTTAGTTTCTAGGCATCATCATTATTTCTAAAGTGTTGTGTAATAAATATGTTAAAATCAGTAATAATTTCGTCATTAGATTATATCTTATTATTACCAGAATTGTGAGATACCACACAGTTATTCTTGCATTAGATGTAGAATAGTAATGTCCATGGCCATGCATTAAATAAGCATTAAAGGTCTACTTATATTATAAAGGACATTTTTTTTGAGTATAAGTGTTATCCCTTAGTAGTAGGTGGTGACAAAATGATAATATGTTGTAACTTTTTACGGAGATGATTCAGATTTTTCCCACAGTTTTGTAATGTTGTTCATGTAATATCCTGCACTGCTAATGATCAGTTCTTCATTTGAGTTTTGTATAATGCAGTTTTATCTTCTGATTTTCTCCACAATATCTCACGAGAGAGTTGAAAGCTCAAAAGACTTGTCCCCTGATCTGTGTTGCTATGGTGTCCCTGGCAGCCTTCATGTAGGCTTGGCTGTAAACATTTCAGGGTTGTTGTACATGGTTTGCTGCAGGGGCCAGCTCCTCCACTGTTTTTTCTTCTCCATTGCTGCTTGAAAGAATGTTCAAATGTACTGTCAAGGTGAACTTAATCTAATCTCTGTCACCTTTTATTTCCAGTAGCATTCTACAGAGTTCAATAATATAATAATCACCCCACTGATCTCTCTAGACTTAAATCTTCTACTTAAGTGGGTCATTTTGTTGCTTCATTTTTGTCAGACAGGATTCCACATGACAATAACAGTAACCTGTTGAGCAAGTTGAAGTACAGCAAAGGGTCTGGGAGCACAGTAAACAAGACAGAGAGAGGGAGAGAGTTAGGTGAAGTGGAGGAGGGGGACAGAAGCGGAGTTAAATCAGTCACTCAGCCAAAAAACCCAGTGCCACGCCCCAGGTGCCAGGGCTAGTAAGAGCAAGCAGCAGGAATGTGAGGGAAATGAATGGGAGTGTAAGTCCTGCCATTCACATGGTGAGTGCTTTCTTTTTTCACCTTTAGGCTGCACTACATACCATATAAACATATTACAAGGTACAGCGAGGGTATGAAGAGCAAAAATGTCTGACTGTTTGCTCCAGAAATATGTAACTTTATGCAGGAAGTCTGATGTGAAACTTAGATATAAAGTGCTATTGGTTTGCCAGCTATCCTCTTGTTTACATAATATGTGTGTAGAAGCTAGTTAGTGAGCGCAGCCGCATTTCAGTCCAGTTAATATTTATCAGAATAGCACAAGTAGACCACATCAGACCTCACCTCATGAGCGTGGTGTCTGTCAGTGTGAACATTTTTTGGTCAGGCGTTGTTATCATGATGATCACAGGCGGACAGAAAATGAAAGGTTTTCCTCAGTGGTCTGCACAGCACGACTGCAGTCTTACGTTAAGATGAAAACATCACGTGGTATGTGAGTCAGTTTATTTCTAAGCTAACGAGGCTGATCTTTTCTATTTTCTTTAATCTTCTCATGTGTGAAAGGACCAGTGTTATGTCGCATGTAAATAAAGAATTGCACTGTCTGCTTACAAGGAAACAAATATGAGGCAAAACACAAACTTTTTTAAGTCTTTGAAAACGTCAGGGGAGTGTGGAAACACTTTGAACAGGCCAGCTAGTGATTCGAGTCCGCTGAGGAGAGTACATATTTTCTGTCTGTGCGGTTGGCAATCTGTTTACTGGAAGGGTTGCTCACTCAGAGCACATGTTGCTGCATGTGCAGTCAGTCCACGAGCCCCAAGAACACTGTGGAGTTAAAGTGTAAATGCAGGGGCAGAGAGAGTGTTTCTGTCGGAGTGGTGGGGGGCGTTTGTGTGCATGTGCATGCATGTGTGTATGTTTGGAGAACTTAGCAAATAACCAGTAAAACCACACTAGAATACTGTGTGTTTGTGTGGTTCAGTGCAAGTTATATGAGTTTGCTGAGTCCAGATTTAAGCTCCCTTTCTGGGAACCAGCATTCCCTGCTCTTTTAAAGCAAGCTGTAAGAGACTGAAGAGCTTTGGGAATGAAGAGGCATGGGCTGGTTTCAGTGTGTCCCAGGTTTGTCTATTGTACACAGCGAGTGGTAACAATGGGAGGGTTAAGTATCTGATATACACACCGAACCCTGGGACTCAGCTGCAAGTAATTAAAGCTGGCAGTTGGCAGAGAAGAGAGTCAGGCGACTGTAATGGCCGCTCTAAGTTCATACCATAATATTTGGATGATGAATCAGGCTGCTAGTAAAAGTGTTGTCATGCTGTTGACCCAAGGCTTTCTCTCCTCCCTGTGTCCCGTTGGCCCTGAGGGAGGCACAGAGAGCAGAGAAAAAGCCTTTGTGTGACCCTGTGCAACTGTTTGTAATGAGATCTGCTGTTTATTTGGTATGCTACAGCTTTTTGCTTTTATATCCATGGTCTCCTCATTTTGTACTTTTTTTCCATTTGGTTTGGCAATTCCTCAAGATGTATTTAGAGCCCTGAGTTAGCATTTTAGCTCTGAGGTAATGAGCAATCCATGAGAAGATGTTGCTTAATAAGCCTTCTGCCTGGTTGCTGATTTTTTTTTTTAACATATCAGTTCATGGCTTTGGTTTTAAAAGGTGAAAATGTTGAATTAACTTCATCACAAAGATGGTTCTCGGGTGCCCTGATAACTGACTTGGTAGAGTTTGTTCCCCCATATATGACTGCTAAGTCCCTGCTATAGCTGCAAGGTTCAATTCTAACCCTTTCATTGCTTCTCTGAGTCTTTTTCCTCACTCTGTCTCTGCCTGCACCATCAAATAAAGCTCAAAAAGGAGAACAAAAAGTTATCTAGCAGCAATGGATATTTCAAACAAACATAAAATAATTTTCATGAGTGTCACTTCACACAAAAATGCATCGCCATGTCATTTCTATTCCTCTTCTCTTTCAGAGTCTATCAAAAAACTATTTTGCATGAAAATATTATTTTCTTTAAATTTATACCATGATCTTGAAGAGGAGAGGCAGCAGTGTGGCAGCACTGAGTTTGTGAGAGACATAGTTGGAATCTGAATTGAGACTGAAATCTTGATGCAATGATCACATTACATAAGCTCTCTATCAGAGTAATTCCCTTCTCCTTTGTCAGAGTTGTTGCCAACCAGGTTGCAGGTATGTTGCTTTATTGCGCAGTAGTTATAATGTAAAGATAAGGCAGACAAGGCAATGTGCAACTCTGTGATTACAACTTAAAGATAAATTCGAAAGAAAATAGAGACCTTCACAGAACATAATGACTTAAAATTACTAGAAAATGTGTCATTTTTATGTCTCATGTTTACAACGAGAGGGTCATTGACCTGACAGATGATTCTCTTTTAACCAACATAACCTGTTGAGTTAATGTGTCACTATATCATTTCTTTTATGCCTTCCATCTTCCTCTCTGAACAGAAGCAGCGTATGACCTTCTTCCCAGAGAGCTACAGTTGCTTTCCTCCACTCAGCTGAACCCAAAAGTCATGAGTCAAAAGAGCGGCGGAGAGGCAGGGCCTCCACCTTCGGCTGCCATAGCATCAGGTAGGATTCTGCTCCTCCTGTCTTAATTTCTCTTTTTCATACATCACCCACAAAAAAAAAAAAAAAAAAAAAACTCATGCCAGTAGTCTGAACCCATGGGCAAACAAACACCTGCATTCAGCAGGAAAGCATGTCAGACAATCAACCTGCTGCTCTGTGATCCTCACAGCTTCGTCTAAACAAGCAAACACATTAAAAAACCACCAAAATAATTGTTTAACAAGGAACATTATGTGATTGGAGTTAAATCAGCTTAACATCTGTCTGTAACCGCCAACAGACAGTGAAAAAGGGATTGTTGAGATCAACTGTTTGTTTTTGGTCTTTTGCATAAACAAAATATGCTGAAATGTAGGCCATGATACAGAGCCCTGTGCCTTTTTTTTTGCAATACAGGCTAAACAATGTTTTTTAAACCATATACTTGCACAGTAATAATGACAAAGCATATTATTTCAGTGTTGCAAACTCAACACAATGTACTTGATTATCTTTTTTTCACTTTATTAGTGAATTCAGAAGCTTTAAACGGCTTTAATCACCCTTTTAACCATTTTGATCCTTAATAGTGCAGCTGTTGTTTACTGAGAAAATCATATTGACAGATAAACTGTTGATGGTCGATTACTGCACAATTTAAGCTTATTTCTGTTGGAAACTAACAATATTTACCTTTGGAAGCATTTTGGTTTGTACACTTAAGATAAACCAGAGATTCTCTGTTGTATATGTAATTTTTAGACGGTGTTTCATTTAAACAGATCTTTAACTGGTTATAGGGAGCTGTTCTGTTTCACAGAACTGAGCAGTTGGATTGTCTGGTTTTATGCTGACATTAAACATTGCAAAAGCATAAAACAGGATGAGTTTACAGTACATACACAACAGCACACATACAGGTTTGAAGATTATTCAGAGAGTCATCTTTAGTTCTTGGAAGTCTCCTCATATTCTTCTGTAACATTTCTTCCCTTTTTCTTTGACCCTTCTTTTTTTTAAGGTGTCATCTCTTCACACATAGTGGTGTTCAAATGAAAAACTATCCTCTAAGAAGTGACTGCTCAGCCACCTTCCCCGAATGGCAAATAATAATGAACTAGTAGAAAAGTTTTGTTAACAGCCTTTTCTTTATTTGCAGCACTGTTTTGCTGTTTCATGGCACTTTATGTATTGAGTAGGGTATTAAAGAGGTGAAATGCTCATAACCTACATCTGGCATCTGGATGGCATTGGACGTCAGACAGTATTTGCTCATAGACTTGGAGTGCTGTTGTATGATTTTGGTGTGTAATCCTTAATGTCTTTGTGTTTTGACATTTTTCCAAATTGAAACTACTTCCATACGTTTTATGTACCTCATTTTCTCTAAGAGTATGTGTATTGCAAACTAATGAGTCACCAAATGATCCACAATGTCAAAAGCAGTCTAACTCTTTTTTTTTGTTTTTACAATCTGCAACTTAACCAGACTTTTCACCCCTCTTCATCTAGTTCATTGTAACTATTTGAATGCTTTTGAAATTACAGTGTATGTCAGCATGCTGGAGCAACATCTCTGAAAAACAAAATACCCTGTGTTATTATTATTATTTAAAATCTGAATAAATTTTTACTGTTTAGCTCTTATTGCTCATTCGCTGTCTCATTCTTATATTCCAGGAAGTTCCCTCTGAAGCAGGGAGTGTCTGCATATAAAATGGTCTGCAGTTCTCTGCTTCATAGGTCAGAAGCTTGTTTATTTTGTCTCTGTGGCTACGTTCAGTCCCAACAAAATGAACCAAAAAAAAACAAAAAGAAAAAAACCCTAAAAGCTCCAATAATTGGCATGCATCATATTTTACATATTTATTGTTTTGAACTTCCCTCTCCATTTCTCATTTAGGCTTTTAGTCAGTTCAACATGAACGAAACGGTAGCAGCCAATTTATTCTTTTTTTATTATTATTATTATTTTTTTTAATTTTATTTATTTGAGTTTTTAGTAGCAAATTAATTTACTCCGCATATTTACCATTTTTAAACAAGAGGGACTGCTCACCTCTCAGCTTCTGTTTTGTTCTTTGGTTTTAAGTCACACCAATACTGCGTTTCAAACACTGTACATCCACAAACACCTAGATATTATCAGCACCACAGGCACACACACACCTAAAATTTAGTAAAGGGGGAAATGTAATTGGAAAAAAAAAAAAAAAAAAAATTAAAAAAAAAAAATTATGGACAAATTTTTCTGCTTAAGTGGGACTGCTAGCCAACACTGGTTGGGATGCCTTTATTCACTGTGAAATTATTTGCACTGTAGATGCCATGTCCTCCTCTATGACCATGGAAGGCCCCCGCAGTGCTTTTTCCACCTCTTCCAGCTCTGCCATGCATTCTAGTACTTCAGCCAGTGACCAGAATCCAGTTCACAGCGGCAATGTTGACAAAGAGGACACCAGAAGTAGCAGAACAGGACCAGAAGCTGTCGGAGCAGAAGGTGGGAACGGTAACAGCAGGGTTGGCAGTGAGCTTGGAAGAGGCACGACATCCCAGGAGGCCCAGCCACATCACCAGGTGACCCCGTCTAAACGCCGCACCGTACTGAACATCTCTCCACCTCCACAAGACCTGCTTGATGACAGCCGCATGTCCTGCCAGGATGAAACACCCCTGGATTCAGAGCAGAGTAACAGCATCTGGATGGACGACTCTCTCTCCAACTTCAGTATCATGAGCACAGTCTCGTACAATGACAACACGGAGGTGCCACGAAAGTCCCGCAAACGAACCCCTCGCCAGAGGCCTGGTCCCAAGTCTGTGCCTGCAGAGGAAGCCAGCATGGATGTGTTTGATGCAGACAGTGCCAAAGGTCCACACTTTGTCCTGTCACAGCTGGGCCCGGACAGCAAGACTGGACCGAAAGGAAGGTTTGTGTAACACCTTGATGTATTAAGCTTAGAATACTTAAACTGAGATCAACCTCTTTGACTCTAATGGTCCTTTACCTCTCCAGAAGTTGTCAAAGCAGGCTTGTTATGAACAGATGGATGAAGAATTGAGGAAAAAAAATAACTTAAGCTCTCCCAGTAAAATATATGTCCACCATAAGCTTCCAGGTCCCGAGTCCCTCAAACTATACTGGAGGAATTAACAGCATCCCTCAATCAAATTGGCATGGCATTTTGATAATGGTTATAGTTTCAGTCATTTTTGAAGCAGAATTTTCAAGTGAAACATTCTCTGGTCCCACCCTCTAAAAGGTGAGGATTGGTGTTTTTTTCATCATTTATAAAGTGATACAAAGAATGTAAATGTCTGTAGGTTTGAGACTGTAAACAAGCAAATTAAAGGCATCACAGTGAGGTCTAAGAAACTGTTAATGGTGTTTTTTTCCCCTTTTTTTTAATAGACTTAACGAAATAATCCATGAAGAATTAGAGCAAATAATCAGCAGATTAGTTGATGATAAAAATGTTCATTAGTTACAGTGTGAAAATAGTCATTGCTTCTATTTGTGTTCAGTTACAAACAGAGCTAATAATTGCAAAAGTTAGAGCCTGTTATTCTGATCATTTTCATATTTTATTTGGCACCTGAGTTTTTCCAGTAATTTGTCACCCAACTGGCACCAAAGCAAATAGTTAATTCAATTACTGTAATTGAAAGTTGTTTACTGAGTAGTTAATTGACTTTTATTTATTTTATATTCCCACTGTGGTAGTTGCACAGTCAGATCATCAGCCATTAATCTGTGTAACCATTGTCCTAAAGACCCCTCTGGATTATCTCACACAGCACTTATCCCGGCTGTCAGAATAGATATTATTAGGAGATGACATGTATTCACAACAGATGGAAATCTTCAACAAACTACTCTGGCTCTAAATTTCCCACCACACTTTGACTGAAGAAGAGCGGTCAGATCAGAGGGGAGGGAGGGGCAGGATACTGAAGTACAAACAATGGTCAGCCACAGTGAATCACAGAGCCTTGCTCAAAGACCTAGGATAAGCAGAGCAGATTAAATAAACAGATAACTCTGAACGCTTTAAGAGCTGGGGAATAGAATATGCTTGGTTGATGGAGGGCCTGTTAACTCTGCATTGCTCAGTGCATCACGGGGTGTGAGGGCGTGGAGGGGGGCAAATAGGCACAGGGTCATAATTAAAGAAAGTCTCAGATATGCTTGGTCTTTTCCACCACATTACAATAAGTAAGATTCCAGCTGGGTTCCTCACACTTTAACTGATATAATCGGTCTTTTTTGCAGCTCTGATGATCCTCAGACAGCAAAACAGAAAGGAGGGACTCTCTTGACGCAGTACCCACAAAAATGTGAGGGGAAGGAACTGAAGATCCTTGTCCAACCTGAGACTCAGCACCGAGCTCGCTATCTGACTGAAGGCAGCAGAGGGTCAGTGAAGGACCGCACTCAGCAGAGCTTTCCTACTGTAAAGGTAATTGTTAACCCCATGACACGACCTTTGTAATGACTCTTCTGCAGTAGTTTTTTTTGTTTCAAGGTTAAGTTAATTATAGTGTTTTTGCCAGAGGCTTGTATGTGTCTGTAAAAGATTTGCTCTTATTAGAGCCAGTAAGGCAAATCAGTGTCCAATTCTGAGTGAAATGAGTCAAACCTTTCTGCAGAGACTAAATATACTCGGTAGGAATGTGCCAATCACATCTTGAAACCCATCGACTTTTCTCCTAAGATTTAGCCTCCGGGAATAGCAGCCAACAAGCAGGTTATTCTGAATACACAGGATGTGCCAGCTAATTACACCCTTTAAATGATTAGTTTTAGGAACCAACACTACCTGCTTAGGTTTAGAGAAAGATCTGTGTGTGTGTGGTCTGCAAGACTGCATGGGATGATGGGTGAACAATATACAGGCTGAGACCTCCTCTTATGAGCGTTGGTCATTGTTTACAGTCTAACTAGTATCTTGAGACATGAAGACGACATTTCAGCTAGTATCCATAAACAGGTATGCTCATATCAATGCAGTTGAATTAAGAAAATGTAAATAAAAATGCTAAATAGTTCTCAGACAATAGCTGATTGGCTTTGAGATTGCATTTCTGCCAATGCAACCCCCCTCCTAACGTCTCCATGTGAACTGTTTACCTGAAAACAACCTGCCTGCTCAAACTTGATTGGTCAGGACTACAGGGAATACAAACAGACCCAGAATGCTTCTGATATTAGAATCTTGCCCCTTGCCAACAGATTTTGGGTTCATACGTAGATATCTGTTTATGGAGATTACATTTGTTTTGCCTCCAAACATAGTTTTAATGCCGATAAGCTGCAAGAACCAGGTCAAACCAAGTATTTCTCCTTAATAAGCCCCTCATCATGGTTGCTGGTTGTTGATATAACTTTATTTGCAAATTAGCATTGTTCATCTCTGGACCTCAGGCATCTGTTTTATTTAGTGGAGATCACAGAAGATGAAGGCCAGAAACAGCAGAGTAATTTCAGAGCCTGACCAGAGCATTTGATTATTTTTTTGATGCAGCAACTGAGTGATTTTTGCTGCATCAGTTGCTAGCTTGTTTGTACCATAAGAGCCTTGAAACCAGATGAAATAAAAGGACACAGCAGTTGAAAATACATAAAAAAACACAGATAGGCTGACTACATTCTACAAGAGTACAATGAAGTAGAGCAAATAGACATGTTGAGACTAGTGAAGGAAGGCACAATAAATGGGCAGGACATATTAAAATAATTGCTTGATGGAAATGCGAAAATGCAAGTGGACAACACAGTGGGGGCATTTGCTTGACAGGTTGGTGAAGACATGCATCTTCATGTGGCATCATCACCATTTCTATATCTACAATCCTACTTATGCATTTAATGTTTGCCTTCTTAATTTGGTTACATTTGTTTGATATGCTTATGTTTCTTGTCTTTTTCTAACCCACACAGCTGGAAGGGGTGAATGAGCCAGTGGTTTTGCAGGTTTTTGTTGGCAATGATACGGGCCGTGTGAAGCCTCATGGATTTTACCAAGCCTGCAGGGTGACTGGCCGCAACACCACAGCCTGCAAAGAGGTGGACATTGATGGCACAACTGTCATCGAGGTGTCCCTAGATCCGAGCACCAACATGACACTCGCGTATGTACCGTTCTTGCAATTAAAATTGGGTCTCTTTTTGGTCAGATAATGTTTGTTGAACAAAGAATTTCATCTTAATATGTTAAACCAAAGTCAGAGCCTCTCTTTTGAGTGCAGGTGCAGCTTTTATCTGCGCAGTTGTAGGTCACAGGTCTAACAACTGCATTTTTTTTGGTGTTGCAGGGTGGACTGTGTCGGGATCCTGAAGCTCCGTAATGCTGATGTTGAGGCTCGCATTGGTGTGGCTGGGTCAAAGAAGAAGAGCACACGAGCTCGTCTGGTGTTTCGGGTTAACATCCCCCGTCCAGATGGTTCAGTGCTCACACTACAGACGCCTTCATCACCAATCCTGTGCAGTAAGTCAGTCTTCCTGTGTTTCACTCTGTGGAAACGATGTATTGGTGTGTTGAAAAATTGTGTTTTGAAAAGAGGTAGATTGTAGGGATTTGCATAGGTTGTATAGATTGTTACATGTATTCCATTGCATTACCTCACCATTGTAAAAGAGCTAAAACAAGCATTTTAACTGTAACCATCTCAGTTCATGATTAACATCATAAACTGGGTTTCTTTTCATTCACGGGAAATGTCCTGTTTGTAAAGCTTAATATAGCCTGAGGTAAGGAGACATTTGGAGACAATGAATTAAGATTAAAGTTTTATTTGTTAATGCGTCCAGTATGAGGGTGTGGTTGGTTTTATAAACAGGAAAGAAGCCTAGGGCCATATAAAAGTTTCTGAGTAAGTGGATTTGGGAGAACTGATTTGAGAGAGACAAGGGAGAAGGAGAAGGAAAGGACGAAACAATAGAGGTGTGTGGACTCCTATTGTTTACACAGAGCCAGCATGCAATCCAGGGAAATATCTTTCCACAAAACAAAAGAAATAGTAATTCCTCTTGGCATCTGTGTGTGTGTGTGTGTGTGTGTGTGTGTGTGTGTGTGTGTGTGTGTGTGTGTGTGTGTGTGTGTGTGTGTGTCTGTATGTGTGCGTGTCTGTGTGTGTGTATGTGCAGAACAGTTCAGAAGGTTCATGAAATGTGGAAAGAGAACAAGAAAAGTGATTCTGTGATTTTGAGATTCAGGTTGTTTTAAGTTCTTTCAGCCAATTTGGAGGCCTGTGAGAAACAGTCAGTATTTGTTTGTTGTATCAGCTTTTGTTCATGTTATCTGCAGCTCTTAAAATGTCTTAATGAGCACTGAATTTATACTTAAAAAAAAAAAGAAGTTTACTTATAAACTGCTCTTGTATTTGATTACAAGCTGTCAGGAGACATCAGACAATATAAACTATAAGTGGGAAGATTGCAACAGGCCTCTAAATTATTGTCCGAAGAAAGTCTCTTGTGGAGCATTTCATAAACTTGTGGCAGGATCCAAAATCATTCGCTGACCTTTTTTCTTGTTTTTTGGGGAGGGGGGTCTGCAATTGGAAGAAAATTAGTTTTTGTTTGTTTTGCTATTTTCTTTGCTATTTCTTTGTTTTAATTTATGTATATTTATTTAAGTATTCTGAATAAAGACATCTCAATGCTCTGTTTGACATTATTTTGGAAAAAATAGCTGCATAACATCTATGTGAAAATAAGTTTATGCCAATTTGATTTGTGTTTCTCTTATAAATTCTTTCTGTTATATTTTGGTGAAAATCGGGGAAAATTAGCCTTGTTGAAACTGTATCTGCTCTGTTTCCAGCTCAGCCTGCGGGGGTGCCTGAAATCCTGAAGAAGTCACTGCACAGTTGTTCAGTGAGAGGAGGAGAAGAAGTCTTTATCATCGGAAAAAACTTTCTCAAAGACACCAAAGTCATTTTTCACGAGAATGTTTCCGGTAAGAACTGTGTCTCTTTTGAATCTGGTTGTCTGCAGATATACAGGACTTTTTTCAGTAAACATGCTACATCTCTCATCTGTTCCAGATGAGAAATCCTGGAAGGCAGAAGCTGAAATCGACATGGAGCTGTTTCACCAGGTAAAAATGAGATTGTTCTCGTGTTATTTTTGTTCTAAATTATTAATGCCAACCACTAATGAGCTGAGTAGATAGAAGCAGCCATTTCAGATTTGCATGGGGCTTTAGATGTAATCATCTTAAATGGCTTCTGGTTCAAAGGTTTGAGTAGTCTCATTGTGCTCTGACCTAATTACACTCAGTCTCAAAGGCTATGCGGAGTGTGTCTCAACAGTCCAGTTTAAACCTTTGCCCTTGTAAACAGAATGGTCAGAATTATGTGAATTAAGGAATATGCAACTAAAACAAAATGTTCCTGTGATTAACTCACTGGGTGACATTGAAGGTAGATTTTTACTAAAAGTGCACTGTGCACAGGTATGTTCACATTCATTGTTTTTTTAAATCTATTCTCTTGTTCTTTTTCTGCCTTCTGTCCTGTACACATTTTCATAATAACTGTCTACAGTCACAGAAAACTAAAAATGTGCTGGAAGAGCACAAGATGCAAACAAAGTGATGACCTGCTTGTCCAAATATTGCTTCTCACTGTCACCATCGGTTAAAAGCTTTACATTCAGTTGTTGCATATTATCTTTTCCACCTACCCTTTAAAAGAGCCTCCTGTCTAATTTTTGTTTGCTTCTTTCTTACCCTAAAGAATCACTTGATAGTAAAGGTTCCTCCATACCAGAACCAAGCCATCACCTCCTCAGTGTGTGTGGGGATTTATGTAGTGACGAATGCTGGGAGATCTCATGATGTTCAACCTTTTACCTACACTCCAGACACAGGTTTGTTCTGCTAAATCTCACAAAGTGTCTCCTCTACCTCTCCCCTTTTTTTTTACAATCAGCTGGTGGAAGGAACAGCTTGTTCAGTAGCAAGTAACCTTCTGGTTACTAGGTAATCATTTACGTAGCATTTCCTAGATTTTACTGGCTGGCACTGCAGCAGGATCTCTAGGTTTGTCAGCCTGAGGGTAGAGAATGAGTTGTGTTGTACTGAAACACCCCTGTGAGGTTAATGTCACTCATAGTTTCTCCACCACAGAAACAGGATGTGCGCCACACCAAAGGCTATTTTTACTCAGCACCACCACCTACAGTTCAGTAGTATTTAAGCACATGCTAGCAAATATTAGCATCGTCACTCAAAACCACAACACAATAACATGTTTCTAAACACAGGAACCAAGGGTCAGCCACATTCAGGGCTGCCTTTCATCAACACTTCCTCTAATGGCAACATCCCCTTTAAAACTTTTGAATGATGTGATCAGCAAAGTAACAAAAAATAAAAAAAACAAAGAACACTGTCATTTGCATTCCTGTGCACCACATTTAGCAATTTTCCTAATAACATACTTATTATGCAGTTTTTGACTCTGACTTTCCGGATGTGTTGACTCATAAAGATACAAATCTGTTGGTGTTTGCTTTTGCAGCCAAGAATGATGTTCCTGTGAAGAAAGAGATGCCTTCTCCAGTGAAGACTTGTTCTTTTGATGAACAAATTAAAGGTTCTTTTTTATTCTTTTGGACTAATACATAAAACAGAACCATGACTTAAGCCTCCCATTTGAAGCTTACATTTTTTTGTCATTGCATAACATTAAGTACATTGAGTCATGTGCAATACTTTATTGCACTTAATAACTCACTATGGAATGTCTCTTGTTTCAATAGCTGAGCAAAAACAAATAAAACATGTAATGTATTAACACTTACTGGTTTTGTTCCTGCGGTTCTAGATGGAATTTTAATGCCTTCAATGTTGCCTTTAGTGAAGAGAGAAGATGTCACTCCCATGGAGGTCACCAGCAACCTCCAGTCTTCTGGTGTATTTAAGGTGATTTGTTGAACTTCTACCGAGTTAAAGGCCTAAATAAAATGTTAATATGGTGATTTAAGATTAGATTAAGGTTAACTGTTAAAACAAATTACATAAATGTTTAGTGAAAGTCAGTGTAGTTTGTACCTAACACTAGTAAACAGTAAAATAGACAACAAAATCTAGAACCAAAATAAAGTACCTTTTTTTTTCTTTCTTCCTTTGTGTTTTCAGCAGACTGGTGATTTGTGTCCAGCCCAGCAGAACGCAGACAGGACTGCAGGCCATCTTAACAAAAACAGACCTTTCTCCAACAACCTGTCCCAGCCTGCAGGTGACCCTGACAAAGGCCAGGCTTCTGTTTTCACCAACGCAGAGCCATTAAGTACTATCCAGAAGCAGGACATTGCAGCCACCAGCTCCTTCTCTGTGCCGGCCGACTCTCTGCTCCAGCAAGGCTCACAGCAGTTCCTCATGGAGCCCAGAGAGGGCCTCGGCCAGGAGAGGCCTGGCAGCGGCTCTGGAGCTGTGGGGAGGCTTTGTGGAGAACCCGCACCTCAACAACAGCAACTGCAGTTGTACCCTTCGGACGAAGTTGCCCAGCTGGAGGAAGCAGTCAGACAACTTAAAGCCAAAGGGTTCTGTACCTTACCACTTCAAGCAGAAAACTCAATAGCCAAACAGCAGCAACAACACATCCAGCACCAGCAACAGATCCAAAAACAGCAAATTCAGCAGCAGCAACAAATCCAGCAACAGCAGCTTCAGCAGCAGCAACAGCAGGTTTTGGAGAATTTACAGCAGCAGCTGTTTCAGTCACAGATTCAGATGCAGTGTGGCATGTTTCAGGATGCCTCTCAAGGCAAGAACGCAGAACAGCAGGGCACCACACAAGGAGTGGTGCCGAACCAAGGGACCCTTTTCCAGCAGCAGCAACAGCAGCAGCAGCAACAACAACAACAGCAACAAGCAGTTCTCTTTCAGCAGGCGAATGACATGCTCTCCATTCAGACCAACTTCCTCCAGCAGACACCCTCACACCCATCACCGCCCATGTTTCACAATCCCAGTTCTTTGGCTGAAACACAAGATCCACAAGGAGGGTTGTTTCAGAAAGCTTCCCAGGAGCAGGTCCAGGCTGCTCTCTTCCAAAGCACCATGACAGTGCTTCAGTCTCCGGACCAACAGCCTTCAAACACCGGACTTTTCCTCTCTCAGACATCTCTGCCCTCTCAACTTGCCACCAGCAGTGCTCAACAACAGCAACAACAGCAGCAGCAGCAGCAGCAGCAGCTGGCCTTTCTCAGTGCTCTACAGCCTCCTGCACCTGAAGCACAATCAGTATATCAGGCTCAGACCCAGCTTTCCCCCATCCAGCAGAGAAGCCCCATGGAGCAACAGCAGCCCTCCCAGCCTCAGCCCCACACACAGCCGGCCCAGCAGACCACCCTCTTTCAGAACATCTCCCCACATCCATCTGCAAACACACTCTCTCCAGGCCAGCAGCAGCAACAGCAGGCAGGCATCCTGTTCTGCAACAACCCTCTGTCTGCTCCCGATCAGGCCTCCAGCCTCCTGTTCAGCAACCAGGCTCAGATGCCCCCGCTGACCAGCAGCAGCCTGGGTTCCCAAGAGCCCCAAAACCCATCTCTGCTCTTTTCTCAAGCCAGCATGGTGACAGTAAACCGGCAGGATCGTGCTGAGCCCATGGCCTTGGGGAATCCCACAGATCCTCGTCAACAAGTCATGTTTCAGGAGCAACAGCCGATGCAGCTGGGCAGCAGCTCAAACAACCAGCAGGAGCAGCCTGTGGGCCTCTTTATGCCTCAGTCCAACATGGCCTCTCTGCAGGGGGGACTGGCTGCTCAGGAGCTCGCACAGTCAGCCATGTTTGCCTCACAGAACGGAGTGGCAAACCTCCAGACAACCACCTCCTCCCCTGTTCAGCAGCCAGGGACTCTGTTTCAGAGCGCTGTCGGCGGCAGCATCAATCAGCCCAGCCAGCCTCAACAGCCTGGCCTCTTTATTTTTGGGCTTCAGAACGGTAAGGGCTTACCACAAAAGTTCACACCCTTAAATCTAATAAATAGCATGACTGCCAACAAGTTTAGATGGTGTAAATGATATGAACAATCTACAAAATTGACTGATAGCTGATGACAGCTGCTGTTAACTCCCTCAGCAAATTGTTTTTTCATAACAAGTCACTTGCGTCACAAAAAGAATAGAAGAGTTACCAAACAGAAAGAGGAAATAGAGAGCTGGGAAATCTTAGTGCAACTTAAAAAGATAATAAATTATTCATGTATTTACACACAAAAACAATGTTTTTGTGGTATTTGTGGGTGAATGAAATTGCTTGTTGCCATGGAGGATACATTTCAACTTATTTCATTTAGTAAACTGAATGTTTTACATATCAAGTAGTTTAAAGTTCTTTGTTAATTGTTTGTTATTGTTTGTTACTCTGTGTCTCGATAAATTTCTTCATTTTTTCTGACACTTTCAAAAGCTTTTTACATCTGATGATTACCTGATGACAAAGTAACCTTTATGAACAAAATGAGTTCCAAAATATGATGAAAGTAAAAAATAAAGGTTATATTTAAAGTTCAGTTAAAAAAAGTCATTGTTTTTTTGAACAAGAAATTCTTTGTGTTTAATAACATTGTGAATAAGTTCAGCCACAGTCTTTATGTTCACCTCTTCTTTGGTTCTGCTCATTGTCCTGCAGTCTAACATGTACATAAAGAAACATTACAAACTCATACATGAAGCTGAGGAAACATCATCGTTGACCACCTGTTTTTTTTTTTTGTCGCTCTTTGCCTTCAGAATGCAGCCCGCTGATGAACAGTCCTGGAAACACACTGTCGGATCAGATCATAGCCATCAGCCAGTCTGGTCAGAACCAAAGAGAGAGTGAGGCACACATCCAGTCTCTGCTCAGCCAGTCCCTGTCTCAGTCTGCGTCTGTGCAGAACAGCATGACTGCCTCTCAGAACATGGAGAAGATTGATGACCTGCTGGTCAGCTTGCAGGAGCCAGGCAGCAACTTAACTCGCTCATTCTAACTTTCATACAGGATTGTGGAGTTGTCTTTTATTTTTTACTGATAATATCTGGAATTATTGTAAAAATGTTGACAGAATTTGTTAGGAACGTGGTGTGAAGGTAAACACTGTGAAGTGCTGCTGGCCTTGTTGAGCCATCTCTTTCCAAAAAAATGGTCCTAAGATAGTGAATCAGGAATTTTGTGAGGGATTTCTTGACCAGTGAGCAGACCAAGAGAAATTAACCGACTACAGAAAAAATTAGACAAATTATCAAACTGTATTATGGAATATGCAGCATTTGGCTCCTTTCTTCAACCTCTACAGGTACAGTAGCTTGGAGGCCTTGTTTTTCATTGAACTCGTGAAGTTTTTTGTGTATCTGACATCTGTGGATAGATTGTCAGTGACGTTATCGGCAGCATCCTCCAGTTCTTGTGGTGTTTTCTGAAATGTTCTCCAAAGTGTTCAGTGGTTTCCATGAATAGTGTTCCCTTTAATATATATATATATTTTTGCTGGATTGAAGGGTTAAGTGTGTGATACAGAAGGAGGGTTTGGAACGACTGTGGTACGTATGGATGAATACATCAAAGATGTCGATGGGAGTCACTGTTGATGTGGTTGGAAAATGATGGTAACGTTATGCAACAGTGCAGAAAGATTATTGAAGAAGGTTAGAGAAGTCGAGAGGAAGCAGAGAAAAGAAAAGAAAAGTCAGTGAACTGCAGAAATGAATACTGATGTTTAAACACAAATAAGTGTCTGTCGCATATGTGGGTGCTTGTCAATGGATTGCTGTAGATAGTATGAATGCATTCACTCTAACTGTTTCTGGTAGCCTGCAAAGTGACTGACTTTTGCTTACAAGACAGAAACTGTGCTCAGTGGGTGTATTATTAAAGAATTATATGTGAATGTTCTCATTCATTGAGGTCATAGTTATTCTAGGCAAATAAATCGAAGTCAACTGGACTCAGTAATATGTCTGTGAATGTGTCTATGTTTCACAGACATTTTACTGAGTCCAGTTGCCTTCGATTTATTTGCCTAGAATATCATTAAAGAAGCAATAATAATAACTAGACAAAAATGTATGTCGTTCAACCAACAGCTTTGCAGTGTAGATGGTCATGTCCAGCTGTGAAAACATATCTTTTGATATTAGAAATCATCTCCACCACAGTGTACAAATAGCACTTTGTAATTTAGGTTAAGCAAACGTGTTCAGGCTAACATTTAGTCTGCATTCATCAAAACCAAACTGTGTCAGTTTGCTACCTTTTTCAGTACAGATTCGCCTTTAAATCAATTACAACGAGATGTATCTTTTAGGAAAGTGTGGTGGTGAAAATATAACAAATACTAGCTGAGACATCTAGTAGACATGTACATTCAGCACTTCATGATGCTGTTCTGTGTGACCACTTTACTCATCGAGGGTACAGCCCAGTCCCGCGAGAGGTGGTGTGTGTTTCTTTTGTTCTTAGCCCCCTCTTCCTCATTGTTTACAGTGAAGAAGATTCACTTTTTGACACACACACTGATCAGAAATTATGGTTATTGCTGTCCCGTCTTTGCATGGCAACTTTTATGTAGTGGAACAGACTTGCAAAACTATCTTTCTTTCAAGCCAGTATCATAAAATTTATCACGCGGTCTGTTACCTGATACAACCTTGTTCCTGCTGGTTATAAAATTAGATTTATGGTCCGAATTTTGTAATATAACAGTGCATCTCTTACCAGCCATGTTAAAACAATTATTATTCATTCCCAAAACCCGACACATTATTTATTCCTGAAAACCAGTTTACAATTCTGGACAAATGACGTAAAAGTGTGGATCAAGTCAATTTCATTCAAATTATGTAATTTCAGTTGATGTACAGCTCTTATTTAAATACACACATTGACAGTATAGAGAGTAGAATGTAATATAGTATATTATTGTTCTTATTTTTGTCATAAGGGGTAGATCATTATGTGTTTTAGTGTCATTTTGCGTCAGGCACGCATGAACTGAATTAGTATTCCAAAACCAGCTAGAATAGAGCCTTTTTCTTCTTCTTTGTTTTTTTTTTTACCAATTTTATTAATGTTTTGATTCGGTATATGTTAAGGAGAAGCAATAGTTGATTGGCTATAACTGCACATTATACATCTCATCCAGGTTAAGGTATGGGCGTGCAGGAGCAGTGTGCATTTGACATGTTATATTGTAAATGTACAAGTAGACAAGACTTGATGTCTTAACCTGCAGATGGCCAGTGGCCTCAGGACCAAAGTTTGACTCGATTCTTGATTTGCAGAAATCCTGATGACAGGCCAGTTTTATGGCTCGTGAGCTTTTATTCTCTTTTTTTGTGACTTGCAATTAACTTAAAGCAACAATTTTTTGCCGCTATCATGATTAGGCATTATGTCCTGCTGCCACACCTTTCTTTTTGTTTGTTTGTTTGTTTGTTTGTTTGTTGTGTTGTTTTGACAAAAAACACACACATTTATGTATTGTTTAGTTCAACTGTTTAGTGTGTGCGTGAACAAGGGGCTGGTCTCTCTGATGATGACAGAATTAGCTCAGTTTTATTCTTCAGTTGTCGTCTTGTTTTCTATGTACAGTTTGTTAGAAACACATAAACACCGTTACATTTTTTACACTCTGAAAATCAGAAACAGCTGTTGTATTATGATGGAGATTATATAAACTTGACTAATGTGATTTGTGGAACTACAGGCGTGTCGGTTTGGGCAGTTTGAGCGGTTTTTAAAGGGACCCTACTCCTGAAGGAAACCTGACTTTGGAGAAAAGAGCTATCTGTGATTGGCTTTCTTCAGCTTGTGAAATAGAAGAACTAAGATTTCCAGTGTTGAGTATTTATGATTTTGTTCGTTTTTTTGTTCGTTTTACAAAGTTTAGAAAACCTTATCCTTTTTTATTGGTATAGTACTTGTGCCTCTTTTTTGGAGAAACATATCTAATTTATTTGTGTGTTGGTTATTATCTAAATTGTTCCCCATCATCATAGTTATAT
This sequence comes from Acanthurus tractus, assembly GCA_029783725.1. Classification (NCBI taxonomy): domain Eukaryota; kingdom Metazoa; phylum Chordata; class Actinopteri; order Acanthuriformes; family Acanthuridae; genus Acanthurus; species Acanthurus tractus. The sequence goes on from JAQNCA010000001.1 coordinate 13,981,480, forward strand.
TCAGATATTTTCTAATCATGTTGATGGCAGCAAAGTGATTTGGCCCCCACACTTGCTGTTACTTTAACTGGCACCTTGTGATGATGACAAATAAGATCATAAAGTGCTTTGTACACTATGAATGACATGAACATTCCTGTGCACAGTTACTCTTTGTGTGATTTTGGAAGATGTAGTTGTAATAATATACACCTTAATGTGTTTGTTCAGTGCCTTTAATTGGACCTCTGGCCCTGTAGTCCTTTTTGACCAAACAACAAAACAACAGGGCAAAACTGCACCAAACAGTTTTTCCATTAAAATCAGAAATCATTCAAAACAGGACCAACAAATTCCAGTATTTCTTTTTTACTATGAATATAGTACTGAATGTGATTATACAGCATGGATGTAAATGTTTCACTTGGATGCAGAATGTTCTTTCATACGCATACAGGGGAGGTAATTTCTTTTTTGAAGTTACAGTTTCCTCATTTGTGTATTTACAATGTAACTGGAGATCAGAAATGTATTAAAGTGTGACTCATTGTATAGTCACTACAAGTTGTATGAAAAAGAGAGTGATTGTTGCTAAAAGTTCTCATATTTCCTTCAGATGCTACAGACTCTTGGTTGTCTCTGTTTCTTGCAATAGAACAAGATGTGGTTTTCTTGTAACATTACAGTTAGTTTCTACAATAAATTTGATATTAACAAATTTAGCCTGTCACAGGTGTTCAAACGGTAAAATTTCTCCTAAAATATCACTTCAGAAACTAGCAGGCATTGTACATGTGCCTTGAAGAGATGCTGTGGTAGCACAAATTTTGATGTCTTACAATTGTTGCCCTTTTTTACCCCTCTGGTTCTGCCAGTGATGATTAGTCCTCTTTAATTAGAATGTTTCAAGCCATAAGACTCTTAAGTGTACTTTTAAATGCTCGACAACAGTGACCAGACAAATATGGTTGATAAATGTGTTGTGCAATTTCTGTCATGCATCTAACTTGTTTGTACTGAAGTATCCATTGCATTTATGTTATGAAACGTAGATGCAGGCAAATTTTCTCTGAAACTGCTATGCAGCTAATATACTGTAAATGTAGATCTGTTAGTTTTTGGATATATATTTTTCTAAATAGCCTTTCCAAAGTAGAAAACCAAAGTAGATATTCTTTCTATTATTTATGTTGCCTGTTTAAATATTTCCTGATGCTTTGTGTGCCAGCTGAAACTGATTTTTACTTCTTTTAGTCAGTAAAAATGTAAATTTATCTTCTCAACAACCATCTCAGATATAGATTTCTTGCAGGGTTTATATGGAAGTTTGCATTGTATCCAGGCTTTCTGTGTACTGTTGCAGTGGTTCCTAATCTTTCCAATTTCTCTCAGGGCCTCTGACTAACCAGGATGTCATGTCGCTCTCACAAATCTCCTTATTCAGACCATCAGATGTCTATAATCACTGGATTTGTTCGGTCCTATGATTTAGGAACACTGTGAATTACAAATTTTGCAACAATGATATCAAAAATGTCTGATATCATTTACTAAAAACAGTTTCCTTACTCCCCACTTCTGTAACATCTGTAGAGTCTCTTCAGTCATAACAGAAGTGAACCACTCTCTTAGTAAACAGATGATTTTTGGGACCTGGGTGTAGCAAGGAGGAAGTTAAGCCTTTTTGTTTCTAACCATGTGAACAACTGTCAAATAATCACCTATGGGGGAAAAATGTTCTTTATATTTGGCTTTTGTTGGGATGTTTTTATTCTTTGGCAATTAAATTTCTGTAAACTTGCTGCTATCTGTATTAAACATATATACTTTAAATTATCAGCTTTTGAGACTTTATTTCACATGTTTTGATGAAAGCTACTGCACAAGTATACATGGCTGAGGGGTGAGGATTCACATTGACTTGGAAATATATCTTAGACTTTTAAAAAAAATGTATATTGCATCTTATTATCAGCAAACCAAAGACTTGTTATAAGAAAATGTACACTATTCATTATATCTATTTGTTTTTTTAATGGGAACTATTAAAGCAAACTTACCGTTATGTAATCATAAAGAGCAGTGAAACAAAAAAAACATGTCTTAATAAAGATTTCAGGGCAAAGATGTTTATGAGTCCTATGAGATTTGTTGGTGTTGAGAAGTGTTTTCATCTCCCACAGAATGTGATATTCTTTGCGGTAAGGTTTGGTTGGTTAAGCATTACATTCAGACATCACAATGAATATTCAATCTTAATTAAATTTAAATAAAAATAAAAAGCTTTTACTAATACACAGGATGGATGCTAGTTTTTGTGCCACATTAGGAAACCACCTACACCAAGCTCAGGCTCTATTAAAAGAATTACCCTTCCAGTTAGAAAACAATTGATAAAATAAACACTAAATGACAGGTGTCTTAATTCTACTGCCATTACGTACTACATGCTGCAGTATGTGTTCTGTATCACAAAGTACAAGTGTTTAAAATAAGTTTTTGATACTTAAACAATTTTTATGCGATTTTGAAAATCAGTCTCAAGTTTAATCTAGACTTCACGTTATGAAACTACTTTCTTGAAGCCAAATTATTTTGTTTTTTCTGTGAATTTTAAATATATATGTTATATAGACTCATATGGAAGTATTTTATTTTTTCAGACAGACCCGAACTCCTGAACTCTCACCCAACATTGCCTGGGTCACATGTCGCTGATTCATGATGCTACTTTAATGTTTTAAGGTAATCAAAATGTCGAGGGCTACGTCAGTGAAGTGTTCACCTCTTTTTTGAAGTGTACCTATTTCCAGGAATTACTTTGTTCTGCCATTCAGTGCAATCTACATTTGATCTTGATAGACTTCATGTTGTAAAACTACTTTCATGAGGGCAATTTTTTTCCTGTAAATTTTAAGTATACATGTTATATAGACTCATATGAAAGTATTTTATTTTTTAATATTGTAGAGAACTTATAATATGTATTTTGGATTTATTCTTCGGCAGTTAAATTTCTGTAAACTTGCTGCTATCTGTATTAAACATATATACTTTAAATTTTCAGCCTTTGAGACTTTATTTCATATGTTTTCATGAAAGCTACTGCACAAGTATACATGGCTGAGGGATGAGGATTTAAGGTGTTTAACACAAAGAAATACATTGGGTCTTTGTTTTATTGAATTATTGATTGCTCATCTGATTAAGTTTATACTGTATCCAAAACTAATGGCCTTGTTCATTTGAATTTTACAGAAATAACTCATGGTCCTTGGTCTTTAAAATTCTTCTATAGTGCCCCCATCAGGACATACTGTTCCCACACGATATCTGGTAAAAGGCGGTTTACTTTAATTGCAGTAGTGAACATTGTAGCATCTCGGATTTAAAACAGACCTGAACACCTGAACCCTCACCCAGCATTGCCTGAGTCGCATGTCGCTGATTCATGATGCTACTTCAATGTTTTAAGGTAATCAAAATGTCGAGGGCTACGTCAGTGAAGTGTTCTCCACCTCTTTTTTGAAGTGTACCTATTTCCAGGAATTACTTTGTTCTGCCGTTCAGTGCAATCTACACTTGATCTTGATAGACTTCATGTTGTAAAACTACTTTCATGAGGGCAATTTTTTTTCCTGTAAATTTTAAGTATACATGTTATATAGACTCATATGAAAGTATTTTATTTTTTAATATTGTAGAGAACTTATAATATGTATTTTGGATTTATTCTTCGGCAGTTAAATTTCTGTAAACTTGCTGCTATCTGTATTAAACATATATACTTTAAATTTTCAGCCTTTGAGACTTTATTTCATATGTTTTCATGAAAGCTACTGCACAAGTATACATGGCTGAGGGATGAGGATTTAAGGTGTTTAACACAAAGAAATACATTGGGTCTTTGTTTTATTGAATTATTGATTGCTCATCTGATTAAGTTTATACTGTATCCAAAACTAATGGCCTTGTTCATTTGAATTTTACAGAAATAACTCATGGTCCTTGGTCTTTAAAATTCTTCTATAGTGCCCCCATCAGGACATACTGTTCCCACACGATATCTGGTAAAAGGCGGTTTACTTTAATTGCAGTAGTGAACATTGTAGCATCTCGGATTTAAAACAGACCTGAACACCTGAACCCTCACCCAGCATTGCCTGAGTCGCATGTCGCTGATTCATGATGCTACTTCAATGTTTTTAAGGTAATCAAAAATGTTGAGGGCTACGTCAGTGAAGTATTCTCCGCCTCTTTTTAAAAGTGTACTTATTTCCAGGAATCGCTAAACGCACCACGTAGTCCTGACGTTCAGTGCGTGCGCGTTCAGTGGCCTTTCCGCGAGCAGTGTCTGCAACATGGCTGACGTGACAGAGGTAGAAGACGAGAAACTCAGCAAAAAGTAAGCTTATTCCTTTCCTCCATTGCTCTTTAACCATGATGAACCTCTCACAAAGCTTAATCTTTCTCGGAGTAATAAATGGTTTCTGTAGTTACGACCGTTTCACTTTCGTTTTGCAGTATTAATGAAATGTTGCATCAGGTCAAGGAATAAAAGCGAAGTGAGGGATCCATATGGAGACCTCATGCCTACACATCCCAGGAGCAATTTCGTCTTTCTCTCTGGTAGTTGTAGTTCCGAAGGTGATCCGACGCCAACGTGGGCAATACAGTGTACTTGAAAGTAAAACTACAAGATCCACAATAACGTTTAGATAAATGTCCTCCTCACGTTGATCGTGTAGTCGTTTGTAATGTGTTCAATTCTAGTGGAAAAGAAACGTGTTATGCTGCTCAGTTGTGACATTTAACTGAAGCGGAGCTTTTTGTTGTCATTTTAGAAACATAAATACGTCTCCATTTTAACCGTGATGTCCTCGGTTATCTCCTTTCATTTCTTGCTATCTGTAAATTTGTGTTATCTCTGACATTTTGCAAACCAAAAAGTAAAAGTAGAACTACATTGCTCTAATGTCAAATTCTCTATCATTTAGCTTTATTTATGATTATTTATTAATTATTTTTACGAATTGACTCACCCATTGGCCGGATATGCTTATGCGTTTTTGGCTTTCGGTTTCAAATCAGTTGAGTTGTTGCAAACCCATTAGTGATCAGTTTTGCATAGAGAGCCATAGGCAGCCTTTGCTGTATTTGCTGTACACTCTCCTTGTATATATGTCTGTTTTCTCAGGTGTGTTCGCTGACAGTGGTAGCTCAACATGCTGTGTCTGGTCAGAGCAGCCAGGCAGCAGCTGTGCCAAGCCTTTTGGGTCAGGGGGCAGTGGTTAAAATGTGCCCCCCCCTGTACAACTGCAGTCCCAGCTCAAATTTGCGGAAACCGTTGGCGAGGTGACAAAAGGTTGGTGGCTTTTCCATTCCAGTGAAAAAACACCCAACCTTTTGTCATCTGAGCGAACGTGTTCCTCTTCCCCTTTCTGCATGAATGTTTGTTGTCCATCCCTGTTATTAGTAAATTGTGCCATAATCTCGCTTTACTTTTCAATTCACGTACCATAATGGGGATAGATGTACAGTGTGGTTATGTGGGAAATCATAGGTTTCCTTGAAGTCGTTAAACTTCATCAAACAGTTACAGGACTCATTAAATTCATTCAAACTTTAATAGCTTATTTATGACTCATCCTTAAAACCCCCAATCTTTTTATCAGTGAGCTGAAGAGAAGAATGAAAGCTGAAAAGAAGGCAGCTGAGAAAGAGGCCAAGGTCAAAGAGCAAAAGCAGGAGTCCAATGATAAGGGTGAAGAAAATGCCTTTGCAGATGAGGAGACGCTTGATCCAAATGTAAGATTTTTTTAATGATAATTAGATTTCACTTCATTTGTTAGTCATTCTGTCCTTGACTCTTTATTTTGGTCTTTTTTTCATATAAAAACATGAATCTGTTTCCTTTCAACACAGCAATACTTCAAGATCCGCACCCAGGCCATCCAAGAACTGAAGGGCACAGCGGAGGACCCTTACCCTCACAAGTATCATGTCAGCTTGTCACTCACAGAGTTTGTTGAGAAATACAATCATCTACAGCCCGGAGACCAGCTCACTGATGTTGTTCTTAGCGTATCAGGTACCAGGAATATTTTCTATGTTATATGTGTGGTTTATTCCAGCTGTAGATTCCCTGTTAACTGTGAATGTTTGCTTGACTGCTTGACAGGTCGTGTCCATGCCAAGAGAGCTTCTGGTGCCAAGCTGCTTTTCTACGACCTGCGAGGTGAAGGCGTCAAGTTGCAAGTTATGGCAAACCTGAGGTACAAAATGACAGGCATGCTCCAAAAACAGTTTGCATTAGTTGCCTGTACTGTGACATGTTATGTTTTTTAGGTGTGACATCAATATGCTGACAGTTCTCTCAGTATTCTCAACATAACTGACTAGGACCGTGAAGACATGTTTGTTGGCCACAAACCCTTATTTCCAAGATGAATGTGGCGATTGATGTAACTTTTATTGCATCATAAAATATTTTGTATTGTGAAGTACAATGTGGTATGAATTTGTATCTTCAACAAATATTATTTTTTTTATTGTCCTTTCTTTTCAGGAACTACAAGTCCGAAGAGGAATTTGTGGCCATTAACAACAAACTGCGCCGCGGTGACATCATTGGTGTCCGTGGTAACCCAGGGAAGACCAAAAAAGGAGAGTTGAGTATCATTCCCCTCGAGATGACCCTCCTGTCACCATGTCTGCACATGTTGCCCCACCTTCACTTTGGCCTCAAAGACAAGGTAATTTTACCATGACTAGACAGGGTTAGTGAGATACGCTCAGTAAATAAGCACTGCATTTACAACATGAGGTTTCATAATGAAAGTAAAACCAGAAAGTAAAAACAATAGTTCTTTTATCTCACTGTTAGCTTTTTATTTAGGGCAGTGACTGGGCAATAAACTTTAGGGCCATTATATTCTGTCCTCGGGTGTGACCCCAAAGTGGTCAGAGTGCAATGCACGCCTTAATGGCCTCATTGGTTTATCTAACAGTATAATGTTTGTAGCCTTTAAATTTTAAAAAGGGATTTTTAAAATGTTTAGCAACAATTGGTCTTGTTTGAAACGCTTGTAACTTGCAACATCACTGGTCGTAGTATAAAGGAAAGTCTACATGGGTATTTGTTGTAGCATTTGTTCAAACACTGTGTGATATTTCTCTCAAAGGAAACAAGATACCGCCAGCGCTATTTGGATCTGATTCTCAACGACAATGTGAGGCAGAAGTTTTTCACTCGCTCCAAAATCATCACATACCTGCGCAACTTCCTGGACCAGCTGGGATTTTTGGAGGTAGAACTTGCTGTCTGTAATTTGTTTATGCAAATTTATATTTAGGTTTTTATAAAACAGAGATACTTTTGAAGGATTCCCTTTTCAGTAGTTTGTACAATTGTTTCCAATTTGAAACACTTAAAATTTGTTGATGTAAACCTGCTTAACTGATTTGTGCATATTGATATTTTAGATTGAGACACCAATGATGAACATTATTCCTGGTGGAGCAGTGGCCCGTCCATTTGTTACTTACCACAATGAGTTGGATATGAACCTGTACATGAGGATCGCACCTGAACTTTACCACAAGGTAAAACACATTCAAGAGTCATCATTCTCCAGTCCATTATCAGTCACTTTCAGTATTAATTTGATGTCTTGCTTGTAAATATTTTTGGAAATGGAAAAATATTTTATTGATTTTGCATTCCTCAAACTTCAGAATGTTTATGTTCTACATCATTTTTTCTCTACAGATGCTTGTGGTTGGTGGAATGGACAGAGTTTATGAGATCGGTCGCCAGTTCAGGAATGAAGGCATCGATCTAACTCATAATCCAGAGTTCACAACCTGTGAATTCTATATGGCATATGCAGATTACCATGACTTGATGGAGATCACAGAGAAACTACTCTCAGGTCAGTAAAAACTTCTTATCAGCCATATTGTTTCCGCTAGGTTAAAGATCATTGATCTACCGCTGCAGTTTACACCAATAAAAATGTATCTCAGGTGTAACGCCTCATCCAAATGTAGTTTTTACATTTAAAGGGAGGCATCTCCCTTGTCTGCCTGTGCTCCAACACCAGCAGGCTATAAGAGGTAGCAGGTTTTTCTTCACTGTAATCTGCTTGTGGGATACATAGTGTGATGAGGTTTATACCTGATGCAGGAGATTTGCTAGCCTCTTCACTGGTGATTCCTCCATCTTGTGCGTTTCCTGATTAAAACATTGTAAACATTGTAAAGCTGAGGGCTGCTAGCTAATCACTGTGATGTGGCGCAGAAGGGAATTTTTCATACTACCAGCCATAAACAACTGATCAGCTAAAGATTTTTGTATTCTTGTTCAGAAGATCTCCTTTAATAAGGTAATCAGGTATCAATTTTAAATCCAAAGGTCAAAGGAAAAGGACAGCCCTGTGAACTTCTTTGACATGCACTGAAAGATTTCTGTTGAAACTATAATGTATGTGTGATACTTTTTTTATGAACTCACAGGCAATCAGTAAGAAACCTCCCTGTCAGGTGGCATTAATCTCTCTGCCATTAGGCTTGTTCTCACTTTGTAAAAAAAAAATAGGCAGTCTTTGGTCCTGAGCTCAACCTTGTTTAAACTGAAACTGTTGTCCATTGGTTGGGAAGTCCATAATCTGAGGGCCAGTTGAGGAACCCACAGTCAAAATGTAGCTTTTACTTTAGTTTTTACAGCATGTTGCAGTCACAATTTTAGATGCAACAAGAGTTTGCTAACACCGGTGAAAGAGGAAACCACACACTTACTCCTATAAAAAATTTAAAATAATATCATATATAAATTGTAAGTATAAGTTTGCCAGATCTCTATTTCTTCCTCTAATTTTTGAAACTTCTCAGACACTATAGATGAATAGGAAAAGCTTACACTGAATAAATAGAAAAAAACTGCTCTCTAAAACTCAGTGGTTCCTCTCACTTGCTTCAGGAATGGTGAAACACATCACTGGAGGATACAAGTTGACTTATCACCCTGATGGTCCGGAGGGACAGGCCTATGAGGTTGACTTCACTCCACCATTCAAAAGAGTGAGCATGACACACGACCTGGAGAAGATAATGGGGGTCAAATTCCCTCCAACTGACAGCTACGACAGTGATGGTAAGAATGTGTAGAAAATTTTTTATGTCTTATATTTATTTATTTTAGATATTTTTTAAATCTTTTTTTATCTCAGTTGACTAAATTTCATTTTAATACTTCCATCTCTTTTTATTGTCCCATTCACCCTTTTGTGGTTTGTTTTTAAATATAATCAGTAAGTAATGGTATTTTTTTTCCCCTTGTTGTTTTCTTTAGAGACTCGTAAATTCTTTGACGACCTGTGTGCACAGAAAGGAGTTGAGTGTCCTCCACCTAGAACCACTGCCCGTCTCCTTGACAAGGTGCTCTATTGATTAACATCATTATCTATTGTACAGTTTATTGCTTTTTTCTCTTTTTTTCTAACTTTGAGATCTTTACCGATGACTTTTTTACTCTGCAGTTGGTTGGAGATTTCCTTGAGGTCACCTGCATCAACCCAACGTTCATCTGTGATCACCCTCAAATCATGAGTCCCTTGGCGAAATGGTGAGAAACACCTTGTTTCAGCCTTGTTTGTTGTTTGAGAATATAAGGCTCAGAGTTCGTACTGACCCTTCTTTGTTCGTCCCTCAGGCACAGATCGCAGAAAGGCCTAACAGAGCGTTTTGAGCTCTTTGTGATGAAGAAGGAAATCTGCAATGCTTACACTGAGTTGAATGATCCAATTAGGCAGAGGGAGCTTTTCGAGCAGCAAGCCAAGGTGTGCTTCAAAGTCTAAACTTTTGTTTTTTACACGCCTTCTGTTCTTGTACATTGTCTCATTATCTCAATGTTCAGTTGCAGTGCAAGTGTATATATTACAGCATGTAATAAATTCCTTTTTTTTTTTTCATTTAAATTTTTTCAGGCCAAAGCAGAGGGTGATGATGAAGCCATGTTCATCGATGAGACCTTCTGCACAGCACTGGAGTATGGACTGCCACCAACTGCAGGCTGGGGGATGGGCATCGATCGTCTCACCATGTTTCTCACTGACTCCAACAACATCAAGGTAAAATTGTAGTTTGAATCAGGATGCAGTAATTAACAATAATTGCTGCGATGCGTCCCTATACCTTAATCACAAAGTTGGTTGTTGGTCATTGCCTTCCAAAACAGCCAATAAAACTGGCTAGTTGCTGTTCATGTACTTGTGTGACCAAATTTCACCTTCCCTCAGCACACTGTCCTCTCAGTTAAGGAAAATATGTTCTGTGCAACAGCAGAAATGCAACCACCTTTACAGATTTTGCAGTACCGGTTTGGGGGTGCTGTTTCCCAATATTGGCTGGATTCTCATGTGATCTTGTAATTCCTGCATGATCTAGTGAATCAAGATGCCTTCCAAGGATAATATGATTTGGACAGCAAGACTGCCTACTAACTGATGACAACAGTAGGGGGTGGTAATGAGCCATAATGTGGTTGCTAACTACCCCAGAACAGGAGCATGGCAATAAAACATGGAAGAGTGGGACACTCTAAATACAGGACAAATCCTCCCAACTCAAGATAAAAAATAAAAAAATAAAAGAACTAGTCATTAAAAGAGGGTATGACATGGTTTAGATGTAGAAAATCTGACATGGTTTGGCTATGTTAGACTTTTTGTTTATAGAAATTACACAGCGGCTACTATGTTGTGCTATGTGCTGTTCTGTTTCTATCACAGTATGCCACACACTGGGATAGAAGATTTTAGGCATGTTGCCATTCCCACTCTCAAGACCTTTAGACTGTGTTTAGACTGACATATAACAGAGGAAATCATGATCAAAGAGATGCAAAGAACAGTGGGTTAAAGGTAACGCTGTCAGGAATGTGAACTTCCTTGTGAAATTTGCACACAAATTACCAATCGGACAGATGCGGGTTTTTTTAATGTTGACACTGTAATAAAAAAAAAAAAGAAAACCCCTCAGCTGACAGTCTTGTGTTCCTTTTACAGGAGGTGTTGCTGTTCCCTGCCATGAAGCCTGATGACAATAAGACACCAGGACCAACAGAGGGCACCTCTGTCTAATGCCATGATCTCCAGCCTCTCCTGCTGTCAGATCTGTGCAGGAGCCTTTACCTCACTGTGTGCATCAGTGGAGCCTGCAGGTTTTGTGTGATATCAATGTTAATCTCTGTTTGATCCTTGCTGTCATTAAGGGAAGTCATCTTATTATTCTTGTCTCGGTTACACATTTGAATGATAAAGTGGTAAACAACAACTATTTTGTTTTTGCATTTTGCTTTTTTATTTCTTACACTTTTTTCGATCACATTTGCTGTGTCATTGTTTGACTGTCGGGAGACATTTTAAGTCTTGTTGTCATCCAGAGCGTAAATGAATGATGGTATTTGATAAGGAAGTCATGTGTGATCTACTGTTGTATGCAGACCTGGAGGAAATGCAAAATGTACAAGAGATTCTTTAAGAGTTGCTTGAGTCTGGATACAAAATACACAAAGATGATACACAATAAAATAACAAAGTTCAAGCACCTCTAATTTAAGAGATCTCAGTATATTTATCTGTTTTATCAAGTTTGCTTTTATTCTTTTCTGAAATTTTCCAAATGGACACCACAAATTCCTCTGCAAAGAAGTTTAAACATGGGTATATCTGAATAAATTGCATATGAATCTACATAATTTTATTGTCTTGTGATGTTTGTGGTCTGTTTAGAGAGCATAATACTACAAATTTCAAGAACCTTACAAGAGTCTCATGAAAAGAAAATGCTAAGCAACCTCTGACATCATGATAGAGGATATCACTTTCCCATTAAAAGTTATTTCAAGATATTTGGTACTTCAGTAGCTGTAGGAAAGTTAGATTTTTACCTTCAAATTCAAGTTTCCACTGCAGACAAATATCCCCATTGAGCATGCAGCAATGTAGTTAGGCTTTTTTTTAGTATTCTGGGTTAATTTTAAAACTTAAACATTTACAGTATGTGATAAAAAACAAAATTTGAGAGTAAACAACAAATCGATAACTACATGCGCCAGCAAATCTTTCATGATCTTGCATGATTCTTTCCACTGCTGGCTGTCAGGAAGTGACTGAGCACGAGGCTTTCCCATGCAATAAAATTTATTGATTGCATCGGACGAATAAATAACAACATGGTTATCGTCTGAAAAGCCCCGCACACAACAAACAGCACTGTCCATTATTCTAAAACATTAGCTCCCGACAGTAACATGTCTCAGCAGATAGTTTGGATGAGTTCATATCTTTCTACTGGTACATAAAGCTGAAACAGAGAGGACAAAAATGCGAATGGAGAACCTTCGTGGCATTTGGTCCCGTGCTCCGTAATATGTTTCTCGAGATTGCAATATCTTTTGTTAATATTCATGAAATTTCAGGAATAAAGTATTTTACAACTGTATTGCCTACAACTTAACATTAGCAATTTCTTTTATACCGACTAGACTACCTTTCAGGTTAAAAGTACGGCCACTATTCACGACACACATTTTGATTTTACATACAAAAGACTAAAATTATCCCATAAATTGAAGGATTGTTGTAGATTGAGTGACTAAAAATGTGAATAATAAGGACATTTTTAATGTTTCCCTTCTGTTAATGCATCAGATTTTATCTTTAAATGACAAAAAAAAAACTAGCCTATATAATAAAAAAACAGTGTGACATAAAACAGCATATTACCTTTTAGACCTTACAAGTTTTTTTGGAAACATTTGTGTAATTTTACTCGTGAAAGGAAAGTTTAAAAATGGCCGCTTCTTTTGTTGACTTTCATTTTGAAAGGAAAATTTGTGATTTATTTTAAAAATCATTTTTAGAGGCCACACACTGGCGCTCAACCACCTCCATCTCTCCTCTCACGCGACCCCCACCCCCCATACCCAGCGCGAGCCCGCATGCTGTGGGATGGTGCGCGCTCCCGCAGACACAAGTGTAATGTGCACTGGATTAAAGACCAGTAGACACTCGGAGTGAAGATGGCGATGAGAGTGGCGTTGCGGTGCCTCCCTGCAAACTTTTCCCCCAGACTGCCTCAGCTTTCGACAGCGGCGCGACTCTCAGCGACTCGGCCGCTGTGGAGGAGCGGCTCTCCGCGGACACTGAGTACGACCTCGGTACTGTCCACAGGTAATAAAACACGCGTAAACACCGCTGCGATGATACACACTGCATGAGGGCTGCTCACACATTCCTGTGTGTGTGCAATGGGGGAAAGAAACTCACGCAGTTTGTGTTACTTTCCCACAGCGGAGGAGAGGAATGCGACGCTAAAGACAGTTCAAAGTTTGTTAGAAAGTTGGGTGTCCAAGCTCAAAAACTTCAGGGACTATGCAGACATTTGTTACGCTGGTGAAATATTCAACTTTATTGGGCCCATTCGGTGCCATTGGAATACAGCCAACGCACGAGCTCCTGTTGTGTTAATTAATGACCGTAAACATCAAATTACTGGTGTCTCGTGCAGCAAGTAGTGGCTTATTAACGCCATTAGGCCGAAATCCTGATCTGAATACATGCCACAGATGGGATAGGTGATGGAATTAGTTTGTACAAGTGCTCTAAAATTTCGGCTGTTTAATTTTTTTCTCCTTGTAGCTTTCATTCATGTTAAATGTGACTGCTTTTACCAGGCTTTCATCTATTTTAATAGTTATGGGGGAAAAAACTTCACAGCAGGAATATTCAGCGCTTAGGGCTGATTGTGCTCTCTTCAGCCATGCATTAGCATCTCCCACAGTTTACAATCTGGTTCAAACCTGTATTTTTCTGCATGGTCTGATGCCAGCAACGGAAAATTGTCAAGGCGTTGTGCTTCGTCCCTCGGGGTATTGGAAGTATGACAGCATGAGCTCTGAATCAAAAGGCTTAACCTTTTTTTTGAAATCTCAAATCTGACTTGACTGTATATCATTAAGTAAGTTTTTTTCACCTTTGTCAGAACCCCAAAGTGCATCTGCAGAAAACTCATGATTTTGACATGTGACTTTTTGAGTTTGTCTCATTGCTACCAGTAAACTACAGATTTGTTTTTTCTGAGCACATGGTGTTGCACAAGACACAACTCACTGTTCAGCTTTAGTCCATAGTACAGTAAGGTGTTCTTTGGATGTCCATGTCCTTTGACACAAGTGGACTTCCTTTTTCCAGAGTTTGTTTATTTTATCTTGGTTCATTCTGATTCATCTGTTCCAAACTAACATTCCCTTGTTCTCTCTGCAGCCCTGAAGTTCACAGATAAGCATGAGTGGGTGCGAGTGGAAGGTGGAATTGGCACAGTTGGTATCAGCAATTATGCTCAGGTAGGTTGTAGGGTCTTACTAATCTTTGATTTATGATACACCTGGTTCAGAGGTTTACTGATGGAAATGTTAAAATAGTGATTTGCCAATGTATGCAATGTGCAGGTCAGCACTGCACTTTGTTCTCACTTGCGGCAACTGTGATGTTTTATGACGATTGTTGATTACTGCCAAATTGCAGTGGTGTGCAGAAAATCCCAAGGGCAGGTACTTCCTTTGGAAATGAGAGTTTTTCTTTGACTTGAATGCATGTTATAAACATAGAGGTGTTTTTGAACATGTCACAAAGCCATTGAAATAAAAGTCACATCTGCAATAGTTAAGTTATTCAGATTATCTGTCTCTCACGCTGCTGACAGTGTTTATAGACATCCTCTGTGCAGTGTTTTTTTCCGCTTCTGTTTACATCCATTAACCCTCAGTTGATCACTGCATTCAAAGAGACGTGTTAATTAACTGTGGATGTGATTATTTCTGTGAAAGAGGTGACCTACTCAATTTGAATGTGAACTTTGAGCAAACCTTTGACCATGTGTACCCACATTATCTTCAGAGTTGATGAACAAAACTCATAGAGAAGACTGACAGTAGCCAGCAAACAATCGACAGATTGCAAAGAAAACACTTCAACTGCCTTGTTAAGTAGCTCAAAAGATACAACATGGGTTATAATAAAAATAACACCTATGCAAAGTAAGTCCGTCATTTCTGAAAGCCTTGAGCAATAAGTCAGTAACTGCCAACTTGTAGTTTACACTTTTATTTAAGATTGAATGCTATCTTGATAATTTGTGTGTCCCCAGATAAAATTACTGTTTTAGTTTGTTGTTTAAACAAGTAGGAGTCTTACTTCATGTCTCTGCTTCCACAGTATTGATCAGGCTGACTGTAATTAGTTGTGCTTTATGATTCAGTTACATCCATTACAGTAGATTGTGTCAGTACAGCAACAGTATTAAAGTCGAATCAAGGAATTAATGATTTAGTATGATTTCTCTTCTAATGTGATGGGCCTGTAAATCCAATTGTATATTGTCTTGTGCAATTAAAAAAGAAAAATTATTAATAATATTTAACTGACCCTTCATTTAATCCCAGCAAAAGGAACTTTTACCTTTGTTTGAATGATATTTGCTAAAAACTGTTTTAACAGCTGTTTTAAATATTGTTGTTGCTTTATGAAAAACAAATATATTTTTGTGACCTTTTTTCATATCCTCAGGAAAAGGAAACGTTCTTGACGTTCTTTTTAGACAATAATAAAAATTAAGCCAAATTTTTACCCACTTTAACACTGTACTCTGTGTGAGCTGTAATTAATAAAGTTTATTGTATCATTTTAGGAAGCATTAGGTGATGTGGTATACTGTGGACTCCCTGAAGTTGGCCAGAGACTTGAACAGATGGGTAAAGGCCTGTAATACACTGCATATTTATACATAGTGTTTAAATATATACAAATAATATCCGTCACACTGTCTCTGTGTGTTTTGCAGAGGACTTTGGTGCCTTGGAAAGCGTAAAGGCTGCCAGTGAGCTGTTCTCACCGCTGACAGGAGAGGTGACTGAAATCAACACAGAGTTGGCAGATAATCCTGGACTAGTGAATAAAGCCTGCTATGCAGCGGGTAAGCATCAGGCAATCAGTGTTGTTCTTCTCCTGTTTTCATTTGATGTAGGGGTTTCCAGGAATTTCTCCCAGTGTATTCGTTGCCAGGGCAGATGACAAGTTGCTGAACCAGAATAATGTGATTGCTTTTTCAAGAGAGCATGGCACTCCTGGCTTTTAAAATATAAACTTTTATTTTGCAGGGTGGCTAATCAAGATGACAATTGAAAAGCCTGAAGAACTTGATGGTCTTATGGATCAAACTGCGTATGATAAGTTTATTAAGTCACTTGAAGAATAAATCAATACTCACTGTGCTGTTTTATAATGTAATTGCAATCAAAGACTAGTGGGCAGGGTTGCTAACATCTTATGTGACACTCTTCCTTATCTATGGTATTTATTTTGATACTGGAATTTGCTATCAAAATAATTTTAAATCCTCAGTAACATTTTCGACTTAGAATGTTAGTATTATTTAGCTATTAGTCAACAAAAAGAGCTCATAATCTCAAGATCTGTCAGTATTATTTGGTCTTTTTCTGGTGCATTAGTCCATTTTTAAACCGGCACAGATGTGATGAAACACTGAAGTGATTGTAAGTGCTGTGTCACACTAATTTAATAAAATGTGGTCCTTATGTTTGTTTGACACTCCTGTTATTTTTTAATTGTCTGTTTTTATATTTATGAACTCCCACTCACAGCTTTAAAATTTAATTAAAATTATACTCTTGCATTTTTGGAAACTACAGTTATAATGTAGCGATGTGTTATTGAAAAGATGGCACCATTTCGCATAGCATAACTACAAACCACATCCTGCACAATTTATTATGTGTTTTAGACAGGAGGTATATTCCTGTCATGTTGCTGAACATGTGGTGCTGATAAGGTATGCAGCTTCTTTTTGCTTATTGTTATTCAACACACCTTGACCTTTGCCCACAGGTGAAGATATGCAGAGATTGCAGACGCTTAAGTATTAATGATTAATGAAGCTGTGGTTTCAGAGTCAATTCCCAAACAAAAAAAAGAGTACTCAGTCAGGCTGAGAAATAAGAGTTTTGATTGGCTACAAAAAATTGAATAGTCTAAAACTGAAATTAAAATACTGTCCAGAGGTGGTTTAAGTCCCTTAGGATAAAGAAAACATGGCCTTTGGTACATTCTGTCATTCAACATTTCTGTTAAACATTTTGTTTATAAAAGAGTTACTATAGCTGTATTTTACATCCAAATGTAAGCCAAGGTCAATAAATACTGACACCTTATTACACTTGACCCTCTCACTTGATGGCCCAGCTCTAAGAAAATAAGACAATAAGCTATTAAAATGCAGTTTTAACATGTTTCACAGTCACAGCTGCTGATATTTAAAAAATAACATTTGCTGTCATTTTTGTGATAGACTTTAGGAGGTTTCAGTTTTTCCCTTATTAGGCTTTAGAGCTGTATTTAAAAAAACAATAATGAGATTTTCTTTTCTTTTATCATACAACGGTTTATAAACACTGCAAAAGGTAACATATGAAAGCTCTCATTTGAAAACATTTTTTAAATGTTGTAATTGTCCTTTATTCTATTTTCAGAGGATATAAACTAACAATAATGCAGACAAGTGCACTGAATGACAAAGATGTTGAATGAGTCAGACATGAGTTACTAATATGGTTGGTTCTTGGTCACTTATCCATGCATTCAGCTTTGCAGCTCATGGCTGGCTCGGGTAATGTCCTGCTCAGTTGTGTCCATTAATCTGCCCACTTGAGCCACCGCTCAGCCTTAAATGCATTTCTCAACGTGTGCATAATTGTTCGATTCATAGTGTCTAAAATAGAAATTATAGCAAAGTGATAGTACATTACAGTCCTGCACAGGTGCCATTACTGAGGCCACTGATGACACTTGTATTAATATTAGATAATTTAATTAATGTCTTTTAAGTTCAGTGCCAGGCTCAAAGGGGAGATAATGGTAACATGATATTAACAGTAATACCCAAAACCTATAAAACTTTTGTTAATTTTCACATTTAACGTTAATTTGGTTCTTTGCCATTTTTGAAAAGCTCACTGAAAATCCAATTGCCAAGTTAGGAAATAGGGAAATATTATGCGTGAGGAACAAGATTTTATGTAATTTATAATAGAAACAGGTGGACAAGTTTTTAACATTCACTTTAATCTAAAGGGTGAGTTTTGAAGTTTGTTTTGATATGGTCACAGAAAATGAGTGAATGTGTTGTGATTATGTTGATTTATAGAGCAAGTTCACTTTCACTGCTGCCCGCAACAAATGGAGCCTTGTATTCAGACAAGTAGACTTACGTTTCTAAGTTTTTGATGCTGCAACTTTATGAATGCATAAAGAGAAAATGGGCCCCTGAGCACAGACAAGTAAATGGTTTGTTTTCCTACATACCAGAAAACGACCACAGCACCATTTGATAGGAATAAATACAGATTCAGGTTGTCCCTGCTGTTGTCTGTAATTTTCATCTCTTAAACAAGAATCATCAGTTACACTCACTTTAAAAACAAATCCTTGCTTAGAGTCCCCTAATCCATGATCAGCTGCAGCCATCATGTTATGATTTGGTTTTATCAAGCTCACATGTCTGCCAGTGTTAAATAAGACACATCACGCACATTTTCAAGACTGGTTTTTATTTTCAACTGATAAATTTCATGTGTTGACACAAAAATACTCAGATTATATTTTTTGTCTTGGTCATACAGTGTAGTTACAGTTACACCTTGCTAAATGAATTGTCTGTGCATACAGGCAAACCTCAAGAATATGTGGTACTAGCTGAGGTCTGTAATTTTCACACTGCAGTTAACTATAGAGCAAAATGATCTAAGACTGACTGCCAACTACTGATAAAAAGTACGTGGTTTACACCTAGTGGCCAGTGCAAAAACTTCATCTCTAATTGTAATTTTAAAAAACATACATTTTTAACTAATAAAAAAACACAATACAATGAAATTATTCTGCTCCACTCTAGCTTTCAGAAAAATGAAAAAACAAAGTAGCGATAAGAGCTCAAACCTGCAAATCTAAAGCTTTAGAGCTCAAACCGCTAAAGCAAAATTGAATTTGCCTGTAAATGAAATTAATAGGCAAATTCAATCCATTTAAAAATATATCACAGTATAGGCTATGCATCAATACATATTAATAATACATATTTTGACATCATGACGCCTTATAGGTTTTATTATTAAGTTTTATATTATATTACTTAAATTGTATTAATAGGTTGCGATGCTTGTCTAATCCACGTGCATGAATCATACGATTGATGAATCTCCACACATTTTGGTAACCTTAGTTTTATTTCAAAATAGAACACTGATCTGTTTCCAAACCTTATTGCATCCCTAGTAACTTCTGTGATCTGAGCTATTTTTAGAGCTATATATAAAAAAGGCTAAATGAAAACTCGTCTTTTTTATCATAAGCGAGTTGGCTCGTCCTGCTCACAACAAAGATCATTAAAGTGAAATAGATGCGTTATTATTTCCGGTTTGCTTCCCTTTTCCTGTTGCGATCTCGCTGTGGTGATTTAACGATTTAGTACGATTCCTTTGAAAGATGTAAGGCCCGTTCTTCAGACATCAAATGGCATCACGTTAATCAAATAATAATCTACATATTCTATTTTACAGTCTAAAATTGAAACAAAAAGAGTAGATTAAACATTTTGTTGCATTTCACGTTTTGATTGCTTGTTCTTTTTTTTAGGATTGTGCTCCTGTATACACTCTTTGATAATATCTTGTCGACCATTGGCTGGTTGACACATATCCCACAATTCACCGCATTACAACTTCCTTTTTCCTTTCGGCCATTTTCCTCCCTCGTAGGTATGATATTTTATTCCCCACATACTGAAAATTTATCTAGTTTAATCCTTGTCATTTAATTTACATCTGGTAATTTCACTTACGGCTAGAGATAGTGTGGGTTGTCACCATTGTAATAAGGTGATTATTGTCATTGTTTTTCCTCTTTTATTGCTAAACAGCTTATATTTTAGTGCCGGTCAAGTGTTGTTTGCATCTGCTAGCATTACCTTCACACATCGACTTTTGGTGCCTCATAATGTAATAACGTCTTTCAGAATAAAATTATCGTTTTGTACGATCGCAGAAATTTTGAAGAATAGCAGTAGTGGCGTGTATGAGTCCATTAAGTCAACTGCTATCTTAATGGCTTGTTTAACCTGCTAGCCTAGCATTTCAGACATGGCTGTGAGAAATGATGGTCTGCCGGCATGACAGTCTGCTCATGTCTAAATGCCACGCTGTGTTGCAGGGAAGTAGGCAGCCATGGCCCCCAGCCGGAATGGAATGATTTTGAACCCTCACTTCCACAAAGACTGGCAGAAAAGAGTGCGCACCTGGTTCAACCAGCCAGCCAGAAAGATCCGCAGGTAAGAACTGCCTTGTGCTTCGGGGAGGGAGAGAGCTAACTAGCGTCACCCTAAGCTAAGCAAAGCTAAGCTAAGCATAGACGTCCTTTGCTCGCATCCCCTATTCGCGATTTTAAAACTTTGTAGACTGGACAGTTTAAAGTAAATTAAAAGCACGCATGCTATTGATGTGTAAATTTGATAAAATATAGATATCAACAAAGCTGTCAGCCATAACCATTGTATAGTAGAACTGTAAGGGACAACATGACGCTAAATGAGATGTCCCTCCATATTGCAAGTTTTGAATACATGAATTTAGCTTTATTTGTAAGGGGAATTGTTCTCAGACACTTTGATCAGAGCATGTCTAGACCTCAATTACAAATAGACCTGAATTTTCAACAGTTTCCAGTCAGGATCTCTGCATTATTTCAGCTGCTGTCAGGTTTTAAGTGTAGTTTCATTGATGGCAAAGCAGAATAGTTCGTTAGTGGTGTGTGCCTGTTTCTAATTGAAAAACAATACAGTGAGGAAAGTGTTATTGCTCCTTTCTTTCTCAATTGTCTGTAATCACGCAACATGGTTTTGGTCAGTCAGGTCCAAGCCAAACATTTAATGGCTGGCACGTGATTATCAGTTTTTCCTATTGCACTTTCTCAAAGAACTCAATGTTGTTAAGACTTGCATAATTTTAGGAATTGAAAGGGATCGGCCATTATTGTAGTAACTAAGTGACCTCTTTCTTCAGGCGAAAGGCTCGCCAGGCTAAGGCCCGTCGCATTGCTCCTCGCCCTGTTGCTGGACCGCTGAGGCCACAGGTTAGGTGTCCCACTATTAGGTACCACACCAAGGTGCGTGCCGGACGTGGCTTCACATTGGAGGAACTGAAGGTAAATTCTTTTTTTAGTTGTCTTATATGTGTTGAATGCAAGAATAATTAATAAGTAACACTTTGTGTCAAAAGAAATGGGAAGAATTACTTAAGTAAGGTATCAGAACTAAATTCTTGGATATGAAGGGAAAATAAAGCAGCAAAAAAACTGAGTAACGATGGCTGCTGATTAAGTGGAAACCTAATTGTATGCTGGCGTGAGTTCTATTGATGTCTGCTTAGCAACAGAACAGACTGAACCATTTCTAAGATGAAACATGCTTTTAGCCAGCCCAAAAAACACAATAGAGAAACATGAAGTGCTGCTCAAAGACTTGATGTTCTTGGCAAAGTGTACCTTGCCGCTTCTTCCATGCACTTATCTGCTGTGGGAGGAAAGCTAAATGATAGGTGATGTGCATCACCTCAAAACATGTGGACTGGGTGGTGGTTTTCCTTCTAAAAAGTAGGCTTGAACTGGATGATGGTATTTTCTGTTTCTTTTCGGTTAAACCTCATCTTAATAAGATTATTAATTTCAGCCACCAGATGGTCCTCCACACTAGCAAACAGTAGCCATATTGACTGGGAGCTGACATTGTATCAGTTACATTAATCAACCAGTTAGTAATGATACTGAATAAAACTTGTGCAAGTCAGGCTATGCTTGTTTTTTTTAAGTGAATGTATGTTAAGTGCACTCATTGTTGACCATGTAAACATTGAGTTGTATATTGTCATTATCTGACAGAACTTATGGGATATATAAGAACCATCATTACTATAGGGATGATCCGATTTATCTCCACTTAAACAAAAGTTGAAACTGAATCTTATTAACCGAAGAAAAAAACCCTGAATCATTCATAGTACGCAGTAATTTGTAAGGCTATAAATCATCAGTTGCATATATTATAAAAATCCCTTCACATTCTTCAATAACATCGTATTTAAGTGCCACTTGAATGTGTTGCATTAGGCCACATGCATTATCAAAATTGCAAATAGTTCTGTGACACACCTTTTTATATTGATAACATAATTTTAATGATTTATTGACTTACTGACTAATCCCCCACATTCCTACCTGGGTATTTATGCTGCAGCAGTCAGATGACGACAAAACTCCGGAATCTCTGTATTTTCTTGATGAATGCTTTGAACCCTTTTTTCTGATGACTGCTTATTCCAAAAAGAAAATGAAATCAAATGAATATATCTTCAGTTAGTGGTTGCTACACCCAAAGTAGAAGTTTTTTTAATGTTTGACACCTAATGTTTGTGCTCCTCTTTGCAGGCTGCTGGCATTCACAGGAAGACAGCCCGCACCATTGGCATCTCTGTCGACCCCCGCCGTCGTAACAGATCCACAGAATCTCTCCAGGCCAACGTGCAGCGCCTGAAGGAGTACCGCTCCAAACTCATCCTGTTCCCCAGGAAAGCTTCTGCACCCAAGAAGGGAGACAGCAGTGTAGGTTTCTTTTTCATGTTTTCACTGGAAACACAATGTTAAAGAAAAATTAAAGCATCAATTCTTTTTTAAATTATGCAGTATTTTAGTTGTGGATGTACTGTTTAGTGTTATGATTGTTTGCCTCATTTTCGTGAGAAAAAAAAATGTTTCAACATTCCAAACAGGCATGTGGTCACTAGTATGTATTGAATAATCTCTCAAAATGGCAAAAGTAGGGCCCTTTTTATAAGAGAGCAACAGTAAATAACCGCTTCAACACAATGCAACAATCAGCGTAATGTAAAACTGCAAGAACCCTGTGTAAAAGAGGATATTTTTTTAAATGCAGTTTAAAATAATGAATTAAAGAAACAATTTTCTCTGAGAGAGTTAAAAGACTTGGCTCTAAGCCATTTATCCTTTTTGTATTAACCTTTCTTAAAAGCAAGGCAGTGATATTTGTTCCTTTGTATTGTCTGTGTTACGCTGTTCATTAAGCTCTTTGACAGCTGCACCCTTCAGTGAAAGACCATATTGGTTTATCCGATGGGTTATGTTACAAGTTTTTATTTGACTGCATAGGACTTGAGGTTACGTAATGAAACCGTAGCAATGCTAGTGAACTGTTTCAATCTAATGAGATTTGAAGAGTAATTTACCCATGTAGTGATTGGAGGGGTTTTGTAAGATAATGCAGTTGATAAAGTATCACTGCTCATTCTGCCTCTATTCATCAGTGCACCCTTCCACCTTGAAATTAGATTTCTTTACAAATGTTGTATTACACAGGTCACTCAGACTGTCTGCAGATAGATTTATCTGAACGAGGAATAACCAGCTTTAGCAGCCTCTGGGACTTTTTTTACTTGGCTTTTGATAAGTATTCATGGTTTACGTCGTAGAGAAACTTATGGATGGTTTTTGTTTGGATGCTTTTTAAGTGTTAACCATTTGAAATCTTTTCAGGAGGAGGAACTTAAGATGGCCACTCAGCTCGCTGGTCCGGTCATGCCCATCAAAACTGTAAGTTTGAATTTCATCAAAATTTCACTAGAACTTAGGACATTCCTTTTTGAAAACTATGATAACAATGAGACTGCTGGGCAAAAAATGATTTTCTTGTAGTAAGAGAACATTTTTAAATTCTTTAACATGCACAGCAACTGACACTGGAATGGTTGGACTTGTCCCTTTCCATTTACTGATGATCATGTTGTTTGTAATGACTGCTCAGAATTATTCAAATTTTATTTTTAATCACTGCAGTCAGATGATGACAAATCTCCGGAATCTCTGTATTTCTTTGATGAAGCATTTGAACCCCTTTTCTGATGACTGCTTTTTAAAATCCAAGCTGAAAAGCAAATTGTTTGTCTCAAAATAAGGATTTAAATTTTTTATTTCCTGTCAGACAAATTGTTAAATAGCCCAGCTTTTGTAATTTGGAAGAGGCAAGAGGTGAGAAGTGTATGTGTTTACGATTTTCTTTTCTTCTTCCAGGTGCACAAGAAGGAGAAGGCCCGTGTCATCTCTGAGGATGAGAAGAACTTCAAGGCCTTCGCCAGCCTGCGTATGGCCCGCGCTAACGCTCGTCTTTTCGGCATCCGTGCCAAGAGAGCCAAAGAGGCTGCCGAGCAGGACGTGGAAAAGAAGAAGTGAAAATAGTCACTTAAGAACTTTGCAAAATAAAGTGTTTAAAAAGATCTTTGTGAGAATGTCATGATTATGATATTGTTTTGTATCTTAATGGTTTAGTCATTGATGAGGGGATTAAATGGAACAGAGCAACAGACCAGACTGAAGAAAACATGACAAAAATGAAAAACATTCAGAAAATAATTTGAAAAAACACTGATACAAAAAAAATTTATCTTTATTTACATGAACAGCAGGCCTTCTGACTCGTAGCTGTAGGAAAAGTAACTCATGGTAATAACATTAACAATGGCTCCATTGTTTCCAGTTGTCCCAGTAAGCCCTGACTGGAATTCAGTCATCAGTGAAATCATTTACACCTCTGCTTTTCTCACTGTTTCGTGTCAAAATCTCTTCTTTGAAAACGGCCTATTGATTGCATGATTAAAATTTATCATGCAGCAGTATTAAGTAACTTCAAAAGATTTACTAAGGAGTTAAAGCAGCTAATGGTACAAAAAAAGCAAAACTGAAGTTTTCTAGTAACTTAACTCACAAGTGTATCTGATTATAAGTGGACATTTCTGAAGTGTACAAGCTGTGAACTAAAACCCCCCAAAAATTTGGATTAATGGTTCATAATTACAGCAGTAGGTGGCACTAGAGGCTCAAAATACAGTTTATTAAATTGAGACATGAAAGCAGTTCAGTGTAAAATTTGACTAGATTGAGAAACCGCAAATCCATTTTGAAACATTTGAATTGTTTGACAGCAGGTCATTAACCTGATGTGACAGAGTAACTGACACACCATTAAACAGCCTATTAGCAGATAAATTGTGTCAGAAACTCTGCAGTTCGAAGGAGAAAGCTGAAGAAAGAAACTGACAACATGCAAATTCAAACTTGTTTGCCAAAGTCGTTTGCACCAGAGGTGAAGTGTCAACCAGGTGATGAGTTGAAACCAGGCAGGGCCTCTTAAATCTGACAGGTTATTAGAACATTAAAAGAAGTGTACAGCATGTTAATGCATGGGTCGTTAAAGTGGAGGCCACAATCGTCCTAGAAGCAGAGGAAGGTCAGCAGCGGTAGAAAAGAAAAGGAAAAATCACATTAAAAATGTCACATTGAGCTTTTTAAACCCAGCTGCTGCAGAGAGGGACAACGTTGAATTTTAATTTTTGTAAAGAATGTTATGTACTGGAAGACAAAACAGACTGCTAATATGAAACTTTGCTACAAAACAGACTCTGGACATTTCTAGACTATTTGTACATTTTACATCTCCAGTGTGTCATGAAAAGTAGAAATGAGTGAATGAAGTGTTAAAAAAGTTTTGACAACAGGTGATTAGGAACTCTTTGGTTGAATAAGATTGACCATGAATGAATGAATCATTACCATTTAGACAAAGCTGAGCATGTCAACATATGTGCAGCAGACTGAATCAGGATAGTTTGAGGCCAAATGTCCTTGTCTGTGTCTCCTTTAGTGTCCTTGGCGTTCCAACTGTCTCAAGGCAAATAAATTATTCAGTTAATGGAGGTGAGCGGACAGTCAAGTCAATTTGGACCAGGGGTGATTGATACGGCTGAAAAGGGAACTCGAATTGATGGTCTTTAAGATTTATACTTAAGAGAGGGTACTGTGAACTAATCAATTCATTAAGACTAATGTGACATGACACCAATGGATGCTGAGAACCGCTTCTTTTTTCCATATTTCCTCAAACATGATACCAGGCTTTAAACCAAAAGAAAATGACCTCCATGTAAATAAGGACAAGATCTGGAAACTCTCAAAAAAAAGTCTGTGCTTCAATTTCCATCAAAGAAATGAATTTCAAGATATATTGCACTGACAACAATCCCAAGAAGTCCACAAATCAATACCACTAGTGACGCAGGTTGTGATGTCAATGTCTCTACCCTCAGTGTTAAATAAAAAGAAAAGGAATAGGGAGAAAGTTAAATCTGTTTATGATATAAGACTGACACAGAGCTAGATTTAGTTAATTAATCAATGTGACTTTTTACAGAAAATTACAATTTGATAACTGATTATGTGTCCCACATTCTTCTTGTTTGATTAACTTTTAGGACACAAAAAACACTTGACATTTTCTTAATGTCATTTGAAGCTTTGGTGCCTTTTTGCTTGTGATAAATTAATGTGAAAGGAGCATTCCTTGGTCAGCACTGCTGAAAATATCACCTTGGAGTAGAAATTTTTACACTGTTTTCTGATGATTTATAGAGTTAGCGATTAATTAATTACCCAGAAAAAAACTTGGATAATAAAAATAGTGCAGCCGCAGATCCTGAACCAGAAAGTCATTAGTAGGAGAATTGCTGTTATAGTTCTTAGTTAAATTTCGTCACTTCTGTGCACAGTGTGAACTAGTTGCTCACATGATGTGTATATGTGAAAATATTGGAGGGATAAATATGTACATTCTGCGTACTCTGTGATAACTTCTTGTACTTCTCAGCTGTTTCCTTGCTCTTGCTGCAGTTAACACATTTCCTTAATAACACTGCATGTTTGCTTTTATCCTGCAAAGTCACCTTCAGCTCCGTGATGAACTGCGTGCATCATGTGAACTGAATTTGTAGGTCAGTAAGGCAAATGCAGCGATGACAGGAGACTGTTGGAGATTATGTTTCTATTCAATGAACTGTTATGTGAAGTGGAGAATGCTGAAACTCAAGCTCAGTGATTGATTACCATTAAAAGGGATGCCACAGCTCCCATCACCAACGGGAAAGACTTTGGAATCAATAATGCCTCTGAAGATTTCTGAAAATGTTCCTGTGTGCAAAAAATAACTCTACTTTGCCGGTGGAAAAAAAATATGAATGATGCTACACAAACATGCTGAATTGAGTTTGGCTGAAAATGTGAGTGCATCAGGCTATAAGAGGATCTTCCTCTCAGGTTATTGTACATGCGTTGTGGTCAGCATCACCACAGCCAGTGGCTTGTGTGACTGTGGAGACGCAGCGGGGGAGTCTGAATAGATAATCATGTGTAAACATAGGGAACGTCCTGTGAGGTGATGAACCGACAGCCGTGGCAGCAGATGGCCGTTGTTTAGAGCTGTGGCGTAACAGGGCTCAGGTGTGAGCCCCAGAGCAGACTCTGAATACCCATGGAAGAAGAGGCAGAGGGGCTGAAAACCACAGGAGAGAGCTGACATTAGGTCATGGCCAGTGTCAGAAAGTGACAAGTTTCCATGTTATAATCACTGTGTGCAGATCCTGGCATGAATTTTATACTTTTGCCTTTAGATTTTCACCGATAACATCAACCTGGAGCAGAAATCTGTGTGCTGTCTGCGTTGTTTGGTGTGCACATTGACAGCTTAACAGAGCAGATAATTAAAAAGCAGGAAACCAAATTCTGCCTCATTTTTCATGCTGTGGGAATAATTTGATTGACCTGCCTGTCTGCCGCGAACATGATTTTACCTACTAAAAGCTTCTGAGTGGCTCAACTCTCAAAGATTCAGCCAAGTCCTCTTGAAATCAGAGAAAAGTTGCAATGCTGCAAAGCTTTAATGAAAATGTAAATTGTGTGTGAAGGACACTTCAGAATGCTGACATTTCAGTGCTATCCAGAATAAAATGTTGAAGATGATTTCTATTATCCTAAAGTGCGTAGTAACTAAAAGCCAATGACAAAAGCTTTTATTTTCTGTTTTTTTAAACAACATTTTGATGAACCTTAATCAAGAAGTCATTTTTTCCAATTTATTTTCGCTGCTTTGTCTTTCACAGCCTTGGCCTCTTGTTTTGCAGAAATTCTGCAAAGAGCTGCTGTTGTGTCAGTGCAATCAAAAAATCTATAAATGTTATGCAATGTCTGGAAATACATTCATGAAAATGATACATTTGTGGGAGGACTGTGAAAAGGTTCGAGCATAAATGTTGTGTAGAAACAATACATTACATAACATGCAGTGCTGTCAAACGACTGAAAACCTGCACTGGTGAATCAGTTCATGACCATTTTAACATGACATAAGACTTTACGCAGTGTGTGTATGTGGGTGTGTGTGTGTGTTTATGTGTGTATTTAATAAAGTCAAGGGAGCAGAGAGTCACAGGTCCTCAGCCGTCTGGAGCTCCCACATGGAGATGTAGTTGTGATGTGCCGCTGCTGGAAGATCCATCCTTTTGTTCCTGTTGTTTTCCTGTGAAATGTCTCACATGCGTCCTTGGCATTTTTATTATCGGGGGAGAGACAAAGCCGGCCAGAACCAGTTTTAGGCATGAATGGCCTTTTCTGAGTTTAAATGGACAATCTGTAGACCCTACTGAGTGGATTATTGTCATCAAAGCATCTCATTTTTACCTTTTCATGATGTGTAATGGAGCACTTCATTTGAGATTGAGAGCTTATTGCTGAATTGGGATCCAGAAAATGGGAAAGTAATAGTTCATATCTGACCAGAAGACAGTTTTTAGCATTTGCAGCTGATGGAACATCCGTAGTATGTAGTGTCAAATGCTTCTTAGAAGTGTGTTAGGTATGCAATATTGCAATATGCAGTCTAAGGTGTTTGCAGTATGCTGAAGTTGTAGAAAACCCAATTGATGTATCAGTCTTAAGATATATCATTAAACCCTAACCCGCAGAGGATTATGGGTGCAAATACGAAAGTGTGAAGGTGTATGCCAATACATTTCTTACTCCTAGATTCAATTTGAATCAATTTGCTCGTAGGTCACAAGTTTCCCATTCTTTTAGCCTGAATGTCAGCAAATCACGCACATATTTTCCGCTTTCATCTCAGGCTTTCATGCCATATGAAAGGCTTCCAGATCCTAATAATCAATAATAGTCAATACCCCCCCCCCCTCCCGCGGTGCACTTCCATGGTCTCATCTTGTTTTTTTTAAAGCTCGAATTTCGAAGTGAACTCCCAATAACCGAGCCCATCCTTACAGCAGCAGCTGGACTCGTCTCCACTCCCCATCTCCGCACGCCGAGCTTACTTCCTCCTCCCCCGTCTGACCAATGAGTTTCGGCGGAGGTTAAGAAATAAATAAATAAATAAAAAACAGGCTGTGTGTGTGATTGGAGAGGATTAAACAAGCGTGTTTAAGAGTAAAGAACAACGACAGGTAGGAAGTGAGTTTTCAACTTAATCGTCAGTAGAGTTGATTGTTGTTGATTGGGGAGGGGAGGATTCAGTGGGATCTGCTCGTGTTTGTTTGTTTTTTTTTTTTTGCGTTTCTTGGATCAGCTGTAAAAATGTCTTGTTGGAAGTGAGTAAGAGCAGTCAATGACAAACGATGTTAATCAGAGTTGGCTATTCGTGTTCAGTCCGACGATTTTCTTGTTGTAATAAGGGAAGCCGGATCGTTATCCTGAACCTCAGCTGGGCTCAGTTGGGCTTTCAGTGATTCACAGATTTGTTGATTTATTGGGATGAATTATTAAGAAACCGCTCAGGAGCGTTTCCTGCATCGCCTTCATTAAGTTGTTGGATTGAATCGGCAGCCTTTGTCTCTCATGAACAAACGTGTTGCTTTACCCTGAGATTTTTTTTCTTTTTTTACATTTTAACTTTTTGCCTGATTCGTATTTTATAGCGTCAGGTTCGTACTTGGAGCTTTACTGAGTCAAGTTTAAGATTGATGCTTTTTTGGGGGGGAAACATCTGGTTTGCAGGCTCACAACTGGCAAACAAATGTGCGGGCGCTGTCTCTGGTGCTGAAAGCCAAGCAGCGCAGCGCACTTGTTCATTTTTTTGTCTCCTGAAAGGATGAGACACTTAGAGTAAATGATGCAGGTGGAGAAAACCATACTTTCCTCTCCTTAGAAACAGTTAAGTGGGGTCAGGTACCCTTTAGCTTAAGGACACTTCAGCAGGGCGGATGCGACGCCACGTTGGAGCTTAAACACATCAAAGACCTTTGTTAGATTTCATGTTATCCTCTGGGCATGTGTCTGTTTGCTTCCTGATCTTATTGGCCACTTTTCTTTGTTTATCCATCACTGAAAAGGGGAAAGTTGCCATTTTTCAGTGAAACTGGTTGCTTTCTCATGTTTAGAAACTGGAAACTGGCTAAAAAATAGTGGTATGAAGGCAATGTTAAGTGTTTACATATATGTGTTATAGTGTTTAGAGGAAGCCCCAAATTTGACCAACTTAAATAAATCTTTCCAGGGATCTGATCTAGATTCCTAGAAGCACCACCCTGCCATCTTCATGTCCTGTCAGTTGTCATTACTGAGGTGAGATGATATTCCTTGTAAGGAGATAGCTCTGACAGGCAGTAATAACAGCTTTAGTGTGGTTTGGTCCCACTGGGATTCAACAGGATTCTCTGTTCTCTCTGTGACATTTGCACCAAGTCAAAAGAGCCTGTCTCCAGTGAGCGTGCCACGTCTTTACTGAGATCCTTCCAAATCCACCACCACGCTTTTCCCACCGTTTGGAGCTACCAACAGCCTCACCCCGTACTGCTTCGCTGGTTGGCAGCTTCTCTCACCCTGAGCCAGGATGAATGACGTTCAGGACGCCACCTCCCCTGCTACCAGCCTCAGTGGTCCAGCTACCTGCGTCTCCAAAGTAGAGCTGCGTGTGTCTTGCAAAGCTCTGCTGGACCGAGACACGCTGAATAAGTCCGACCCCTGTGTCATACTCATGGTACAGACCAACGGACAGTGGACAGAGGTGAGCTTTCCCTCCACTTTCCCCCTCCTTTTTTCTTGACAACTGCACAGTTGGTTCTTTTGAGATAATAGTGTGAGGCTGATATCTTCTTAAGTCCCAGTTCTATAGGCACCAGAATGTAGCTTTTAAAATTTAATCCACCATCTTTTATTAATATCCCTCTGAGTCACTGACCACATTAGTTAACGTGTATAAAGTCGTGCTTCGAATCAGACAAGTGAGAGTTCGAATTATGTGAATTACAGCACCTAGAGCTGATCCCAGCAACATATTTTCTTAATGGGTACACTCAGTTGCTGCGCAGAAAGCCACATTTGGCCAAAACTATCTTCAGCACTAAAGATCAGACATAATTTAAACATCATTTTACATCACATGGTTGGAGTATGAAATGCAGTTTTAGTCCCTTTATGCTACTACTGAACCAGAAAATTATGTTAATAGATAAATAATAAGTTCATAAAGAAAACTACTTCATCAACTAAGTCTCACAGCCTGAGGATAAAAGATGTCCTTTAGTCTGGTGATATCGCAGTGAAAACTTCTATATCTCCTGCCAGACGGCAGCAGGGTGAACAGGCTGTGGCTGGGGTGGGTGTTGTCTCTTAATATCCTCTATTATCCAGTCCCCCACCCTGAAAAATCCCAGCTTTTAAAATTAAACAGTAGTGATGTGTGAAATTTAATACATTGGGAGGTTTTTTGTTTTTTTTTATCAGTCCCACTTCAGTTATCCCTAAAACCCATGTTGTCTAACAAGATAATCCAGGGAGATGAATCTGTTAATGGTTTGGTGAATTTGCAGCTGTTTTTGCACTCTTTTGGGATTGATTGTGTCTCACACAACAGCTGTCTGACTCAGAACAAAAAAACGCCAAATGCAGTGTACATTTGCGGATGAACAGTGAGCATCAGTCTCCAAAATGTAATACTTTACAGCAGATTGTACCGCCTGCCTACAGGATTCAGACTCAACGGCATGTACAGTTTGTGTATACCCCACTGTGTGCAAACAGTAGGCTGATAATAAGTAATCTGATGAGGTGTGTTCCAGCTGAAAATGTTTACTTTTTTGGTTTGATCCCAAGCTGATCTGGAATATGGGCAGGGGGTCTCTCATTTCCCTGTTAATTAAGTCGTTTAGTTCATGAGGGAAAGCCAAAGCACCGCTCTCCATTAAGTAGAAGTTGTGTTAAAATGTGGTGGAGGATAACTAATTGTATAGATTCTTTTCCATGCAACCCTTCATCCAACAAAAAGCTCTCTTTTCAGGGAAATGGAAGATAATAATTAACTGACACTCTGACCAATTCCTGCCACATGGGAGCCATTTGTTGGAGATGCTTGCTGTAATGTTTTGGCTTCATGAATGTGGACACTTTCGGGGGGCGGTGATTAAAAACACTCGCCTAACGGTGCTGAGCGCACAGTTATGGATTTTTCTTGGTTGTTTGTTACGGGAGATGACTGACCCTGGTTCAGTGTAGCATATATGAGGGACTATTTTTAGCTCCATTAAGTGAGGCAAATTCATGTTGTTGGTAGTGCTCTATCTATCTATCTATCTATCTATCTATCTATCTATCTATCTATCTATCTATCTATCTATCTATCTATCTATC
>JAQNCA010000001.1:14017945-14060711 GCA_029783725.1 Acanthurus tractus
CAAAAATGACGTTTGCGCGGGGTGTAAGATAGGAATGGCATCTGCGTCACTGGCGCACTGCCTTTGCGCCGGGTGTACGATAGGGCCCTTTGTGTTTGTCACCCATCTGGGGATTGGCAATAAAGTAATGTGTGTGTGTGTGTGTGTGTGTGTGTATGTGCATGCGGTAGGCATCACAATTCTTTTTTTTCAAATACTGTTTTATTCATAAACCTGTCAATCAAAGCCTCTAATGATCTGAAGTAATCATGACTCAGAGTCTGGACCTGCTCCACTGAAAAAAATGTCAAACGACTTTGGACACAATGACAAAAAAAAACCTGTATCAAAGTGTACGTCAGATTACCATTAAGAGACTTTTTTCTGATGGAAAAACTTCTGTTGAACTAAAGCCAGCTTTCATTTAATTTAAACAGACTGATTTCAGATAAAGCTAGTTCTTTTCTGTCCTGTGGTGTTTCATTTTCATAGAGTTTTAATTGCCAAATTTACATTCAACATTACATCATGTGATGAAAAAAGGATGCATTGTGTGTATTTACTTTTTTGGTCATTGTTTACTCACAAAAAATAGACTAAGACTAAGACTTAATAGACTAAGATGTCGTGTCCACTGATGACTTGTCCTATAAATGTTCATGGAGCGGTTTGAGAGCTAAATCCTGCATCATGGGCTGATAGGGCACCAGAGAGCTTTGCTTTTTCTCGTCAAACATGGACATTTCCAATCTCCTCTCATATCCTCTTGATGGATTATAATAAGTTTTGCCCATCTATAAATATATACTGATGCTCTTCAAAATAAGTAGGATGTGGCAGAAATAATATTATCCAATCCCATTTTTAAGAGCTCTTACTGTAAAAGAGTAAAGGACACACTCATTGGATAATTTTGTTAAAAAGAAAGGTTTAATTCCCATAAGGTCAACTATTGCTTTTGCCACACATTAACTGAATAAGAAATATTACAATGTTTAAATTTAATGGATGAAAGAATATGATGGTTCAGACTCTTATGAGTGTGTCCCCTCTCAGCTGGACAGGTCAGAGGTGATCAAGAGCAACTTGCACCCAGTCTTTGCCAAGGTTTTCACATTGGATTACTACTTTGAGGAGGTCCAGAAGCTGCGATTCGAAGTCTATGACATCCATGGCACTCACAGCATCGGGACCCGAGATGATGACTTCCTGGGAGGGGTGGAGTGCACTCTTGGCCAGGTCAGTTTTACTAACCCATTTTGTTGAGTAACATTGATTGTACTTCCTAAAATACACCAAATGCAGGGTGAGTTTTGTTAGTTTGGAGCTCTAAAATCTAAAAACCTGCAGAAACATCTCCATTGTCTGAGACTTTGGTGGTAAATATACCTGATGCTGTACATTTGCTGCACAGAGTGGCAGAGTAAGCAATGGATACTTAACGCTGGTGTTGATGACTCAGATCCCTCCACACTGCTTTTTACTGCCGAGGGCTCAAGGCCAACATTGTGTTTATCTTGCTCTCTGCAGATCGTGGCCCAAAAGAAGATGGTGAAGCCTTTATTGCTGAAGTACGGGAAATATGCTGGCAAATCCACCATTACAGTAGGTTTCTTACATTGCACTTATGACCTCACTGCACTGGTGAATGAAATTGTCTGGATTGTTGGACGAAGTCAGTGACAGACTTACATTCTGTTTGTTATATGTTGTATAGTTCTAAATATAACCCATATGTCAGTTGTGGAGGAGCAGAATTGGTGGCTCATTAAACATCATCTTACAGTCAGGAGGCAAAGTGGTGGCAGAGTGCAGGATTTTGGCAGAGAGAGGAGAAGCTTACATTCTGTTCGACATCATTGATGCAGTGTTCAAAGTTGATGCACAATTTTAAACAGATGTTTAATGATGCCTACAATATTTTCTCTATTTTCTTGTTACTGCTGTCTCCACAACATATATTTATATGTAAATAACTGTATGTATTGCTCTTTCATTTGTATAAATCCAATTCTAGACCGTGTTTAGGTTTAGTATGTGTAGCATGAAGGACTAAAACCTTTTATTTTGATGTGGTGTGTGGGTATGTATATGCAGCAATAGAGCAACATACAAAGCTATTTGTATGCATATATATGTGATATATATGGTCAGGATATAGACATAATATAAGGAAGTGTATAATACCATACAACCTAGTAAAAGAACAAGCGGACAGTACTGGATTAGAGGGTCTTGTTCACCACAGATGTTTGCTGTCACTGAGAGTATAAACTTCTATTGAAATTCAGCCCTATTTCTTTCTCAGGAACAGGAGGCTTTTCTTTCTATTTTCTTTCTATTTTCTTCTGCATACAGAAAAGACCTGAGCTAAGATTTGAACCCAGAATACTTGATGCTGTGAGGGAAAAGTTAAAGACAAACTCATCCATTTTAAATCGTACTCGTTTCATCCGTTTCCAGAGTTTGACTTTGTTTAAACCAGAGCCAGCAGCTGTGACCTGTTGAAGCTCTTCAGGATAACTATGAATTCACACGGTGTGATTTTTTTTGACCATTTCTTCCACTCAGTTCTAAAGAATTTAGCACACTATCATAATGTTAAACAATTATCCACCTTGTAGCTCCTGCCCACACACACCAACAGTGAAATATGTATTTGCTCATGTTTATCCCATTTATAATATTTACAATTTGCTTTTGTTTTGTTTGTTATACCCTTATAGAAAGTGTTATTTATGTATCTAAAATATGCATGAATACAACATGAATAAATTATATACTATGAAGACACAGTGGGAATGTAGACACATGCAAACACTTACAATAGTAATGTACATGTATTGTATTTCCATAATTGTGAGGATTCCTATTTACATGATGGATTTACTCAACCCTTAATATCACCTTAACCAGGAGAGGTTTAAGGGACAATGCAATGGAGATCTAGGCTTAATTAAACTTATTATAACTTTATTCATACAGCTGGGGAAAAAAGTGTTCTTGCCTCCTTTAAAATCATAAAACAAATTGAAACAATGTACAAAAATAACTCGTCTTAGCCTGTTACTGGAAAAGTGCACTGCAGTTACTTCCGCTGTTACAATAACATGTAATATATATAAAAATCATGTAAGCTCTTGCAAACTGCTGTTCATTGTATCAAGAGCTCTGTCATGTTTTGTGTTCTACCTTCTAGGCAGACTTGAGCTTTTCTTATCCAGCAGCCATTATTGTTGTTTGTGATCTGAGAGAGTGAATAAGTTCAACACCCTGCAGGGAGCAGATGGCATCTTTTATGTCATTCGGCTTTCTGAGGCATTTTAATATCCAGAAGTTGCTCTCTAGCATAGCGTTTGCTTTTAATAATCAGTCTGGACATTTTGTAGATATACACTGACAAAATGCCTCTTGCCAAAAGTAGGAATGAATCAAAATGTGCTTTACTGAGTCTCAACTTATAGCAAAACAGGAGCACACATACAGACACATAGCCACACGCACATACAAACACACCTTCTGCCCGCATCCTTAATAAAGATGTTTCCTGGCGCTTGGTACCTGTCAGGAGAAGCTGCTGATAAAAAGTACAAGTTTCCTACTTTGCCAATCATCACTGTCAAGCCTTGTCAAGCCCTGACTGTGTGCGCTGTGCAGCTCCAGTTAAAGTTCTTCGTTTTCAAACAGGAGAACAGAGAGAGCGAGCCAACTTCAGCATTCTGTGAGGGAGTCACACAGCCAAGAGAGCAGCGTGATTCTTAAAATTGGCAATCCCGAAACAACAAAACTTTTCTTTATTTTCTTTTTAACTAAAATACACAGGTATAAAAAACAAACAAACAAACAACTGCCTTTTACTGCTCCAGCTGTTCACAGTTGTTCTACACTGCTGGGATAACTTTTGCTTCCATAAAAAAAGTTAAATGTTTAAGTTTGAGATAATAACAGTCATGGTCCATTAGTTTGCAGCTTCTGGGACTCACTGTTCCCTAGTTTTAATAGTCAGCTACTTCATATTGTTAAATGTTAACCACAGTAAATAGTAATTTATTTGCAATGAAAAAAACGTGAATAACTCCTAAAATTAAAAAAATGATTCTTGTTAAATTATATATTTATATTATGAAAAGCTTGTATTTCGTGTGAAAAACCTCTGCTTTTATTTGCATCTTTTATGCCTAGATGCTTTATCTGCTACTTAAAACAATTAATCATAATAATACATTTTATACTGTAGATGTATAAGTCGGTGTGAGCTCTGGGAATTCCACTATTTTATTTATATTTAAATAATTTATAAACATGGATAATTCACGGTATATCTTGCAGTGAATAATGAAGCCCATGAGTACACAATATTACTTAGAAATCTTATTTCCCCTCAGGTGCATGCTGAGGAAATATCTGGCAACAACGGGTACGTGGAGCTCTCCTTCTGTGCCAAGAAGCTTGATGATAAGGTGAGTGGAGCACACTGTTTTGATAGAAATACCAACAAGGTGCATGTTTTATTAGATATGGTTTAGATGCACTAGATAGGGTTGGCAGCACTAATACGATGAACACGATAATGCAACTTCTTCAGGAGGAGCCAACAATGCATCACGGGCCTTGAATCTGTTACGGGGAGAAAAGAAAGATGATGAACACACTAATTATTGCATCTTTGTTGCAACGTAATGTTCAGACGTTGTTTTTCTGTGAATAAAGTTACATGTTTACATTATTTGTTGAATGATTCCACTTTAAGGCTGGATATCACTGACCTGAGCTGCTTCTGCTCTCACATCTAACACTGACAAACTTCGCTGAAGGGACATTTCAATTAAAAAAACAGCGGGAGCTTACATCCAATTACAACTCTGATGATCTGCAGTCACTCTGCGTTCTTAGAAGCAACCCTCAGGATGCCATGCTCATAGGTGGTCCTTGATTTCTACTGGTATCAGAAGAAAAATTTTAATTTTCCACAGCATGTACATTTATTTTTGGGAATTGCAGTTTGAAATATTCACCTACTCTGACAGTGAAATTGAACTTGACTCTTACCTTAGGGAAATGATAAGAAAAATCCTCCCCTGCATGTGATATACTTCATGTACCAGGTCCACTTCTGGAAGCAGTGTGTTTCTGCCAAAATCCTGGGAAGAATCAGTCCGCTTGTCTTTTTTAAATATTCTGCGATTGCCACTGAGATTTCTGCACTTTGAAATAAATCGCTGTAACATTTTGGATGTTACAGCTAAAAGCACATTACTGTGGAGACTGTGGAGCAATGGTGTGTAATTATATGCCACAGAGACACAAAAGTGCCCATGTTTTCACTGGGAACAAACATCATAGAAGCTTATTTGAGTTTTTTTGGAATGAAAACCTTCAGATAATGGAGAGTAACAGTCTGTAAATACCATCAAACTGTAGGCTTGTTAAAAAAAGTCTCATTTCTTTTTTGTTTATGTAAGATGTGACATTCATTCGTTTGAAATTGTGTTTATAATTACTTCAAACTGAGCATTCATTCTTTATTAGGTTATGTTTTTGTCTTAACCAACTCTGATGTTTAGCTTTTAAGCTACTAAATGTTCTGCTTTGGTTACCTTCTAGTTGCTAACTGGCTAACAAAACCATCAGCTAACAGATGCTAAAACACTGCATTTATTTTGATTTATCCATCCATTGTTGATTCAAAAATACTTGATTATAGATAAATAAATAACTGGCAAATGGTAGCTGTCAAGTGACAGTATTAGTAAGAGTATGTATAAAATAAATATATACATAATGTTTACTCAGAGTTTGTATTAACTGTTTATCATTATAATAAAAAAACCCAGGATAATAAGGTTTAGAAGCAATCAGGTGTACTATATACATTTTCCTATCAATGTAGATTGGATGTGACAGACTAGTTGGTTTTATCAATTTATTTAACATAGAAAGCAGATGATGACTTAATCAGCAAATTGTCTCTAATTAGCTGCATGTCAGCTGCATCACCTCTCAACCTGCTCTGAATGTTGAAGGACCACAGAGTGGATGTTGATGACCAGAAGGCTTAATGGCAAGACATCATAAATCGTGATAACTGGTGATAATTAACATTGCTGTTAAGCCTGAGCATCAGATTGAATTTTGACACGTGTGTCTGATCAGTCCATGGTGCTGTTGTAACTGGCTAATGGTTGCCATGACAACGAAGAGAGGATGCTACAGCTCGTTTTGCCTCTGTCCCCCAGGAGATGTATCTGTCTAATGTGGCGGGAAATGCAGAATTAACTGTCTCATTCGTTGTACACAAACCCCCCTTGCCCACCCCCTCCTTCTACCGCCACAGTCTCGCATACAAACACACACACACACACACGCACATACACATGCAAACACAAACAAACACACAGTAATCATTTGTTTTCCTCCCTGAAGAATCAATTGACCTAAATAATCAGCGTTGCTCTGCTCTCAGACACCTTCACTCGAGACTCAGCGGATGATTTTAGGCTATCGCAAATAATCATAAAGGATGCAAAAACTTAGGCATGTTTTCAATTTAGCAGGCTATTTATGAACACTGCTGATGTAAATGGACACAGTCGAGTTAATTTGAATGTGTGACGTTGATAACAACCAAGCACTGAGCTATTGCAGATGCATAATGCACATGAGAAGTAACGGAGTGCAAAAGTTTGAGGTCCCTGTGTGGGTGCCTTAAATATTGGTTGAAGAACCGAATAAATATATTTTAGAACTTCACGAAAAGCTGCATGGGAGGAAATAGCAGGTCTGTGAGGTTACTGGAGGTCAGTGATTGATCAAACAGATAGCAGCATGTGAAATATATTAAATTTTCCTCTGAGCAAACAGTTATGAACCCCTTTGTTTTCTCTGTCTTGGTTCACCTCATGAATGGTTTCTTCCGCAAAACAGCAACCTGCTGCGCTGTAAATTTTATGCCTGCATCTCCCTGACCTTTAATCACCAATGCAATTACCTCTGCCTCTACAATCAACAATGATAAATTAGTGTCAACAGCCATGAGTGTAAATTTAACCTTCCTTCCATACAAGCCATCACAACAACACAATATACATTTTTAAAAACCCAAACACAAAGGTTTCTGTACCACGGGGCTGTAATTCTGCCTGCGTGGAGCTGATCACAGCATCACATGGTAAATATTTACAAACATCATCTGATTGATTATTTGTAAATCAAATTAAATTTAGCCCTCAGAGATAAATTTTAAGCTGTGATGTTCTGTGATGTATTTAATTTCTTCTCATTTGTGTCCTGTTAGGTCTTGATTTCAATGAGACATCAATGAACGTTATTTTCTAATGGTGCCTGATGATCAATTGTTACAGGCTTTTTTATATTTTGTTTTCTCTGCAGGATCTCTTCAGCAAGTCGGACCCATTTTTGGAAATATACCGAATCAATGATGATGGAACCGAACAGCTTGTGCACAGAACTGAGGTCAGTTCATCATTGTTTCCTCTTCTCTTGCAACAGCAGCTGTTTGTGCCACTTTGCCTCATGTGGAATGTATTTCTATTCTAACAGGTGATTAAAAACAACCTGAATCCTGTGTGGGAACCTTTCAAAGTGTCTCTCATATCCCTGTGCAGCTGCGACGAAGAGCGAAAGCTCAAGGTAATGGACATTTAGCATCTGTAAGTCCACATATTTAAGAAAAAAGGCTCACCAGATACAATCAGAAAACAGAGCTTATTACTTAAAATGTATTACTTAAATGAATATGTGGACCTACAGGATATGTAACAAAAGGTATTTGATGAATATTCAAGGGAATGAAAGTAAATGTTGTATGAAAAGTGCATGTAAGGTCAAACCGACAGACAGAAAGTGGTAAACAGTGGTGTCTATGTGTGCCACAGTGCCTAGTGTGGGATTATGACTCCAGGGGGAAGCACGACTTCATCGGCGAGTTCTACGCCACATTCAGGGAAATGCAGAAAATTTCCAGTGGAAATAAGGTCAGTGAACAGAGAGGCGTAGCAGAGTGAAGGAGAGACAGCTGTTTCATCCTTTTCCAATACAGCTCTCATTTGACTCTGCTGAAATTCATCCCAGATCAAACAGATGTCATGGTGCTATAGATACATGGCCAGTTTTCACAATGACATAATTGCTGTTCCTGTTCTTTGTCTTCACTCGTTTCCCTTTGTTTAAGGTGACATGGGATTGTGTAAATCCAAAATACAAACAGAAGAAGAGAAACTATAAGAATTCAGGAGTTGTCATCCTCAGTGACCTTAAGGTAAGAAATCCTGTGCAGAACTAAAACGTGTTTATCTGAATTTACATTGAAAGTAGGTTGAACCAATCAGTGTTTTTTTACACCACATGGAATAGGACTAAAAAGACCTTTGATATTCACACATTTTGTTGTCAAATTAAACGGTTTAGTCATAAATGCCTCACATATGTACACGGAAACATCCTGTTTGGTTTTTCTCACTGTAATTATTCATGAGAAAACTTTATCAGCCTTTACAGCAAAGGTATTTTTAATTTCCACAGCTTTAACTAGATAGATCACAACCCTTTTTTTTTTTTTTTACCTTTCACAGTCAACATGTTTGTTCAGTAATGCCATTTTAATTACCAGATGCTTCCGACAACATGGCTGAACATTCACTCTCCCACCCAAACATCACTTCTGAGATTTTTCCTTCAAGATATATTCTATTTGTCCTCTCCTTCCTCTTGCAGCTCCACAGAGTGTATTCCTTCTTAGATTACATCATGGGAGGATGCCAGATTCACTTTACGGTAATATGAGCAGTCTGTGTTTAGTGAGGCTGCACTGAGCTGTTTACTGCATTGGCCCTTATTTAATGAATTACTGGATACTGTCCAATTTTATGCATATTACATAAAGTTTAAGATCAAATCGCCTACAGAAAAACAAACTTTGGTATGACTCTTATTTGGTGGCCCTGGGTATGCCATATGCACCAAGTGTTAGATTTTTTTTATATATATAAAATGTAACTAAGTGCATTTACATGCATTTGTATGATATTATATGATATTGCATGATATCACAACAAAAAATTGGGTTATTGTAGTTTTCTTGAGTACCCTAATCTCATGTCACTCTGTACTTACGTAAGTTAATATTTTTGATTGTATTTAAATACTATTACTTAAGTATTGGACCATATTTACTGTAGAATATTATTACTTTTCCTTAAGTAAATGCTATATGTAACATTTTAGCAGCTCTTACAGTCTTGTTTAACTTGTGCTGTGAAAATACCGGAGTGTTTGGCAGCATGATGAATGCTGACAGATAGACATGAAACTACACTGAGAGATAAACTCTGACTCCTGAAAACCAGGAGTCCTAACCTTTAGACCAAATGGGATTTGTGATTGATATACACTGATCAATTAGGACTAGGTCAAATGATTTTAAGGGGATATGAGCACATTTTCTAGCCGCACTAAAACCAAGACATGAGAGTTTTGAGGAGTTTTTAGGAGAGTTTTTTGGTGCTAAAATGTTACAAATAACACCTTTAAGAAGGGCTCTGAATGCCTCATCCACCACTGACAGTATTTTGAGATGTTTTCACCTTCCTAACACCCCCTGATATTGTGTCCATGCATGAAGTATGAAGTCTCCTTGTTGCCTTGTTGTAGGCAGCTACACTGCATAACTTCAAACTCTCTTCAACTCTTGCCCTTTGGTCTGCCCTTTGTAGCTCCACCTCTCACTCTCTGGCTGGATTACTGAAGCAATATTAATAATGAGGACTGCTGTGGTAGATACAGTTCCTCCTTGCTGAAATAGTTTGTTGCTTGGATCTACACTACATTGGAGCCGTAGCTGCTCCAACCTACGTGGGCGTAAAAAGTGCAAATTTCTTCCTCTGATCTGATAATTTATACTGCCATTAGGCATATTGCAGACTCTATCACACAAAATGAGCAGCCAAATAAAAGCCTTTTTCAAAAAGTAGAGAAGCAAAAGCAGAAACTTTAGTGATTTTATCATCTTGTTCATGTTGCACATTTTCTGCCAGGTTGCCATCGACTTCACAGCGTCCAATGGAGACCCCAGGAACAGCTGCTCATTGCACTACATCAACCCTTACCAGCCCAACGAGTACCTGAAGGCTCTGATAGCAGTGGGGGAGATCTGTCAAGACTATGATAGGTTTGTCAATGTTTAGTTCTTCAGTAAAGGCTCTTTGGTGCCTGCAGGGATTGTCAGTCTCTCCTTTTGTGAAATGAAGTTGTAGAGTGCTCCTTGCATGCCATTCCGGCGGCATCTTGCACACTGAAATGAGCCGCTCGGCCTGAACTGCAGCTAAAGGGTTGTGATGAAAATCGTGGAGGACTGAATGACAGAGACAATCCTGTAGGTTATTACATTTCTGCTCACCTGTTTGTTTTAGAGCTGATGGAATTGAACTGTTGACCGCCAGCTCCTGCATCCCTGATTCATCTCACCAATGAAATGTATTTTTTGCAATTTGAATTCACTCAGATAGTTCAGAGTCGACAAATCGGCGTGTCACTTGCAGCACGAACAGAATCCAGTATAAGGTCCAAGTCAGGTTCACATCAGTGAGTCAGTTTTAATCTGTGTTAAACCCGTGGCTTAGTGATGCATGAGAAACTGTTTGTATGTAACAAAATTAGAGCAAGCAAATTTGGCCTCTGCTGGCATTACTTATGCATGAGGCTAATCTTGGGCTGAGTATGTCAGTCGAGGACACACACAATATTCTGGGTGCACTCCTTCATGGTTGCTTATTGACTATTTTTTTCACAGTCCATTCCAATCCATTAATTTCCTTTTTTTCAGCAATCTGTCAGGAAAATGACATACTGACCTTTATACTGGCACTGGCATTTAAATCCTGTGCAGACATCAGTTTGATGCTGACAGATTTTAGGTGAAGATTTTATACTATTTGTTCATTTTTTTCATTTTTCCAACCCATTCTAGTGTAACAGTTTGAAATAAGAAAATAATTCTACCAACACTAAATCTCTCACATCATAATGTTTGTTTGTGCAAATAACACAGTAAATCACTTTTTCTGGCATAACCTCTTTTAGAAATTGTAGCAAAGTTCAGAGCCCTAATTTTTCACAAATTTTCCAAATACAAAAATTATCATATTAATTCAGCTTACTTCATGTTTGCAGCGGCTTCAAGCCTCCCTATTGGAGCACATCACACTAAACTGACCACGGTGAATATCAATCAGGCTATTTAAAGCATCACGTATTGGGGGGAAGTAAATAATCACTTAAGTTAATGCATGGAGTATAACTTAGGCAATGCAAACTCCTTGCTTATTGTTTTCTTTATGGCAGTGCTGAGAAAATTCATGTCATTGGAATCAATTGATTTGAGCATATTAGGAAATATGTTCTCTAGGTATAGATGATATAGATTCAACATTACAAAAATTACACCACAGTCACATAACTTCAACATCAACACCACTAAGCTTCCTACTGCACTTAACATACATACATCATAACTAGATGAGTCTACAAGTTGGAACATTTGAGTCAGAATAGTTAGTAAAGGCTAGTTATTATATAAAACCATGTAGTATTGGGTTGGATTAAATACATTTAGTGTGCGTATAAACACAAAAGTCACACACAGGGACACACAAGGACACACACATTTTTGCCTGCCTTGTTTGCTAGGAGATCGCTATCTGTTTAGCATGCATTTCACAGTGTCTCTATTCACAGTGGTGGCTGCATGTTCTTTCTCCTGTGGATAACTCAATGATACAGTCCCCTCTCAGCATCTGTTGCAGCTACTGGTCTTCTTTCTTAGCCT
This sequence comes from Acanthurus tractus, assembly GCA_029783725.1. Taxonomy (NCBI): domain Eukaryota; kingdom Metazoa; phylum Chordata; class Actinopteri; order Acanthuriformes; family Acanthuridae; genus Acanthurus; species Acanthurus tractus. The sequence continues at coordinate 14,029,767 of JAQNCA010000001.1, forward strand.
GCATAGGCTCATTATCCTGAGCTACAGTCGAATGCATGCAGAGATAGAGGCTAACACCAGGGTGGAAGGCATTTTAGAAAGAAGCGGAAAGCGTTTCAACCAGAGAAATAACAGCGTGTCGTAGAACCTGATGTAAAAACTGAAGAGGATGCTCCGTGAAGGCTGTTTGAGGAATCAATAAAGACACTGAGGCAGTTTGAGAAAAGTTCAATTTTCATGTGAGAATTCCTGCTAGTGTAAAAGTAAATGACTGATATAGTTATCAGGGATCAGGAAGAGTTATCACACACATTTGTCATTTAAAATGAGTTATTGTCAAACTGAGAATAACTGTTAAACAATAAACAATTGTGCATAAAACTATTACTTCTATTACTGAGTACCTAGCAGGTACTCAGTAATTAATGGAGAATTATTTATAAAACATTTCAGAGAAAACCCCTCTCATCTGCAGAAACTAAGCCAGATGAGGCTTAACACTCTGACTCCTGATTTATGCAGATCCTCCTATTGAATATTAGGGACGCACCAACTGTCCGGCTAATTATAGCATTGAAAGATAGCGCTAGAGACACTGAGAAACCTGCCTGAAAACTAGCTGCTTAGCTTTGCAGCTTTATCATTTTTCTTGTTTGCATATATAGACAAGAGCATCATACACGGAAACATGCCTCTGGGTGAACAATGACTATAAGTGTAGGCAGCCCTTCCCTCTGTTAAGTTGGAATTGTTATTGAGGTGTAAAACGTGGGCAAGCAAACCTTTTAGCCTTTAGTGGATATAGGTGATGTGGGATTTAGAGTCCTTGCAGAGGAGTACATTATGGAGCTGGAGTGATTAGCTTTTGTGTGTGTGGGCAGAGGCTCGTTTACCTTGCTGAGAGGACTATTACTCTGGGCACATCTCCCCATGGCTCCTCATGTGTGCAGACAAAAAGTGAGAAAATAGAGACCACCACGCACTTCACAGCAAAAATCACAGGATGAAGATGACTTGTCAAGTCCCAAGTTTGGGCTGAAGGTGTTATGTCATGTGTCAACACCTATGGATTCTAATGATGAAGACACCGTCAATTGCATACAGAAAACAATTTGCTGTGGAAAAGTTTATGAAACTGTGGAAATAGCCCAGAAGCAAGATAATGAGTGTTGTATATCTGCCTCGTTAACAAAAACAAGGAAACAATACATCTCAGAATAAAATTGCCAGAGCATGAATAACTCCTTCTCCATTAAATTACTTTCCATTACAAAGCTTTCTCCATGTTGGTGAGGCTGGTAGAACCAATATAATACTAAAACACAATTTTCTTTTTCCTATTATTTTGCAGCCATAAAACATACCTCAGTGTTTTTGAAAGAGCTTAACAGTGGGAGTACAGCTCTCATTCATTCTATGGGAATGAGCTGAAAACACGTAAATGTTGAAGGTCAATTTTGAGTAAAGACATCTGTTCATGTTGTTGTAGCAGCTGCAAAACCTGAAATTTACTCATTTCTTTTGAATATTGTTACTATTGCATGTTTCAATCTGGATACAGTGCAGCCCATTAGCCAGAGCATTTGGACAGGATGCATTAGTGAGAATAAACATTGGACTCATTTACATGTTATTCTTTCCTTTTCTTGGAACAGAGGATAATGATGGTAACCAAATATGTGCTCAAAATGGCCTGTGTGCCGTATTCAGTGATGTCTCTCGAACTGAGCTCAGACTTCTCCAAAGCCCACAGGCTGTTGCTGTTACAATATGCAGCCACTGTAAATATAATACTGTGAGGTTGTTTAGAAAAGACACATTTTTCTTTTTCACTCCAATTTCCATGAGAAGGAGCAATAATAAAAAAAATAAATTGTACTTTTTGGTATGTCTGTGTGTTAGTTTATAACTAGAACAACAACAGCAATTACCATGTTTACCGATAATTGTGGTGGAACAAAAACTTGCCAGAGTTAAATTGCATCTGTCGATTGTTCACAGTTTAGAGTTTGTTGCTCAACTGTGTAAAAACCGTCACTCTGGCTGTGTTTACACAAGTCCACACCCATCAGAGTTAATCAAACACTTCTGATGGCTCTGAGAAGCAGCCTCAAAGCCGTATTAGCTCCATGAGTGGACAAACAACTCTCCAATCAACACTTGTCAACACACCAAATAAATCAACACTTTAAATTAGCATTGCACACTCGGTTGTGTACAATTTGATGCACCCACGCCATGTCCACAGTAAATGAATTAATCACGGCATTTGAAATGTTTGTGCCCCAAACTATACTCTGTTGAGCCAGAGATGTGATTTGCGATTGCACTGGACTTGAGAACTTCAGGGTTTGTTTTGCAGTCATGGACGTTTGTACAGCAAATGTTCTGATAAGGAAGCAGCCATTAGGGAGAGCTGTTTATAGACAAACAATCACTGATGTGGTTGAAAACAAGCTGCGCCAGCTCTGCTTCTTTCCCCTTAGTGACACAGAGTGACAAAAGCCTTATTTTGTTAGTTAGTATTAAATATACGGTATGTTCCTAGAATATGAACATAGCATTAAAGCAGCACTTAAGGAATTTATAAGGGTTAGGGTCCACTTAGACACTCGACTGCATATTCTGTTAGGTGCTCCCAGTCTGGTGAAAGCCCACATGTTTAACAAAAAGAGATAAAATAAGTAAAACAAAAATTGCTGGGAGGGCTTTTAAAACAATAGTGGTCGGTAAAAATATGCCCAAAACACTGTAGGTTCTGCCATTTAATACCTCAAAGTAGCAAATTGCCTTTTGTTGTCGACAGCTGTGAAGATGTGGACTACAGGGTCAGGTTCTACTTTACTTCAACAGCCTCTACACACACACAAGCATGACTGTCTGGCTCATGATTCAGACACACAAATAAAATACACAGTCTTGGTCTTGTTATTTTCATAACACTCTGCACCCTGGCCTTTGACAAGAAGCAAGCAATTCAGCTGAGCAGAGCCTCTTACAGGAAAATCTGCCCATCTAAATGGCGAGATGGAAAATGGGGAGGATAAAGGCTACGAAAGGCTCTTTGAACAGGTGCAAACGCTGACTGCAGGGACGATGGGACGGATTTCAAATTGTAATTTAGGCTTTTAACATTTATGAAATGCAAACAAGGATGAGGTTTGCCCTTGGAAACGTGAACAGATGGATAAAACATCAATATTGTTGAGATCATTGCCAAATGCTATTCCAGATTAAACCGAAGTAACTCCAATGCACAACTGATTAATTTGCTTATCGTTTCAGTGACAAAAGGTTTTCAGCTTTAGGGTTTGGTGCCAGAATCCCTCCGAATTATGAGGTGAGTATCTCTGTTCGCATCTCCGCTCTGCATGTTTTTCCATGCATGAACAATATGAACACTATCATGCATATTATATATTCATATGCTCATCAAATCCTGGTATTTTCCACCACCCAGGGACCTTACGGTAACCAAGCTGATTTCCATTTCCCATTTTGTGACACAATTTGTCATTCTGTCAAAGTTTCACATTTAAAACTAATTACTGAGTTTATTTTTATTCATAAGCCCCTTGTCCTAAAATATCAACTTGTCTTGAGAAAATAACATGTTCCGATGACATAAAAGCCCTGTAGTGTTGATGTTCAATTTGCATAAGAATTCATGAGTTCTGAGAAGCCAATTTGACCAAAAAGCTGCCGGTGATTCTGAATAGAGCCCTTGGGGGGAATGTGTGGGCATGCACTCATGCACACAAAAAACATATACATGCACACACAACACACACAAAACGCAGTTGAATTACAATGACGTTTGATGATCGATAAAATCGTGTTGCGCTATGTGCCAATGTGAAACACTGATAATTATTATTTCAATCATGCATCAGGAGATACAAACTCTCAATTTTCTCTTTCTGAATTTGCCTTGACAATGACTGCCTTGCGGGAGTCACATTTATTTTTACTGCGTGCTGTTACCACAGTGTGCAGGTGAATGCTAATTAAGTCATTAGACTAATCATGAATTGCATCTACGAACTCAAAGATTACACTGCTGTGCAAGTTTGATGGACCATGCTCTTGCTTAGGATGTGTTGTTGTGCACTCTTGTGTCTTTGTGCACGATCATCCATGCTAAGTTTTACTGGAAAGTAAATATAAATAGAAGTTCAGAGATGTTCATTTGCTAGCTGATGATGGAACAGATAATGAGTTTTGTGAAGCTGCACATTTCTTTGCAATGAATGTGGCTAATGTGTTTTGTAAAAGTTAGAGTAGATAATTTGAACGAACACAACATTTCTAGGCCCCTCCCACCAAATAATGAAGCAATCATATTTGCCCAATTTGCCTGAAGCAGCAATAATGATACCTTGTCTAAACCCTTTTTCTAATTGCAACAGGACAACTGAGTAAACAGCTTTGTGCGGCTCTAAAATATTACCATTTAAAGAGTTAGATTTTTGCCCTGGTGTTCACCCCAGAAGAGTGTTTCTATGCACTTGGGTAAACAAGCAAGCTTAAGATTAAGAACGCAATATTGAATGACTGACTGTCACACACCGGCAGAAAAAGCAGAGGTGTAACTAATAACATTACCAATGCTTAACAATGCTCCATTCCGTTAAGTCCCCCCGCCATGCTAGTGATCCAGCCTGCACTAAACCAGAGCCATACAACTGCAACACCTAAATGAGAGATAGCCTTTATTAAAGTTATTAGTTACGCCTGTCAATTTTCCGCTTTGTCATGTCAGAAGGTCTGCTGTGAAACAGGCCTGTTAAATAAGATACAGAACAAGATCCCCCCTGTTACAGTGGCCCAACGCAGAGACTTAAAGGTGGTCTGTATGATTAATTTCTCTATGGCTCATCGCATCTATCTGTACTGTGCACAGGCCGTTAATCGCATACAGACAAAAACGACTTTTACAAAAAGTAGCCAGCTGGAGAGGAGTCAGTTCTCAGTGATCCGGTGACAGTTGGTGCTCGTGGGGAAAAAAAAGCGTTTTCTTGTGAGGGGAGGTATCATGAAGAGGATTTCATTCTCGCCAGTAAAACCGCTTTGAGATAAACAAAGTCAGCCTGACATTTGGCTGACAGGAATAGACCAGATAAAAGAAAAGGGGTTGAAATCACTTTTCATGAACTGGATATTAAGTGTTTATGCCACTATTATAAAAGCCTCTTCCTCTCCACGTGGTTATCAAACAATATCAAAATAAATTCCAGGTTCTAAACATGAAAGCAATTTCTGATAGTTGTTGGTAATAATGAAAAAAAAGGTTGGTAGAGCATAAAGCCATAATTTTCTCTTCCTGTGTCAACAGGTGTCTCATGACTTTGCCATTAACTTCAACCCAGAAGACGATGAATGTGAAGGTAAGAAAGGGCTTTGGTGCCCCTCCATACTGATGATATGCAAATGAACATCTGTAAACATCTGCTTACATGTCAACATTGATCAGCAGGCTCCTCATAACTCATTATAAGTAATTAATAAAGGTGAACAAATGTTGCAAGACAAGTCAACTCTTCAGTTTTCCGAGGCCTGTTGAGTACCACTGATGAGTTCAGATAACTGTGTGGATGTTTGCACCATTTTGCTCTTTGCTCTCTTTCGTCAGAGATCCAAGGAGTGGTTGAAGCTTACCAGAACTGCCTTCCTAAGATCCAACTGTATGGCCCAACCAATGTTTCTCCCATCATTAACAGAATAGCCAAGCTGGCAGCAGGAGATGGCAACATTAAAGATGCCTCTGTGAGTGTCCCTTTACACTGTATTAACAAAATACATGGATGTAATACAGGGTTTGTTGTTGTGCATCCCACTGAGTTCCTGGAGTGAGCAACCTCTGGTTCACCTCGCTGTTTATAGTAATGATGCCCTACAGCACAAAAGAAAAAAGAGCCCATTGTAGAAAAACACAGTGTTCTTTAAATTATGGATTGGAGTCATAAAATATCGTACTGGTGTTGTATTTCTTGGACATATTTCAGAATCATTGACCTTTTCCTGGTTCAAAATCTAATGAGCTAAAGCTAAAATGTGACTCAATAAAAAATAGCTGATAAAGTTCCTTTGCTCTTTATCTCTTCTTAATATCCCTCTAGGAGTAAAAGCACTAGTCTTTTATCTACTTACCATCTTAAATTACCCGCTGACTACATGGACATTATGCTTTAAACTATTACACTCCCGTAATTGGGCTGACCTTCTTGTAATTATTTACTCCTCAGTGTCAGTCTTTATTTCATCATTAACTGAGCTGCAGTAAACAATTATGCTTTCAGGGTATGCGTTAGAAATACACTTAAGACATTAAGTAAAACATAAACACAGACAGGTTACCAACAAACTACAGAGTATTACAGCAAATTGTGCCAGGCTATTATTTTTGTACAAAACTGCTCATATTATGTTGTTCAGTAAACACATTTAAAATGAATTTCACACATGCACACACAGAATTTCTCTTCTGCAGTTTGTGCTTTAATTGCTCTGTCTTGTTTTTAAACGCTCCTTTCTTATCTGCCCCTGATCCCCTTGTCTTCAGTGTAACACTTTCACTTAAACTTATCTTCTCAGTGGAAGCTGTTAAATTATCCTCGACGGCATGAAAGGCCTTTTTCAGACCAAAACACCCACTGAGAGATGTCCTTGCTTATAGCCGCACGTTGCTGTTAAAATGGGTTAACATTAACACGGGTTGATTCGCACTGAAAGCTCTTATCTTCATCTAGCGATACCACATCCTGCTCATTCTCACGGATGGTGTGGTGACAGACATGGCAGACACTCGTGAAGCCATTGTGCGAGCCTCCTACCAGCCTCTCTCCATAATCATTGTTGGTGTGGGCAATGCAGACTTCACAGACATGCAGATTTTGGATGGAGATGATGGAGTCCTTCGCTCACCAAAGGGCGAACCGGTCCTCAGGGACATCGTGCAGTTCGTACCCTTCAGAGACTTCAAAACAGTGAGTTCTTTTCTCTGTCTGTCAGTTTTCACTTGTTGACTTTCAGTTTTCTTTTCAACCCCACTCCCACTGCGCCAGTGCTGCTCATGGACAGTAATGGGTTTTTTTTATATAACGCCCCCCCTTCCTTGTTATTTAAAAGAGCAAACAGGAGGCTTTTGCTGGCTCTGCCAGTGTTACAGATGGGCATCATGGACTGAAGGAGAGCCAATTTTTTTTTAATGTATTCTAAATGTAGCTACATGCAATCAGCAACATTTCAGCTGTACAGTTATGCAGTCTGTTATGGTATAAAAGTCTCATGTTCAAATGAGTATTAACTAAAAGAAATGCAACCAAATTCTTAATTTTTTACTACAAAGAAGCAGGTGGCTGATAAAAGAAAAAGCTAAATGAAAGGCTGAACCTTTTAAATGCGGAACTACCCAGATGGAACAAGGCAATGGGAGGAGACGAGCTGAATTTAAAAAAGATGTGTATTCTTTTCTTTTGTCTTCTCAATGACCAGATCTCACACCAGTTTAACACCTGCGGCCACTGCATTGCCTGATGCTTTCCACTTAACCCCTGAAAACCAGAAAAAAATAAGAGAAATAAACTTCAAAACAAATCCCTCAACTAGAGTTACAGAGACTAAATATGCAAGGGGCACTGGAGATGTTCTGGGGGCTCTTGGTGACCAGCATCTTGCTGTGACACTTTATAATGTTTGAGCTCCCATTCTGAATAATCCACCTTGGCACATAAATTGTTAGAAATGTAAACGCTTTTACTGCACAGGCCTGCATGTGTGTATTGTATAATGAGTTTTAGGCTGCTAAATATTTTTTTAAAATGTGCTGTTACAACTCTAACACTTTTGTGTGGTAAGGCAACTAAAAAACACTTATTTCCATGAAGCTCTTGGGATAAAGGTAGAGACTTTTCCCGACCATGAACAAAAGTATTTCTCTATAATGAAATGTCTGACACTGACATACGTCTTTTAATTTCTGTAAAAGAAAGATAGATGTTTTAGGAGGAGTTCAAAGCTTTGCTTTAAAATGCTTTGTGTCTGAAATCAAAACATTACTGAACAGTTGTTTTGACATCTCCAGCTGTTCTCTGTCTCTGTTGCAGGCTTCCCCTGCAGCCCTGGCCAAATGTGTTCTGGCAGAGGTGCCCAATCAAGTAGTGGAGTACTACAGCCATAAGGCCATATCCCCCATGTGTCCTATGAGGGACTTACCAACTCCCATCCTCAGCCCAGTCGCCACCACCCCGACAGAATAACCACCCACCATGTTCTTGGAACCGAGCTTTGACCGCAGCACCAGTCTGGTAAACTGAGAGGAAGAGAGGACGCATGCCTCATGGTTTTGGACAAAGACTGGAGAGAAAATCTTTCTAAGTGTGTTGTTACTCATTTATTTAATTTTCCACTGGTATCAAAGTGTTTACACAAGGACAGTGTGATGAAGACTGTGAGTTTTTTTATTTCTCTGCTCGGTGTGGATCCAGCATTTCTCTCCGGCTGTGCAAATTGACCATCCAGCTGTTTGAGCTTCATGAGTCCTGGAGGATTGTTTTTCTTCATCCTTTAATTCTTATGCATGCAGGCCAATCCCTTAGTGCCGATCCACCGATCGAATGCACGTTTATTATTCTACTCATGAAATTCAGCACCTGTTATATCTCTTTTTTTTCCTTTCGCCACACCCTCGGATATATTCTGCAGTTGTACTGTATAGCACTATATGTCCCAATCAAAACAAGTTCACCAAGCCTGAATCCATATATTACAAATGAATCTCAGAGACTGTAAAGAAGAGATGCTGCATTTAGATTTAATATCACATTGACCTTTCATTATATACTCAAGTCCTTCTGGCTCTATTTTGGCTTATGAGAAATATTTTCAAACACATGACTCACAATTACAAAACAACTTACTTTAAGTTGTCATTGGAACAGCATAATGAGCTATATGGCACAATAGCAATTAAGAATGTAATCTATTACTTAGATTTAAAGCTCTTTTCCAAGGTGCAACAGAATGAACCATGAATGACACTAGCCCTATCCAGCAAACACAAATGCTGCAGTGCTGTGTGTGTTTGGCATTTAGCGGGTGCAGGTCTCCAAGTAAGCGTATTTTGGGTGAAATGATGAGGTAAGATATAATAATAAACTAAGCCTTTTAGTCATTAAACCTTCTTAAAAAACAAATAAGAAAACAGCAACAATGGAAAAATCCCTGTTTGCTCAGACTTGTTCACCTCGTTCATTTGTGGAACTGCAGATGACACAACTTTAACAATGAGTGATAGCATGCGATCTTTGTGTGTTTTTTCAATGACAACATGAAGGAGCTAGCAATTCACTGCAAATGAGGAACAATACAGCCAGGCCATCAACTGGAAGGTTGAAGTAGGAGATGTGTTTGAGTCACTGCACAGAAACAACGCTACAAAGAGCTGCCTTCTCTGAAATTAGCCAATAGCAAAGCCTGAATGACATTTTTCTCCAAGAGAAGATTGATTTTTTTTTTGTTTGTTTGTTTTGGGGTTGTTTTTTTGTCTTTTTTGGTAAGATGGCCATGAAATATGTTGTAAAAATCCTGCTTCATGTTAGGAGAATAATATTCCTCTGAACTGTTTTAGCCAGCTGCTCATGTTTCTGCAGTATGTTTTACTCATTTTTTTCTTTTCTGCCAGTTTTTATATGCAACATAATTCTAATCCATATTTTATAGGAATTATATTGTTGAGCTCACAGTTTAGAGGAAACAAAAGTACAAAGTCAATCAATTGAGTGTACTTAAAATTCAGCACTGGAATGAGTTTTAATGGCTAAATTTAACTAAGATTGTTATGAATCTAAAAATTATTATTAATCAACTATTATTAAGTTTTTTCAGTGAATACCCAAAGTTTTTTTTGTTTGTTTTTTGTTTTGATTTAGCACGATTGTTTCCCTCATCATCGCAGATATTCAATACCAGAACAGACTTTTCTGTGATTCTTTTCCTTCTGAGAAAATCTCACCTGAAGGAATGCTATTTTCTCAGAGGGCTGCAGTATTTTTTTTTGCTGTCCTATTGAGCTTTTGTCCATTACACTTCAGAAGTTTAGACCTTTACTCTCTCTTACTGTGGCGGGGCTGTGTCAGATTGTCATCATCATAGAATTCAGGACAAGTGAAAAGAGCACTGTCATGTTTTGACCTCACTATTTTCCAAAGGAGCACGTTGATGTTTCTGGTGTCGCTCTCTAGAAATGAATTTTTTGTTGTTGTTGTTAATGCCTCTGTAAATATGAACAACAAAAGGGAGAGATGATGTGTTAAGTCATGTTTTACATTTTCAAGGAGTGTGGAAAAGCTATATTAACAAAAATGTAGTGAGTGAGTGAGTTTAATTGAATTTTTTTCTCAGTTGTCAGAAGGCGTCGTCCTGGTATTTCAACTTTTTGTCAAGTCAGATGTTTCTGTAGCTTTACAAAAAAAAATTTTCCCAAAAATTGATGGTTTCACCACAAAAGTAGATGACTGAACATTGTTTGAATTTAACATTATTAAGAGCACAAATTCAAAAATATTTTTGAATTTTGAATGAAATATAAATCTAACAAAACCAAACTAATTCTTAATTATAATGGATATTTTTTCTTGCTCCTGTCTCTGCTGAGCTAAAGAAGTACAATGTGAACTTTTCCAGTCTATAGAAAGCTTAATTTCCCCTAAAAGGGTAAAATTACACGAATAAAGAAACAAATCTTTTCTTTTTCAATACTAGAAGTCTGATATTATACTCACAATATAGTAGAAACCTTAGCACTGTTTGGTTTGGCCTGATTGTGCATTATCTGTGGCCTAGTAAAGACTCTATATATTTGCTTAGTGTTTTTGCATTGATCTTACATGGAGTTTTTGTGCTCTGAGCGACTCAGAATGGTGACTAATTTATTTGGCTGTAAACCAAGCTGTCCTTGCTATTAAATGCATTGAAAGGATATCTAGTCTTTGCAGCTATTCTCACATACACATATCCACCCTCAAGCTACAAATATTAATCTGACTTTGAGTTGTCCTCTAGAGCTTTCCCACCCCCCCAAGCCCCCCCACCCCAAAGATGCAGACTATTGACTCTTCATGCATGCACCTAAACACAGATAACTCTGCTGTTGGCTGCTCTCCGAACTCCTTTGAAAAGCACAACTACTGAAGATTTTTTCAGTCACAATGGATCACAGGATGAGTCCTATTGATTCAGCAGGTCAAGATGTGGAGCCCCACTCGGTTTCTTGAATGTAAATGATTCTGGTGGGTATCATGACTGAAGCTCAGCTCCATGTGACTGGTTTCTAACAGGAAGGGAATGGATGCAAAAGTAAGAAAAATGGAGAAAAAAAGGGATTACTTATTGAAAAAAAAACCTTGTGCAGATTCTTCACATTAAAAAGAAATCAGTGCGTCATTTAAAAACTGATTCTCAAAAGATTTACTGAGTATAAGTATAACCACAAAGTTCCTAATCTTATACAGTACTTTTTTTTAAATTAAGCATTTGTGAAAGCCTTTATCTGTGAAACCAGCTTAATGTTTTCTCATAAATCCTTGGTGGTTATTAGCCTCACTAAATAAGAAACGCACAGATATCAACCAATATTCCATCTACCTTGAGGGCAAACTAGCTCACACATTAATATCTAAAAGGCATCAACCCTTTTTCTGTTATTTTTTCTTTAACTGGCAATTCACTTTGTGTTCCATATTACCAGTCTAACCTTTTTGCTTCTCTGCCTCAGGTTATGAGCTGCACTAGCTTGAATATTAGCTTGTTCTCTCAACATTTTAATGGGATGTGATAAAACTGATAAATGACTGACCTCAGAGCATAAAAAATATTATTCCTTTACTTTATAATATTTTTTGTCATAAATAAAGTAATATAAAAATGCTGAAATAAGTGCTTTGTCAGTTTAAACATTAATACAGTGAGTCAGGCAAACATTTAATACTTTTATGGGGTTACCTGGATTATTAAATATCTCAGGTCTCATATGGTAACGCCTGTTGAAGGGGTTTTTGGTATTTTTTCAACCTGTTTTCACATGTTTTGATGAGTAAATAAATAAATAGCTTTCCACAAGTTTTACAATTGTAAGGGGATCCCCTCAGCAGGGAGCTGAAATATGGCTGAAATGGCTACAAAATAATACCTTGGGGCAACTACAACTATCTCATCTACAGCTTCTAAAACTGCATTCTTGCCACTTACGGGCTGCTGTTGTTGTCACTGCAGATTAAAACAGATCTTCTTAAGGGTTAAATCCTTTCTGTTTAACTAGAAACCCTCGTTTGTTCAGCTGGTCCTGCGAGACTTGTTTAAAGTCGCACTGGAGTCTCATGGGATTTCAGGGCAAATGCACTTGGGGTTCTAGTGGCAAAAAAGCATTTTTAGTGGACGTAGAAGGAAGGAGAAAAACAGATTACATTACAGTCATGATGCTGCTCTTCCCTGAGGTGATCTACTGCACAATTACAAAACGTTTGGAAAGCGCCAGTCATTTGCACACCAAAATATAAAAATAGGGTGATGCATGGGTCTTAAACGCCTCATCAGGCAATAAATCACATGGCATTCTTTACAATTTTAATGAAGTGACATGTTTTATTGCAATTAGTCAAGTATGGAATGCTAAAAAGCAGAACGATATTGTAACCAAAATGCTCAGTGGCTTGGTGTCATCACTTTAAATATTTATTTTATTTTACTTCATTTTATAGTAATTTGGAAAAAGGACACATAGAATCTTTTTTGAAATACGTAACATAAGAAACCTTTGCCACATTTTAAACAAAATAAACTTTATTCATGTCCTAATGGGAAACCATTATTTGCTACAAACAACAGTGAGCTTAAACACTGGAGACAATAAGTCCACAGTTCATGTGGCCATCTTACACTGCAGATTAAAAAAGAAAGAAAGCTCAAAGAATTCTTTGAGCTGCTTATTTCCCCTTATCTATACTTGCACCATTGTCAGACAAAATTACCAAGTCGTAGGTTTTGCACCACACTGATGAATTTAAAATTTCACACACACTCTCTCACTCTCTCTCTCTTACAACCATCCACTGTTTATTGGAACAAGGTTTACAGCCCATAACCCTAATATGCAACTGGTGTAACTGCCGGCTGTGTGGGTGAGAAGCAACCCATGTACCATTAGTAAATATTTGATTTCTTCAAAAGGAAGAAAGGGATTTATTGCATGCTTTCTTTAATTGTTAAGCTGTGCTGTGCAGTCATTCCTTTGGGTCTTATGATATGCTAATATGCAAGCCTGCATTTGCACAAACCTTTGTTCTTGTAGCTAACGCTCTTTGTCTTGCAGTTAGGTAAATAAATCTCATCATTTAACTGATAACGTCTCTGTGATTTATTACAAAGTTTTAATGAGATGTGTTACATCTGTCTGCTTTTGTCAACCAGTTTCCTCTGGTCCTTCTCACTCATCTTTGTGATCATCTCACAGAACATTGTTCTCACAACTGTACAGGAGGGATGAATGGAAATGAGATGCGCTTGATGAAATGTAGGTTATGCTATCATGTACAAATTTGCCCTGTGTGGTTTTGGCTGCTGATGCTGTGAGCACTCATCGCATGGAAAGAGGGACTGAGCCTACTCTTTAATTCCATCAGACAGCTCCTTTCATTTTGCGGCTATTGTTGAGAGCGCTGAATAACTGTTGTTTCCATGGCGACACCTACTTGTGGGGAGACGTAGACCTTCATTTTTGTCAGATTCAGGGACAAAGATGCAGGATGTGGTGATGGCTCTGGGAGGAGGCCATCCTCACAGTGTTTTATATATGTTTATATATATATATATATATATAAAAAAAAGGAAAAGGAGAGGATGGTTTGATGGAGATGGCTGCTGTCCTCTAGAAGGCCACTGAATGTCCAGTGGGGCTGTGAGCCTCAGGTTAGCTGCGTTCAATACAGACATTTCCTTTCTCTCACTCTCTTATAATCCTTTTTTTTTAACGCCTGGCTGTCTGATTTATGGCCACAATTAAAGAACGCTCACCACAGCTTAACATTCACAGGCAATAAAATCAACAGCGGGCTCACACACTGGGACAAGGTGCTGTTGTTTAGTGGAATCAGCTCATTGCCTCCATGTTATCAGATTACCTTTAATGCCTTTAGACTCAGCTAGGCTTCCGTAACACTGCTCCTGATGGGAGGTCTACCTCGAGGCACTGTAAAGCAAGGCACAAGAGAGGAGACATTGGCTTTATTCTCAGTGCCTGCCTGTAATGAGGAAATGACTAGTAAGAGATGGAGAATGGGGAACCTCAGTAGTAATTAGCTGTCTCCTCCTTCCCCCGTGGGAGCAGAACACACCTTTGAAATGCTTCCAGCTAGCTCCTCTGATGTTGTCGCACACATGCTTTTTAACCTCCTGTCACTTTGTGCTTTTACGGCTCACAGCTCATACATGTATATAGGGTACATACAAACAAACTAACACACAAACACGCTTTGAAGAACGGATTCAGGTTGAGAATACATCACAAACTGATAATGATGCTGTTGTGTCAAGAACCTTGGCGCGGTGTGCTTTGTCTTCACTTGCGGTGGAAGACATGAAGGAAATGTACTTGGATTGTACATTACGACCATTATAATATTCTATTATTATCAAATGATGCAGTGTACCGAGTCACAAGCAGCTTCATCAGCATCTTCAGTCAAGCGGGTCTGTTGAAACATGTCAATAGATGAGTCATCCAGAAGTAAGATTCACACACACACACGCACACCCACCCACCCACACACACACACACACACACACACATTGTGTGCACAGAAGAAAAGACAGCACAGAGGGGTATGCAGTTGAGAGTTTTAGTTGAGTTAAAGTGACCCTCTGGGAAAAGTTTGCAATGCTGGGCTTTGTTCATATTACAGTCTTTCATTGAGTCTCACTATCGCTTACTATCTCACTTTCCAGCTCCAGCGTGCATTTCACACACACTCTGTCTCTTCTTTCTCACACATAGGTTTCAGTGTTCACATTCACTTTGTGGATTAACTTAGTCATCGTCACTGCTCATGAAAAACAAAAGACCCCTCTTACTATCAACATTTATATATGTACAATTCCTCATCATTATGTTGGAAGGGGAAAAAAGTAAGAGCCTGCACGCTAATAGGCTTAGAATGACTATGTTAGCATATCAAATATGTAATTTCTGCAGCTTGCTGTCTCTCTGTGCAAACAGTGAAAACAAAAGGTGTAGTTTGATGAAATATTTGTATAAACTTAAGTTAAAACTTTAATTGATGATGGTGCAGACCAAAAAAAAATTAAGGGATCACCAAGGTATTTTAATTCATTGTGGAAAGGACATGAATGTCTAAATTCAATTTTAATGACAACCCTTAAGGTGAGACAAAACCACACTTATTGGTGTTACAAGAAAAGTCAGAGAATCTCCAAAATCTGCAGGAGACCAACATTTGAATGGCAAATTATTCAGTGTTGTGAAGATTCAGTCTTGACCAAGTAGAAGCAGCCTCACTAGCATGGCTAAAAGACGCCTTATAATCTTCCTGTAAATGTTCTACAAACAGCCATCCACAAATTGTAGATATAACCATAAAATTTTTCATTTCACATCAAAATTTTAACAGGACAAGTTTTGAGAGGTTCTCGATTTCTAACAATGGTATAGCACACGTATGATGTCCATTGTTTCACAAGGCGGATTGCTTTGAAATGGAACTTACCACTTTCCTCTGTAAATTGGTCTACTTTTCTGCAGAACAATTAACAGCCCTTTCAGGCTGCAAGACATTCAGATGTGGCTCAGTGACTCTGTGCCTGGGCCTCAGCCTGCTCTGCGAATCTCTGACACCCACAGATAGAGTAATTTAATTAGACTTGAGGGAACCTCGTTGACCAGTTGGACACAGCGGCGCTCTGTCCATGCTTCACAAAACTCTTTCTGCATAACTTTGACTGTGGGGACTGATAAAACTTCCCACCCTTTTGTCCTCTGACCAATATGAGATTAAGCAACTAATCAACATGTGGGAATCTTTTATGCAGTGGAGCCACAGAACTCGGGTCTCATTAGTACAGAGAGCGGTCATGCCCCAAGAGTTCAACACCCATCTTAGAGCACCTCTGATGGAACAAAGCAGCCAGGGGGGTCTGTGTTTGATATAGTATCATCATTCATCATAATACGTACATACATAAGGCAAAATAAGGTTTAAGAATAGAAACTGCAATCCATAGCTTAATTGGTTAAAAATGTCTTTATTTTAAATGATCTGCTTGATTGAGTTTTGTTAGATGTTGAAACAGGCTCGTGTGCTGTAGATAGACTTATATTTGCTGCCTGCTTTTCAGTCTCATTGCTCAGGATAGCAGCTTGCTAGCTTCCTGGCAGTACCCGGAGAGTCTGTTCAAGCCAGAGCATTACACAGAAATTATGTTTAAATTGCCAAATCTGTGTCATCTGATGTGTTTGTAACTGGGTGATCGCACCACTTCAGCAAAAACATGCATAGAGCTATAATTTTCAGTATATATCTTGTAAAAATATTCAAGGCTGTGACAACCTTTGCAGCTCAGAACAAACATTATACGGATGTATCATTAAAACTCATTTTTTAAAATTTGTTTAGAGTTTATTTTCTGTGACACTCTCTTATTTAGCCTGCAGGTCCATGTAATCAAAAGGAAAAAAGAACGAGTAGGATGTTAGTAGAATAATTAATTATTGTGGAAGCAAAACAACCACATGCCGATTCTACCAACTACTGTGGAAATATCTGTCTCTCAGGCTGCCAAATGCTCCACAATATTCACCAGATTGTCATTAACTGTGTCTGTCAGCTGATTGGTGCTGAGCGGGTGTGTTTTGAGAGAATTTGTGGAGACAAAACGACACTGAAGTTGCAGCTCAACAGCAAAACATTGAGCTAAAACTCTGAAAAAAGCTCTGTGAATCTGCAGATTTTTCAGAGGATTTTATCTCGCCAAGTGACCCCTTTCACCTTGTCACATTTTAAATTATCATGTTATATTTAGCTCTTAGGAAAATATCTATCATAGCCTCTCTAATGATAATAAAATAACTGTAATAAACAAAAAACGGATTGGATATTGTTTTGTTGAACCATTTAGCGCTCTGCACATGCACACATGAGGCAGGTTCTTGATTGGACATTAGCATCATTGATATAAAATTGTCATGAGTCAAACATATTGAGAACAGTTTTATTGGGTAATGATGTCATCAACAACATGCAGGCAGCATCACAGGGGCCATGAAGGTGCAGCACCGGCTGTATGAAGCAGTGAAGCAGAACAGCCAAAGTGGAGCCAATTTTTCTCTTTGATTCTTCATATACAGTCTTAGATTGTCCCAGTGGCTGCAGATATAAACAAATCATGAGTATTATGTTCACGCATTGAATAAAAAGAGATACATGTTGCAATGTCTGTAAAATCTGTGCAATAGCTGCTTCGAAGTTGCTGTGTAGCAAAACAAAGTCAGCAATCGTTAAAAGCATTACAGATTTTCTGGTCCATGCTGAAGATTGGTAATCACGCGTTAACTAGGTTAAATGGGCTTGCATGCACACTCATGCTAATCGTGGGAGACACCATTAGTTTTGCAAATGTTTTTTTTTTGCGGTGATTATGATTCAATAAACAGTATGGCGAGTCTGTGGTGCAGTTCAACATTTGGATTTCATGATTATTGAATGCACTGTCATGCACAATAATCACTCACTTGCTGTAAATTTGTACATGACCTCCTACTGAACTCAGCTTTGTGAAATTTTGGGTGAAATTAGATCAACTAATGCCTCAGCAAAATAACAACTGCACTAAGATTCTTCAGTAAAGAAAAAGCTTATGTCACTGGGACTATCTTCTGTCATCTGAGCCTGACTAGTAATTTGTCTCAGTCCCACATGTAATGGAGCAGTCAGTGTGACCTCATGTTCCGACATTTTAGCGAAGATTAGCAAATCTTTCAGACACACAAAATGTCACCAGTGTCAAGTCCTTTGAATCAAAGAGAGATAGCTTATGCCTACACTCATTTTTGGATCATTATTTGGTACAAATGAGCTGTAGAGGAGTATTACATACCAGTTTCTTTATTGACAATAATTTCAAACTAGACTTGTAACTGAGCAGGATGCAAAGATAAATCTTTGTTCGAGCAGAGAAAGTAAAACTTAGAACTACAAGTCACAAACTGGACAAATAATTTAATATGTTTGGCATCTATCTTGAATTTATATGTCTGCATCAAATATGACAATGATGTAGTCACCTCCAAACAACAGAGGTCATAACTGTGTGCTCTCTTGTCAGAAAATGACATCTGTTATGGACTAAACGTTATTATGGGACTTTGAGCTAAAGATAGAGGACTGTGTGCATCTGTTCACAATTCAGCATAAATCTGCCACAGACAACTTTTGAAATCCAAATTTTTGAGGTTGACTAAATGAATCATTTTATACTTTCATGCACAGCATTGAAGATAAGATAGAATGGAAATTTTAGGGACTAGTTATTTAGACGGGTTGATTATCAGTGTGTAGTGGATGTTTTATTTGAGCCCCTCTTTGTACTGAATGTGAGATTTTGCTGCAATGTAAGGTCTTCTATGCTATTACGAAAACCAACAAAGGTAAAAGCAAGTCATCTTCAATCAGAGACATTTATTTATTTATTTATTTATTCATTCATTCATTGGTAATTTTATTCAAGTTGAGCAACATCTATCGACACATTTTTTCCATCAGATTCTGAGGATGCTTGTTTCCTGATTTTGTGTTCAAATGTTGGTTGTAACTCAGAGGACAGTCCTGGATTGATTAGCGATGCTGTTTGAGATTTTAAATCACTCCTGATGGTTCATCAGCATATGATGTGCCTTGCAAAACCCCCGGGTTTGCCACCTATTGATCGGTGATGTCTTTAAAGAGACACCGCTCCCTTTGCCTCATGGACTGCTCTTTGTAGTCTTAACATTCATCTCTCACTTATTATCTCAAGTTTGCATTCACATGTGTGACACAGTTCGCTGAACTGAGACAAGGATTTTATTTAATAAAGGCACCTTCCAGTTTACTGATTGATTCTATTGTTGAGAAATGACATTAATTAACTCCCGTCTTTCCTTTTAGGAGGGAACTGGAGGTTATCAGTGCTTTTCATGGCTTACAGTCCCTGAAGTTGCATTATTAGTAACTTCAGTAATATGAAGTGCTCTGTTAAATGTGATCCTCTGTATGTGCAAGTCAAGGCAAGACAACTTTTTTTTTCTAAAGCAAAGCCTTCACAAATTCTTAGGCTTTTCAAAATGTTCACAAAAGTTAAAGAAATGCATTCAAAAAGAAAAATCCAATCAAAATAAACAGAATAAAGTGAACTATTTAAAATATTATAAGCTGAACTGTAGCAAATGTCAAATTGAACATGTACCACAGCAAGTGGAGCAAGATGCATTTTCTTCAGATACAGTAAATATTATGAAAGATAATTAAAATCTACTGAAATATTTACTTTTTATTGCTTTATTTAATTCATTTAGTTGTTTCCAGGGGAGATATTAACACTGTGCTCACCATAGTATTCGCTCAGATATGGGAGCACAGAAGCATTGTTACAGGGAAGTTCAGTGAGGCTTAAAAAACACACATTAACAGATTGTTTCAGCAGGTGTTGTCGGTAGATAACCGTCACAAAGAAAACCCAATCATTGGTCTTTGACTTTATCAATCTGTCAGTTGACCTAATCAATACCTTAAGCCACATTTTAAAGACATGTCAACTCTCTCAAACAAATAATTGAAAAGGATGTTGAAAAGGATGGTGCCTGTAATTCTTTGTGTATCTTTGCTGTTTTACCAATGGCACGGAAAGATTAAGGTGGGCGGATGTATTTTGCTGCCGCCTAATTTATGCCTGTGAGAGAAATTAACAGATAAAATAACCTAATGTGCTGCAACCTATTCTCTCTATTTTTGAATGAGCTGACAAAGAGAAGCTACAATTTACAGCCTCCAGTGGCTCACTGTCTCTGTAGGAGATAAATGGACTTAATTTTGTCCAGTGCTCAGCCTGCATGGCTCCTATTTCCAAACCAACAAACACAAGGCTCAAAGTACAAGAAAACAGATGCTCTTATCACTATTTTTATTAATGCCGCGAGGTAAAGACTGGATTTAGGAAGGTTCTGTTTATGACTTAGAAGGAAACAGTCCTATGAAGCTTCAGAATCCCTCCACTAGCAAATTCATTTATATGGTCATCAATTGACGTTTTGTGCACATTGAACACAGGCTTTTGCTTCTTGACAGGATTGTAAAGATACAAAGTGAGTTATATTGAGTAACGGAATTGCTTTGAATTTCACAGTAGGATTATCTATATTCATCGATCTATCTAAATTAAGTTTTTCCAAGGTTATTTACTGGTGTAAAGGGACCAAGAAGAAGCACTGCATTTGCTCAAAGTGGTGAAAAAAATATTAAAAAAGCAGCGTTTAGATGCCCTTCGGGACAGCTTCAAATTAGTTATAATAGGGAGAATAATCCAAAGCCATTCATAGTTAAACAGTCATTACTATTAACCTTGAGAGAAATTAATGCGGTTTGAATTAAAAAAAAAAATCTCTTCATTGCTGCGAGTGACAGGCTTTTATTTAACACTAATGGCATAACTATGAAGTCATGTATATGAAAAAAAGAAAGCCAACTTGAGATAAAAAAAAATCCACAGCTGAGTTGACTTCTGTGGTTGAAAAAATGTCACACAGACATAAACAGAAGATTAAATCAGAGGAAAAGTAAAAAGCAGCTTTTTTCATTCCACCCTGAGGGAAGAGTGGCCCCAGTTTCCAACTGGAGGCGACATCTGGGTCTGTCAAACCGTTCAGACACGTTTAATGATTACTGAAATACCCTGAATCTGAATTTTACCTGACTTTGGGTCCCTGTGGCCTGTACCATGGAATCGTTATGCCATGGGGCAGTTAATGTTTTGATTTGGCACTTGAAAAGGTAGGAATTATACGCCTTTCAAAGGTTGTTATGAAATAAAAAGTAAGTTTAAATGTAAAAGTTTCAGACAATAATTGCACCAGATAGCTGAGTCTTTTTGTTTGGTCCTGTTTTATTAGTAAATCCGGTACAATGTGACAGGAAAGAAAGGACAAAGAATGATTTTTACCATTAAACAAGCTAGGAGCCTCTTACTGGGAACTCTGACATGAATTGTAGATCAAAAGCTAAAAAGCAAATGGTAATTTCCTTGTTAAATCACTGATCGCCTTAACTTAGAATAAGAAGTATTAAATATAGATCTTGTGCAAACAGAGGAGCCAAAAACAAGTAATACTGTAGTATAATAAAGGGGATAAAAAGATCTCTAGTCTTTTTTTCATCCAAGCACATCAAGAGGAAAAGCTTATTAAAGACGGGCTTGATCTTGGTCATAACAGTGAAAATGTAATTGAAGATTATTATGAGTAGAGGCGAAGACTCTTGATTGTTCTGCTGACCTTTTAAAATGAAAATTATGACTTCGGTCATATTTCAGTCTCTTTTACTGGAAGCCTTTGTGTAGGTATAATCAACCTTTTGTCCTGTTGTCACTAAGTGCTCTAAGGAGATTTCATTGGTGCACTTTTTAAAGTTTTACAACAGATGCACAGGATATTTTGTTTAATTTAACATTGGGCAATGTCCACAATACTAGGTGAATACAAATAAGTAAAGTAATGTAAGATGAGATAGATAAGGTTTAACTGTGGAGGTTCACTTGCACGTTTTTAGGCTACGAAACATGAAAATATCAGAACAACTGGTGCTTTAATTAAATAATAAGAAAATACGAATATAAATATAGAATTATGAAATTGTTCTAACAGCAAAGTCTTATCATATGTATATAAAAGTAATATCGCACAAAATAAAGCAGCGCTACAGATGTTCCTACATCTTATATTACTGTAAACATGATACCATGTTTTTTCCACTCCTATTTAATATGGGTCTATTAGTTCATTTGGATTAATGTTATCAAACTAATATCGAGCAGGTCTGCACATGGATCATCAGTTATAGTCAGAGTTACCATATGTGTCATGTCCTCAGTAGTTAGATTCTGGCACAGAGTTTGTAGCTGGTGGCCCACAACAAAGTGCAAATCATGGCATGGCATCAGCCTCTGAGCCTGACAGGCTGCAGATAGAGAAGACATGCAGAGAAACTGTTTAAAGGATTTACATTTATATTTATTTACATGGATGAATTTCATGGTGGGATCCCTTTGTTTGTCTTTTCAATTGTCTGATGAACAGCTGACAGGTGTTGTCAGTACAGCACTTTCCTAAGCTAACAATCACACGAACGTCAGCGAAACATTTGTGAACGAAATGCTGCCATCCAGGCTTTTAGTGATATTTATTGTGGACTGTCCACAAGACAGAGGAGTCTGTCCTCACTAAGCACACCCATTGTGGGAGTAATGCATTGCTAACATTTTTTCCCTTAATGTCCCTGAGCAATGTGTGAGAAGAACTTCAAAACAAGACATTTTGTTCAAATGGCCTCTGATGATATCTGCCTCTGACTGCAAACCCATGACAGAGGTGCCATCTATCAGACCTGACAGAGTGGATAAATACATCTGTCTCTATTTTTCTGTGAAACAGACCACATCATTGTTTCTCCATTAATCACAGTTCCTCACTACATTGCAAGCGATGCTGACAGTTATTGCTGTTGTAAAACATTATTGAAGGACATTTAATAAGAAGGTTTGGAGTCAATAATGTATCAGAAGTCCTGTCATTCATAATGAGAAGTTGATTAAAAAGACAGTTCTCAAAGTCTTTAACCACACAGTATCTTGCTTTGGATGCAACTTGTTTCAATATTAAGCAGTTTTAACTAAATGTCTATTCAGTAGCTTTTCTCTGGCATTTGATCAAACTATAATAGCAGATTTATATAATAGCAGTTTTTCCAAGTTTCCATTCAGTTGTCAGTGTTAAATTTAATTTTCTCTAAAGAGTTCCTGATTCCTTCAAATTTAGGCATCAACACCATTTTTTTTTACCTTGGAAGTAAATTGTTAAAACAACGAGTCTCCTCAGGTTTGTTAAGTAGCTGTTAGTAGCATTTAGTAGCCTTTTTTGTTTGTTTTTTGTGAATGTGACTTGATCCCATGCAGTCATCTTTTGTGGGCTGCTGTTTCCAAGGTCAAGCATGAACTCACGTTTAATTTGTATGATCAAAATATGTATGCAGGTTCAGGTCCTTAAAGCAGGTCTAATCAATATTTTTGTATTGATATTGGATTACATGACTTCTTGTCATTGAGGTCATGCTTAATAATGCACTCACAGAGGTTTATCACCTGACTCTGCTGTTTTCCTCATCTCTACAGAGCTTCCACACATCCTTCACCTCTTTTGTTTTGGATTTGCAACCTGCAGGGTTACTGTGTCTCATATGCTCTCGTTGTTTTTGCCAATGACAGGCAGCTGTTATCAGAGGAAAAACTCAAGCACCAAACTAGAGAAAGACAGAGTTACCATTTAGCAGCTTAAGAGATGGATGTTATCCTCAGGATTTGGTGGAGGCCAAAACAGAGCAAAAAGGAGAGTAAATACTAAACTGGCTGGAAATTTTCTGATCAGTGGCACAGCTGGCTGTCGGCTTCTGAATGGCAGACACAGAGAAAATGAAAATGAAAAGTCCTTGACAACATAAACGAAATCTGTGAGAGTAAAGCTTTTCACTGTATATTTGTTATTTTGTAAGACAGGTCAAAGGTCATAGTACAGGAACACTTCCCTTCAAGCCATTGAGGCCAGCTGTGACTGGGTCAAGCCTAGTATCTGCTCTTTGCTTGAGTGAGAGAAAGAATTGAAGGAGTTAAAAGCATTTTAAAGGCATGTTATGTTCAGGGCTAGAAAATAGTGTCACCAGTTGTGAGACTAAGTAGATGTACAGTGCAACAGCCCTGCTTGTCACACACACACACACACACACGCACGCACACCCACACACACACACGCACACACACACTGCAGAGCCCAGTTATAAGTCCTCATTGAACATGAAGGTCAGACTTCCACGGAAATGTCCATGCACCTTTTGGCTTCTTTTAGTGTGCATTAACAATATTACAACTTGCTCTTTATCATCAGTGTGGTGAGTTTCAGGCAAGAGTGAGGTTTGATTTAACCTCACGTCCTTGCCTTAGAGCCACAACCTCATCTTGTTCATACGTGTGTGTGAGTTGGATTGTGTTTCAGTTGTAGGAGGATCTGACATGACACTACATGATACTGTCTGCAGACAGTATCATGTAGTGTCATTGACTGAAACTATAGAGGCATCATTTTTGAGCTTTATATGAGCGCTGTGTGGCTCTTTCGATTTTCTGAAGGAGACTAGCTGAGTGCAGGAAATAGCTACATAGATTTTCCCTCATCACTTTTTTTTGTGCAAACTTATGATGCACAAACCTTTTTAAGATGGGCTATTAAATGTGTTGGAAGGAGGAGGTCGGTAGAGTGGCCGAGTTTTACTTTTCTTTTCTGTGTTCCTGGTAATGTCAAATGGTTTGTAAATCTAGATGCTGCAGAGATGGGATTTCTGATGTGAAGATGTTTTTGTAATTGATCCCTACAGCATGACTTAAATCAAACGGGCCCACTTCTTGAGCTGAAAGTTAACCCTCTTCTTTTTCAGTGCGAACATTAATATAGATTTAAAATGCTAACAACCATAAGCTGTCTGGGGACGAGTGGGTGATGCACAGAAACAGATTATAGACGATTAGGAGCTGGATGATGGCATCTTTAAATGTTTGTCCATGTGTAGGGGCAGTAAGAGTCAAAGCTTCATCTGGGACTGACTGTTGAGATTTAATGACATTGTTCCTCGTACCATCCTTCATTACTGCTCTTTGCCATGGCTGTGCTGTTGCTGTCACACTGTTTTACAAGCACAAAATGGCCTGATGGGAGTGAAGGGGTCCAGTTCCATTTTAATTATAGATTAATCTTGTGGGCTGAAGATGAACAGAACACGCAAACAGGACTTAATTTCTCTTTATCCACAGTGGGATTTATGCTGTAAATGTTAATGTGTGGTTATTGTTGCTTTGACTGCAAAAACACTTAAATATATAGTACACAATATTTCAAAGGCAAAGTTCTACTATTTTATACACTCACAAGTACAAAGTTAGTTTTTAAAGAAGATTTGAGAGAAAACCAGTTGACAGTCATGTGGTGTTGGTAAACCGGTGTTGCTGGAAGGTGAGTTAAATCCTTCCAAATCTGCTTTTGAAC
This sequence comes from Acanthurus tractus, assembly GCA_029783725.1. Lineage (NCBI taxonomy): Eukaryota > Metazoa > Chordata > Actinopteri > Acanthuriformes > Acanthuridae > Acanthurus > Acanthurus tractus. The sequence goes on from JAQNCA010000001.1 coordinate 14,055,145, forward strand.
AGCTGGTAGAGATTGGTATTGGTCCTGCTCTTCATACTGTATTTTCAGCAGTATCCCTAAGAGATTACTACCCACCAATCAGTAGCACATTGTATGCTCAGCTGACTTTGTCCTCTTTGGCTGCTTCCAAATGATCCAACAAATATAAACAAAAAGATTTTTAATCTAAACTTTTCAGTCATGCTAGTGGCGTGGCTCTGCAGAGGGAAATGTTGGTTGGTCATCATATCATAGTCTCATTTTGTATAAGATACCTTGTAAATTAATTAAAATCCCATTAGCCTCTTCTGTTTGATGCCATTTAGAAAATGTTAGCTGATAACGTGCTGGGGAAAGGTCTAGCTGCACCCGTTATCATTTTTCCATGAGAAAAAAAGGCCCTAGCGTATTTTTATTTTTCAGTACCAATCAGTCATCCTGGGTGGTGTTGAGCCCAAGACGTAGCCACGGTGCCCTTGCAAAATGGTTGTAGTAGGATATGAGAAGGGGAGGAGGATGCCGTCTAAAACTGATGACCAGTGGTATTAAAATACCCACAGCAATACCCTTCAGCAAGAGAGTTAGAATATTTGGACATGAATATTTGTCACTTTTGGGACAATTTCTGTTATGATGGATGGTCTCACTATCAGTAAAATGTTATTTTTTAATATCTAGTCTGACATTTGTAGACTTTGAGTCTGAACTTGCCATTGGCAACCACTTCAGCTGGCATTCCTCTTTTTCTACCCTTACTGTGTGTTACCATTTTTGAAAATCCCCATTGAAGCATCCTTGGCATAGTTTTGCCTAACACAATTTTGATGGGTTTTGGAAATACAAAAAATGGAAATGAGCCAGAGGTATTTCCCATAACAGAATGATAATTAGTGTAGCCAGACATTCCTCTGGTGCTGACACAGCGCTTTGGAGATTTGGCTGTGGATGACTAGATGATTTGTGAACATACACCAACTGGCCCAGAATGGCAAAAAGAGAGACGAGAGTTTCAGACGTTGAGTTTTGCATTAAATCCCTGCAGATCCTGAATACAGATGTGATTGAGGTCGTGATTCCTTGTGTCTTGTGCTTTAGACACTTCTTTATCTGTCTGTCTGAAACACTCTCATGCCTTTAGTCGCCGCTGTGGGGCTGTGCTTCATTGAGGACGATTTATAGATCAGATTTCTGCTGACTCTGGACAATCAATCAGCAGCAGTTGTGAGGGATTCCTTTTAATCTCAGTAAGCAGAGTAAGTGGGGATGAAAAAGAAATAGCACACCATTCAGCACTGAATTGCTGATAGAGGACGTGTGAGATTTTATCAGCTCGACACATCCTGGATTAAGCTTCTGTGCTTTGCTACTTACTCCTTGACCAAGTGAAAGGATGAATGACAACTACCTTTACAAGCTGCTATTATTTAATGAAAAATTTCAGAGCTCTCTCATTTTCCTCCCATGGAATCGAGTACTTTGTGCAGATATTAAAACGTCATCTGGAAAGAAAAGTTTTCGACAGCAAAATGGGCACATCATCAAAGACATGTCAATTATAAGATATTTTTACATCATTTTTGAAAAAAAAAATCTAACCATGACCACTTTTTTTCCCAATGGTAAAAGAGGCAAACAAAAATACAAATACCCCACTTAGTTTTTTGAGAATTTGACAAACAGGGACTTGAGGCTGCCTCCTCCACACAGTCGGTCCATCTATCTTATAAAAAAGCAAAAGCAGAGAGCAGAAAGCAGAAGCAGAAGCAGAAAAAGATAAATAAGCTGTGTATTTGGAAGTTAAACAGTGTGCTGCCCCAGTTCTTGAGTCTTCCTATGCTTCCTGGTCTCTACAATAATGCTATGATCAATGTCATTGATTCACCACAGGTTTACTGTATGGTGGAGATCAGATGTGGAGCTAGCTCAATATGCCTTTTTTCCTATCTGTCTCTGCTATCACTGTTACCCAGCTTCATTGACTTCTAGGCAGATTGGGTTTCACTTTTAGTAGGCAGACGGGCATTTTGTTTTTTTTTTTTTGCAAGCGTGAGGGTGTAAAGCCACAATTATACTGTGCTGTCCAAACAAACTATCTGATACAACTACACATATTTGTTCTTGTTGTTTGTGCGGAGCTCTTTGCCAGGACACAAGCACACAAAATCTGAGTAAACAGCTGAAAACCAACCCAACACACTGGGATGAAAATGGACTGTGAATGACAAAAATAGCACTGCATTTTGAACAGTGTCTGTGCAGCAGCCACACTGTGGAAATACTCAACACTCAAGCCTCAGTCAGTGCTTCAGACATCTGAGCCTCCTGGTCAAACTGCTCAGTGATGGTAAAAATGTTTAGACAGGTGGCTGGAATATTGTGGTTGCTCCAGGCTTTGTCTTCCACATGAACTCAGGCATCCTCAGGGGCCTTAATTGTCCATAACCTCCACAGTTCACTCCCTGAAAAAAGAAGAAGTAGAGAAAGAAGAAGAAAATAGAAGAAGAAGAAAGAAGAAGTAGAGGAAGAAGCTGTCAGGTAGCGCATGCAGCGTTAACTTGACACAAAAACTATTCCAATATGTGAGACATTGCTGTTTGCCTCAAAAGATTTTTTATTATTGTTCCATTTTCTGGGCTGCAGCCAGGAAATTAAACAGTTCAATGATATAATGTAGCCAGTTCACTTGAAAACAACAGACAGGCTTATTAAAATGATAATGTGACTGATATCCCATCCAATTCATTGACTGGCTGAGCCATGTTTAAAACCCCTGTGAAAAGATGTGTAATAAATGCACACCTTTAACAGCGAAAATATTTAGAGTTGTGATACTGTTGACAGTTTTATAATATTAAAATATCTAACAAAATTATGTTTTGAACAGTCATGTTGTTGAGCAATGCAAATGTGGGAGCTGATTCTTAACCTCTTGTGTCCGTATGTGTTACTTGTCGGTTGATCTTTCATTTAATGACATGCTTTCATTAAATAAATTGTTCAAAGCAAACACAACATATTTGTCATTGGTGTGCTAGTGCAATAAAAGAAGTACCCAGGATATTTTGTGCCCTATTTTTCATAATCCCCCATAAATCTTTATTTAGGTAAACTTAAAATCTTACATTCTGCTAACTTGAGCATTGTCATTCTACATAGCATCCAAACAACACACAGGGTCCTGATTTGCATTTTAGTTTAGTCTGTTTTCTCTCTTTTCACCCCGTGTATTATGCTTTGTTCCCATTCTTTGTTTGCTTTCCTGCCTTATTTGGTTGATTATTACTTTTACCTGACCATTTGTATCTCCTCTGTTCTCAAGTCCTGTGTTTTCTCTGTTTTCCTCCCCGTTTCCTGCTTTTGCTCCTCACTCTTTTTTGTTTGTTTTTTTGCAGATTACTCTCCTTTGGATTTTTTTTTTTTGTTGGATCTACTTTGTGTTTTATCTGGACATGGAGCTGCCTTAAGTTATTTTCGTGTTTACCTATTTCTCTTGATACCAATTCACTAAATGTTTACCTTTTTTTTCACAAACTGCCTGAAGTGTTTTGTGTTTGGGTCTTTTTGATCTGCTAAAACATAACACATAGATTTCAAAGGTCGCAACTCCATTTCAACTTACTGGTATAATAACGAAAGACTGAAAAACAACAAATTGTTGATGGTGATGGGTAATGGGTTATATTTTGGCAAGTTTCATTTCTTATGATTTTGGCCATGTACAATCGCTCTGTGGAAAGTAGGAAATCAGTGGTCTCACCTCTGCAGATGTTGTGTACATCTGTAAAGAAAATTATCAGCAGAAGCAAAGTTTACATTATTATTCATTCAAGCCTAATTTTGTGATTGCTGTACACCTGTTTTGTATCAACAATTGATGCTTTTTAGACGATATAGACAATAGCTTTTGTGGAAAGATAACAATGATACAGACAAGATGCTTCTCAAATATTAATCCTTCTACTTTCACTGGGTGCAAAACAGAGTCTGCTATTCAACTATGCTGTGATGTATTTATTTTTTAATTATTTGACAGGCAGGTTGCTTGAGGTCAGGAAGGAGTCTAAGTGACAAAGCAGAAGCCAGCTGGGACAAAGTTGACCCTCGGTCAGAAAGATCACCAGCGTAAACACTCAGCAACCTGCTCTGAATAATAAAACCTCACAGTGGAAAGTTTTCTTGAGACTAACACGTGCTCTGCAGTCTTGTTGCCTGACGTGCATGGATTATTATCAGATGCTTATGAGCATCAAGATGAGCTCTGCTTTGTTTTCTTGATATTATAATAACTTAGCACCTGAGAGGATAGTTTCTTTTCATTCGACTAATGTTTTATATGCAACAGAGCTGCAAACACATAACATTCAGTGGTTTACATGGGAAAATTTCAAAATCATCATATTTCCACCTCTTCCAATTGAGTGTTACACTCTATACTTCCTCTCAATCATCTACAAAGTCAAAATTTTCAAAATACAGATGGCTAAATCCTTGGAAATGTCATTTCTGTAAGTGAGGAAACGGTACCTTGAAATGACTACCTTTGATCTTCAGTGACTTGCAGTGAGGTTTACCGTCCTGCCATCAAAGAGCCTTGCAAGAGAAAAATTATTGAATTTGTGGATGTGTTATTGTAAAGAAACACTTCCATTGTTGACAGACTGTTCATACAGTAATGAGTGACGCTTCTTTTTTTTCAATGTAATGTAAATAAAAATCTTGTTACAAAATCTGAAAAATGTCTCACAAAGTATCAGAACATCCCAACATCAACAAGTTTATGTGATCGGATGGAAGATTAGACCCAGTAAATCTTGCAGGAATATTCTGACATTTCAGAATTGTTTGGTGTAAAGTTAGATGATGTTGTTGGATTGATATGAATGTAATCTCTGTGCACTCAGCAGCAATACAGTAACACATGTTCACATTGGTTTAGCCATGTGTTTAAACCTCTCTGTACCACTTTTGGTATCAGATTTGTTATTACATAAAGAGTTATAGAGGGTTTTTTTTCCAATTAAAATAACAAAGGAAAAGATACCATTTTAGGTTATGCTATTCATATACTTTAAATAGTCAATGCATTGCAACATTCCTTGTCAGTCCTGATAAGTATGGAGATAAGTCAAAGGTGTAATATGTTTTGTAGCATCTGCCAGTGTAGTTGCAGATTGCATACCAATGACTATCCTTTCACTTACCTTCCCTTTCCATGCATGTATGAGAAACTACGCTGACTGTGAAATTCAGGAAAATTGAAAAGATTCTCTCCGGAGCCCGTACTTTGGTTTGTCTGTTGTAAGCTACAAACATGTTAGTGCAACATGGTGGACTCTGTTGAGGAGGATTCACTCTCTTTTTGGAGATTTTGGGCCCTATCGTACACCCGGCGCATAGGCAGTGCGCCGGTGACACAGATGTCATTCCGATCGTACACCCCGCACAAACGTCATTTTTGCCACTAGTGTAAGATAGTAAATCCACTTGCGCCGGTTCAGTGCGCCCAGGGGCGGAGGTCTGAGAATGAAGGCGGAATGGAGGCGTGTCCTGGCGGGTTTCCTATCGTACACCCTGCGCATTGAGGTCAT